>ML733409.1:0-180841 GCA_009176405.1 Aspergillus novoparasiticus
TTTTTGCTTTTTCTTTTTCTTTTTTTAATAATCTCTTGAGTTCTCAAATCAGGACTCGTTACCCGTTTAGGATTTCTTGCAGCTCGCAGGTTCCCCAGATAGGAAATAGGTATCTGCGAGAGCTTTGTAGTACTCCTACTAGTAGTCCTTCTAAGCTCTTGGATTTGTTGGGAGGCAAGGATAGACAATAGCGTCGTTAGAATTGAAGGATAAATAAACGTTGTTTTGTGCAGTGCAGCGCAGTGCTAATAAGCAGGTTGCCCGATCCAGAGGATCTGCAAGGCACCAACCACCTAGAGTCACAGTTAATGACAGAAAGAAGAAATCTTCATGATTTGAAAGAATGCACCAAGAATATCTTGTACTAAACAAAAATAAAATAAAATTAAATTAAAAATAAAAAAAGGAAGAAGAAGAATATAAAAAAAAATTGAAGAAAAAGAAATTCCACAGAGTGGATCCTGCCAGAAAGTCTCCTGTCAGCCATGATCCATCACAATCCAGCCACTGACTTCAGTGTGCCTCGATTAGTCGTTGCGTCCCCTTGTACTCCGAACCCTTCTCACGATCTCCGACCAGACTAAGCCTCATGAAGCTTCCATTTCCAGGACGGGCCTGATTTTAAGAGGGAACACCACCAAAAGAACCGAGACGATCTTGATATGGAAGGGAACAGTGGTTCCTCCTTTTGGTCTTCCCGCCAACGGCATTACTGGATGCGGGGTAGCGTTAAATCCTGTTGAGTCCTCACCTCGTGGCCACTATGCCTAAAGCAGAGTGGTCATCAGCTGACCCCGCGTGGGTTTTTTTTTTTTCTGTAGCGTCATCTAAAGTAGTAGCTGCTGCGAAACTTAACGCTTGCATGGTTACTTGCCCGGGAGCGAGTGTATTTAGCCCTTGGGGAAGAACAACCAGCCCGTTCCCGACCTTAGTTTTGCCTCTCTCTACTAAAAAAAAATTAAACCCCCAATTTCTTTTCCCTTTTTACCATTATCTTATCTTTCTCCTCTTCTTCCCTCCTCTCTTAACCTTCGCCACTTCCTTTCCCCTCCCAGATGCTTTGATAACACAACCCATTAATTACCATTCACCCCCGGTTTCGACCAAAATTCTAGGCCCGAAGGCCTTTTTTAACCAAGTTCAGCTTGGTCAACTTAGAGTTCAACCCGAGGGACCTTTTAGGTAGCGGTTACCCGCCTAGTTCGAGTGACAACTGTGCTTTGGGTCCACTTTGCGCCGCAACAGCACGGTAAATAGAGCCATCGGGATATCGCAGCACTGAACCCTCTTGACTCATTCGATGATTTCCCCGGATTCTTCGCAACCGACCGATAGGTCAGCTTTGTTTGCTAAACAGCCTATTCTGTTACACGAAGCCTCTGCTACAACGGTTTCGGGTAACAATGAAATTTCTTCGGTGTCTTCGGTGAGCTCTGGAGTAGAGGGCGTCTGCTCTCCAGTATCCTTGAATGGAGAATTCTCACCGAATATAAAGGATGAAATGATTCACCAATTTCACCCCGGGGCTCCACAGCCCCTTCCGTCGCTTCAGATACGAACGGATCTGCCGCGCACAGCGCAACTGAGCCCGTCAAAAGAATCTGACCCTTTCATGCATCACAGCATCTCGTCGAGCAGTCTTCCACGAAGAACATCGAGTTTGCGTGGCTTCCTCGAAAGGCCCTCTTCCGGAGGAGGTTCCCTGTCCCCTGCGTCGTTACTGTCGTCGCCACAGCTCATGGCCATGGGAGACATCACTCCCTTGCCTTCGCCCATCGGTGGCGTCTCGCCATGGAAAATACCGCGTCGCAATTCACAGTCCTTGTCTCGGACTCCATCACTTCTTTCGCGGAACGGCTCGAGCCTGAGCTTGCGCTTGAGTGACTCATCTCAAGTACTGGGGCCCTCGGAATGTCGATCGCGAAGCAAGCAACGTGGTATGGCGGAGATGTTAGGTGCTGACAAGCATTCAGAGACACCCAGCAAGCCGCGCCCTGATGGAGCTCCGAAGCATGCTCGTAATCGTAGCCTTAGTGAGTACGTCCCTCCAACGAAGGCCATTCCAATCAAGCCGCGTCCAATCGCAGTTTCGGGATCGGGTGTGTCTCAAGGCATCTTCTCATCGTCGAGTACCGACTCGAAGTCCAACAACCTGCACCGGGAACAGCACCTGGCGGTTCATCGCGGCATCGCGATTCCCGCAATCCGTCCTCCAACACCGCCAAGGAGTAGTCGCAGTACATCTGATGGTGATGTGGAGCCCGTCATTCTCAGCCCACAATCCATGGATGGCTCGGATGAGATATATTCGGTACGTTCAATTCGGTCCCAGCAGCCGCGCAAATATCGCAAACTGCGCGAGCTTGGACAGGGCACATTTAGCCAAGTATGTCTAGCAGTCCGCATGGAACTGCAGGATGATATGGATTCGGGTTACAGTTCGAGTCTCCAAGGGGTGAATGCCGCTACGCAAAAGCTCGTCGCTGTGAAGGTCATTGAGCATGGCCCAGCGGGTGGAGCTGATGAGGAACGATTGGAGGTCTCGCTTAAGCGGGAAGTAGACATTTTGAAGTCGGTCAACCATCCATCACTTGTGCAACTAAAGGCGTTCGGAAGCGACGAAAAGCGTGCTCTTTTGGTGTTGGATTACTGCCCAGGAGGTGACCTGTTTGACGTCGCAACCTCTGGACCGAGGCCCATGAACCCAGAACTCATTCGACGGATCTTCTCTGAGCTGGTGGCCGCCGTGCGCTACCTTCACGCCAACTTCATAGTCCATCGGGACATCAAACTTGAGAGTAAGGGTTTCCACCGTGGCCTGGATTGACCATAGTGCTTACAAGTCGGACCAACTACAGATGTCCTAGTTACTCTGCCTCCCGCTGCTATGGAGGAGATAACTGATTGGCGTACATATGATCGCGCGGTAGTCACACTTACGGACCTGGGTCTATCCAGACGAATACCGCAACCTCCGGAGAGCCCGCTCCTCCACACCCGATGTGGAAGCGAGGATTATGCCGCCCCGGAAATTTTAATGGGACAGCCCTATGACGGGCGGTCCACCGATGGCTGGGCCCTTGGCGTCTTGCTCTACGCGATGATGGAAAATCGACTGCCGTTTGATGCTTTGCCAGGTACTCGAGGCGACCCGGCGAAACTCCGTGCTCGTACCCCACACCGCATTGCGCGATGCGAGTGGTCATGGTATCGGTATGCGGACAATGATGGTGAATGGGATCCCCAGAAGGGGAAAGATCTAGAGGGGGCCCGCGAGTGCGTTGAAGGGCTTCTAAAGCGGAACACTAAACGCAAAAGCTTGGATGAGATTGCATCCCTTGAATGGGTTGCGAAAGCGTTTGATGTACCGGGTGGGTTGAAGAGAGGTGACAAAGAGGTACCGTAGAGCTGGTCTCTTGGTTTATATTTCACCACTCTTCCTGTCGGTTCTTTATATTGGCTTCTTACGTGATACAGAGATGGGCACCGGGTTGATGCACTGATAGTGTTCCTGTATCTGTCTTTCTTTTCTCCCCTTTTCCTTTTTCTTTGACCTTTTTTTCTCCATTTCTTTCTTTCTGTATTTTCCTTCTTTTCTCCGCTTGTCTTTCTTCCCACTCCTCTTTCTCTTCTTTTCTTCCTCGCTATAACCTTTTCTCATTCCCTTCGCTTACTTTGGCTAGTCCAAAGAACCGGTATACCCTTAGAACTATTTTTTTTTGCCCTTCCTAACCCCTTTTATGCTATACTTGCTTTCTTTTTATTCTTTTCATTTTTCTTTTAACGGATATACAATACTCATGACAAAGACCGCAAGGAAAAAGGGTGGTAGAAGACAACAATCGCAGGTTCTAGATGGTTTCGAACAAGAGTTTAAGTGTATAATAATTAATTATAAACACAATACAAACACTACTGAAGATGATTAGGGGTTAATTGCTGTCACTATATTTTAAGTATACTGGTAGGTAATTGAGTACCAGTCAATGACGCATGATTGGCCTGAGTGCTGACAAACTACGGCATGGGATTGGGCCAACCGGCATCGGGGAGCCTGAGGCTAACTCCGGCCCCCGACTTCGCTGCGGAGGACGGCCATCACTCACGGCGACCCGCTCCACTTTCTGTAGAGTTCAGAAGCTATTTATTTTCTTTCAATTGAATTCCCAATTGCCCTTGTGTGTCATTTCAACGGACCCCCATACCCCTCAAATTGCGATTATGCTTCTTTCACAAACCCGGGGGCGTATGCCCTCTGCTCTGCGGAGCCTCTCCAGGCGGTCCGCCGTCAATGTGTAAGGCGATCGAACGAATTGCCCTTTCCCATTCACCGATGGCAGATTGCTGATTGATTTTCACTACTAGTCGTCCCCTCTCTACCACCCTCCCCAAGCAAAAAGCCTCTTCCTCCGAGGACGACAACGCTCTGAACAAGGTCTCCCGCCATGTCACACAGCCCATCTCGCAGGGTGCTTCCCAGGCCATGCTTTACGCTACCGGTCTCACGGAGGAGGACATGAACAAAGCTCAAGTTGGTATCTCCTCCGTATGGTATAGCGGTAACCCCTGTAACATGCATCTGCTCGACCTCAACCACCGCGTCAAGCAAGGTGTGGAACAGGCAGGCTTGATCGGCATGCAGTTCAACACCGTCGGTGTCAGTGATGCAATCAGTATGGGTACGAAGGGTATGCGATATTCTCTTCAGAGTCGTGATCTGATTGCCGACTCTATCGAGACTGTTATGGGTGGTCAGTGGTATGATGCCAACATCAGTATCCCGGGTTGCGACAAAAACATGCCCGGTGTGTTGATGGCCATGGGCAGAGTCAACCGGCCGAGTATCATGCTGTACGGAGGCACCATCAAGCCCGGTTGTGCCGCTACCCAAAACAATGCCGAGATCGACATCGTCTCCGCATTCCAGGCCTACGGACAGTTCCTGAGCGGCGACATTACCGAGCCTCAGCGATTCGATATTATCCGTAACGCCTGCCCAGGAGGCGGTGCCTGCGGTGGTATGTACACGGCCAACACCATGGCCACCGCCATTGAGACCATTGGCATGACCCTCCCTGGCTCTTCTTCCAACCCCGCCGAGTCCCGCGCCAAGGACCTTGAGTGTCTGGCTGTTGGTGGGGCGATCAAGAAGCTTCTGAAGGAGGACATCCGCCCTAGGGATATTATGACCCGCCAAGCTTTCGAAAACGCCATGGTTGTGGTGAACATCACCGGTGGCTCGACCAACGCTGTGCTGCACTTGATTGCCATCGCTGATTCGGTCGGCATCAAGCTGGATATTGAGGACTTCCAGTCCGTCTCCGACCGTATTCCTTTCTTGGCTGATCTGAAGCCATCGGGCAAGTACGTCATGGCCGACATGCACAAGATCGGAGGTACTCCCGCACTGCTCAAATTCCTGCTCAAGGAAGGCCTCATCGATGGTTCCGGCATGACTGTCACCGGTGAGACTCTCGCCAAGAACCTCGAGAAGGTGCCCGATTTCCCCGAAGATCAGAAGATCATCCGCCCTCTGTCCAACCCCATCAAGGAGACTGGCCATATCCAGATTCTTAAGGGATCCCTGGCTCCGGGTGGTAGTGTTGGGAAGATCACTGGCAAGGAGGGTACTTCTTTCACTGGTAAGGCACGTGTCTTCGATGATGAGGATGACTTCATCGCTGCTCTGGAGCGCGGTGAGATCAAAAAGGAGGAGAAGACCGTTGTGGTTATCCGCTACACCGGGCCCAAGGGTGGTCCTGGTATGCCCGGTACGTATTGAGAGTTCAAATTCCTCTGGTTGACGTAGCTAATCATTCCTCGTGGGATAGAAATGTTGAAGCCCTCTTCTGCTCTTATGGGCTATGGTCTCGGACAGTCGGTTGCCCTCATCACCGACGGACGTTTCTCCGGCGGTTCTCACGGCTTCCTGATCGGACACATTGTCCCTGAGGCTGCTGTTGGTGGACCCATTGGTCTCGTTAAGGATGGTGATGTCATCGTCATTGATGCTGAGAAGCGCGCTCTCGACCTCGATGTTGACCAGGAGACTCTCGCCGAGAGACGCAAGCAGTGGGAAGCCGATAAGGAGGCCGGCAAGTTGCCTCCCACCGGTCTGACCATGAGAGGAACCCTCGGCAAGTACGCTAGGTATGTTATCTTTGCCCGACAGAATACATGTGACTTGATCTCGGTTCCTAACACGCTGCAACAGGACCGTCAAAGATGCCAGCCACGGCTGTATCACCGATGCTCTTGACTAAGTGTGAAGCTGTCAAGTGTATTTTATCTTTGCGCGGGATGCCATCGTAAAGCAAGGCGTCTTTTCCCGCCTGTGTTGGATTGGGTGGAATAAATGTCCTGGTTAATATATTATTGTCTTTGTGCTGCTTGGATAGGCGAACCAAAAGGATTGAAAAGCATTTCCTTTACTCTCATGTTGTTATTAGGAGCATTCATTAACATGATACCTTACAAATTTCATTAATCTGGTTCTCTTAATCGATCTTTTGCGTAGGCGACAGCAATGGAGCATTTGAGTATTCAGCTCCCATACCCTGATGCGAATATTACACACCTCCTTTGTGCCACTGGTATTAGAAACCAGCATTCTAGCTATAGGCTCGTTAGTTATCACATCGCGGATACATATCTATTCAGAAAATTCCAACCACCTTGTATGTGAGCGTAATTGACTTCGTCCTGACGATTCGAGAGAGGCTCATTTCCCGCCCTTTTCCTGTATCATGACGCCGATGAAAACCATGAGGACGGCAGCATAGGCTAGAGATGCGGCGAATACAGCCTCTAAGCTACTCAGATACCACGCCATGAGAAGCCCAAAAAGTGACACGCAACCCGTTGTTACCCCCAGTTGCAAATACAGTTCTTGCTTGAGTGCAAGCAACCACATGGGACCGACTAAGAAAGCGCCACCAACCAAGGCCCCAGCAATCCGCGACCAGAGCCCTTTCTTCAAGGTCTCAGTCCGAGTGGCACCTATAGGTTGCGCTCCGCCTTCGCCAGTCTCCCATGGTCCAGTTGGGATCGCCCTTTCTTTGAACGCTTCCATGTCGCTGGCAGTTTTTCCGTACCTGGCCATTTCCCTCATCAGGAGGTAGTTGTCGTGAACTCGCTCACTTGACGCAATGAACGGATCGTTGCGTTTCCCAGAATACCTCGCCATGTATTCATGGTCTTGGACAGCCTGAACTATTCATCGTTCGACGTCAGCAGGATGGACAAGATTTTACAGCCTCTCTCCGGCAACCGCACCGTACTTCCTCAGAGTGGATTCCAGGGTTTGGATTTCTTCCTTTGGTCTCGCGTTTCCGTGGTCGAAATGAAGCGTGATAGCGGTTTTGATCAATCTGGCCTGGAGGTGTCTCATGTACATTCGATGCATGTCCGCCAAATTGATACGATAGCCATATTCCCCGTCCGACAGGGTCTTCCTTTGACCTCTGCCAGCTCTTAAGAGCTTATACGCCCAGCGCGGGATATAAGGTGGCCGTCTTGTCACTAAGTTTATGAACCCGTTTCTGTGAAGATGGCGGATAGTATCCCACAAGCGAGCATCTTCTGCATTTATCTCTGCAGAGAAGGGGTTCTCGGCGCTGCTATCTCTAGTTGACATAGTGTGTGTACCCCCCACCTGAGCCTGGTAGACATGAACTTCCCGTGCTCTGTTGGTGACAAGATGGCACGTTGTACTTTTACATGTTGCTTTTTCCTTTTCCTCTGACGGTCAAATCCGTCAATTGATTGGCCGGTGGGAGCCTGCAGTTCAATCCGACAGCCTCGTCACTTCCCTCATCCGGTAAGATCAACAGTGAGGCTCCGATCTTCATTCCAGCCCATCTCACACTTGAACATCCCACCGAGAAAGATAACCCAGCGTTGCAAAGAGGAGTTTTTTTTTTCGCGCCAACTCGGGACCAAAACAGCCATTCCCACCATGTCCCAAGACATGGTAGAACTCAAGGTCTCAAAACCAAACGATACTGAGCTATTGATAGAATATGTCGCCCCGGTGGCTCGAATTTCAGCTTTGAAGTCCACCCACTACCATCTAATGTTGATAACCACGCGTTACGATCTTTTATCTCGGAACAGGAAAAGATTATCTGAAACAGCAGATGGTATCTGCATCCAGGTGACACATGGATCCTGCGATGTCGAGCTCGAGGATGGGCGCTACCGAATTCGATGTTCTACAGCTGAGAGTGATTTTCTGAAACTATTATTCAGCTTCCCCGGGCGGACTATCTGTCAGCCACCACTCGGTCAGACGTCTATTGAATTCAGTACCAGATTTACGTTCGATGACTGGTATAAGTCAATATCCTCTTATCCTCCAGTGATAACTTCCGTCGAACGCAGATACAAGAAACGCCAAAGAAACAAGAAACGCCGTCGATGCTCGTGGTTTACACTCCGATGCTGGTAAGACATATCGGGCTGGGTGGAACGTCTGAGGTAAATGCCACTCCTCCGTACACTCGAACTATTTCCAGCGAAGGAGGAAATCTGCATCAGCCGGAGGAACGACTACGGGGCATCAGTTTTGGAAGACAACAGGATAAGCGTCTAGTCCTGGCTAATGCACACTACAATCAGTCGGGGGCAAAGCGAATCTTATATAAGATTTGGCCTTGTTACGGATATTTCCATCTTAATTTGAAAGCACTTCGTTGCCAATACATATACTAAGGGAGTCCTCATACGCGGATGACTATTATGGTGTATATAGCCTGGTAACGAATGGGTATCTTCTTAGATCAGATGTTTGTGGCTATCTTTTACTTATTGAGCAATCTATAGAGTGTTATAGGGTGCTCTGTTTAGGTTCTTGTTTCTTTCTTGTTGGGTTAGGATGGCAGTAGGCATTTCCTTTGTTACTTAGTATATGCTGTACAGTATCTGATAGATCGTTATGGCATCTGAAAAGAAGTTGAGTTAGTGATGGGAGCTTTGCCGTGAAGAGAACAGGATGCCTATTTGTGTTGCTGCTGCTAGTGTTACGGGTGGATTATGGAATGGGAGAAGGCTTTGTAGGATGGTTTGAGGATTTATAGATTGGACTAATATCTGGATTTAGATTTATGTTTATGATGCGCTAGTTTACGCGGTTCTAAGTTTTTGTATTGGGAGAGTGTTATATTATGGCTGATAGGGTGGTGGCTCTTGTGATCTGTGGGTGAGGTGCTCGATTCTTTCTTGATACAGGCCCATCCAGTGTTTTATGGGGTCTCCGAAGATGACATCATGTATGATTTCGTTGGGGATTTGGCATGCTTCGATTTCGTCGTTCTGGACGGTGTTTGCGCCATGCGTTGAGTTGAGGATGGGATCTTGGGATTGATGTCGCAGGAGGACTACATTCCCAGCAAGATGGAGTGTAGCCGGTGGCACACGCCAGATGGCGGGTTTATTTTGCCTGCTGACGAAGGGATATGTTCGACTTGTGCCGAAAGAGAACGGCGCGGGCGACATGTAGAGGTTCAGCAACGAGGTGATATAAGGTTTCTCGGCCCGGGGCACGGGATCACCTTCGTTAATGAACGCATAGAACATCGATTCCAGGGACGCCGGGGATTTCGTTGGAAACAGAGGTCTAATGGAGACTGGAGGTGCACCGAATGTCACACAATGGATACTTCCGAAGAAACTAGCCAAGTGCTTTAGTTCAGACGACACGCTCGTTGAGAGCAAATGGCAGTACAGCAGACTGGCTACTGCTCCACCGGCAGAATGGCCCGTCAGGGTAAGCGAATAGGACGCGCGATTAGGATCTTCGGTTAGTAGATCGCGGAGATACGCCGCGACGGAAGGGACCATTCTCTGTGCCACGGTGAGGAATCCCGCGTGGCAGAGGTTCTCTGGGTCGTCGAGGAAGTTCTCTGGGGCTGTTGGGAGCGTTTTCATGTTCACGGCCCAGTCGCGGAAGCTTTGCGTTCCTCGGATGGCGAGAACGATGCTCTTGAGATCGTCTGATGCGAGTGGCTTAATTACCATTGCTTTCGTTCCCTGGCGGATGTTGGCGCTCACGTAGGGGTTATTAGTCGTGGTGAGTTCTACGGGTTTCTTGTAAGCTGAGCTGGAGTACTGGGCTGCTAGCCGAATGAGAGCGTATGTTTGGGGCAGTCTGTATTATGAGTTTAGATCTATATGTATTGTCAACTAGAGTGCATAGGGGTTACGTACATTTGCACTGGAGGAAGGTGAGCCGGGAGCCGGGAGTTGTGGTACAGATAGGTCTTCGAGAAGAAACTGGGACCTGTTGATGTCGCTTTCGCCTCTTTTTCTGTGCCTGTCTTTGTATATGAGACCTCATCGCCGTATGCCGTGACTGGATACCCGTATTAGTATGTAGTGGGAATGGAAAACAGACCTGACACAGGTATCCCAGGCGATTGGTAAACATACCCATATCCTCCTTATCTCGAAACAATCCCTCATCCATAGAAGTAATCATATGATCCAACTTTCTCAGCATGGTCCCATAAAGATCCACACTCGAGTGCGTCACGTTCGTCACATACTCACGCATCTGTTGCTCAAGATTGATTACAGAGCTCCGTGCCTTTAATCTTGAATCGCTAGCCATGGCCTTTGTCTGAGAGATTGCATTAGAGAGATCCGCATAGGACCCATATTTTGCGAGGGAGCGCCTGGCTCTTTGTTTCCGCGAGGTTGAATCTTGAGCCTCATATTGGCTAAGTGACTCTGTGAACGACCCCTCCGTCACAAGTGTCGTCCCGGAAAGACTAAGTGACGTGGTTGTGTTGTTGTCATGACTGTAGATTGTTGATGCCGTGGACAGAGAATGAACTGTAGATGCTGCTGTTGGTATCGTGTACAGTGAGGTGGAGCGTGTATGCGCTACGGAGGATGCTCCTTGAGCTGGTTGTAGTTTCTCTCTGCGACGTCTGAGCCCCATGTTCACTGCTATGTCTTCCTCTTCATGATATGGATGTGGCGTGGTTAGTGATTACGGGAGGCGGGCTGAGTTGGAGTACACCTCAAGGATGAATCAGGGACTAGAAATTAAGCTTACGGGCGGAGCTTCCTTATGAGGATGACGGTTAGCGGGGTTTGGGATCGTCTTCTGGAGAGTGGGGGCCAAATTTCATTGTTTCGATGTTAGTCCTGAGAGTGTCAGGTGATGGCGGAAAGGTGTTTCATGTTGTTAGTACTACTAGTACTAGTAGTAGGGCTGGAGGGGCTGTCTACAAGCTTTTATTGGCGCTATCATGCAGGGTCATCGGGGAGTTCCGGTCCTCTTCCACTCTCTGTATGTGCTTCGTTGGCGCACCGGCAAGGGTGCTATCTCATCGCTGGTTTGTTTCTCGTTTCTCTTTTTCCTTGTTCTAGTCATGTGCTGCTGGTTCGAAAGCTAGTATAGACTCAACCTACTGGGGATATTCCCCTATGATGCTAACCGAAGAATATACAATTTCATCACCATGTTCGTCGCGTCTTCGTCCACATTCGCATAAAATCCTTCTTCTCCGGAACTCCCAATCCAACCCGCTTGACTCTTCCCAGACGTGCCAGGGAGTCTGCCACATTGTCCAACAAGGCCTTCTCAGCCCGCGTCAACTCTGCATCCTCTGTGTCCAGGGATCCATACGCACTATCCTTGTCCAGTGTATCTAAATAGTTGGTATCATACGTAGACTTCCGGGTAGTGGAACCGCCCTCTCCATCAACTCCACTCACCACCCCCTCGGCGATGCGCACCCGGATACAGTGCGTGGGTTTGCTGAGCAGCGTCCACAAGAAGCTCACATAACTTCCGGGAAGTGGCGTCACGACATCAGCCGGGGTATACCGCAAGCTGACCGGGTAGATCTTAGTCTTCGGGGCTACACTCAGTAACGAGGGACTGGGAGGCAGGATGCCCCGCGCATTGGTGGTCGTGCATTCGGGGAACGTGACGATGGGTCGCCCGGGGTTTCTCTTGACTAAGGTCGCAAGATCCACCAAGCGTGCTTGCGGGGGTGGGTTGGCTTGCGGGGTGGCGAATGCGCGCAGGATCGCCTGGAAGAGGGAGATCTGTTCGACCTTCCTCGAGTTCGGGTAGGAAGCGGTGAAGACGGGGTCGAATATGGCGGTTAGGTAGACTGCGTCGATGGGAGATGTAAACGAGGAGGCAATAACGGAGCCTGGACCTGGAAGGCGCGCTTGGTGTTGCTTGGAGAGAGATCTGTGATCGGTTCTTAGCCCTGCGCGTTCGGTGACGTAGCCTCCAGTCGACTCACCCTTTCCTCACGCCGTCCACTTGAAGATCAATCCACCATATGCTGGGCACCCCGAGAATACACCACAAGGATGCCTTCTTCCCTAGCGACCCAATCGGAAGCCATTGTAGCACGAGGAAGTAGCTGACGCAAACGAAGATAAACAGCGGAAGACGGAAAAAGAAGAGGAAGACGCGTAATGGCAGCTGGAAGCCGGCGGGTTGAGGTGGAATAGGAAGGAAAGGCGCAATTCCCGACCCTAGACGGTCCCACTAGTTAGCCTGATGACAGGGGCCAGCAATTTCATTAGATGCACACACCTCGATCTCGGAACTGAGTGAATTTCTCCATGTTTCAACGGCGGTGTGGTGTTGCGATCACAGTACGTTTCATGTGGCCATCCCCTGGACTGATGCGCAACTGCAGGGTGTGGTTGAAAGGGACTGACAGCAAGCGGCACTGGCCAGAATCGGCTCGGGTCGAGTAATCAATTGAGCCTCGCTGTCCTTATCGGATGTCGTGAGCGAGGCGGAGTTTTCGACTTTCACATGTCCCCGAAGCCAAGCATGCCCTGTCGCCTGAGGCCGCCAGATTGCCGCTAACCATATTGGGCCAGGGCTTCATGTCGACTCTACTCTTGAAGTGTATACATAGGAAACGTGCCTCATTAATCATGCGCGACTCATGTTGACTTTGTAATATGATAAAAGAACATCATCTCATCGTCTATTCCCTCTCAGACACCACAATACCCCATTCATGCTCTGTGCGCCCATACATGATATCGCTCAACCAGCCCTTGATTTTACCAGCGACCTCACCGGGCCCACCATCAGGTCCCGTCGGGATAGAAATATCGTGCTCTCGGTGCTGAATCGCCGAGACAGGAGTAATAAACCACTAGACCAAAATGAGCACACGAATATTTATCACATCCAACTAACGAGGGAGAACTTACCGCTGTGCCCGCAGCAAACGACTCTAGTAGTCGGCCTTCCGCCTCAGCCTCGATCAGCTCACCAATAGTATACTTGCGCTCAGTGACCTCAAACTCATCACTGAGTCTTTCCCTTGCCAACTCCAAACAGCTGCAACGAGTAACACCGTCCAAAATGAGACGGTCATCTAACGGCGCAGTAATAATCTCCTTTTTGCCATCCTTGCGGCGCCAGACCACAAAGAAATTACTACCGCCCGCCTCTGTACACTCACCCTGATCACCATATAGCCAGAGTATTTGATGAAAACCACGTTGCATAGCATCTTGCGTGGCGAGTACCGACGGTCCATAATTCGCACCAACCTTGGCATAGCCGAATCCACCTACCCAAGAACGCACCATATCTTCTGGTGAAGTCAAAAGCCTCATTCCCCCGGGTGGGGTATCTTGCCGAGGCATATAGCTCAGGATGATGTATAAGATCGCCTGCTTGGACTTCACAAGACCGATAGTCGGCTGAGTGCCGATGAGTGTCGGTCTCAGGTACAGGAAGCTACCGGCTCTCTCCTTGGGGAGCCATTTCGCGCCGTCGACCTCGAGGAGGGCGAATATGAGCTTTGTTATCTCGCCGGCGTCGGCTTGGGGCAGGGAGATACGACTCGCGGACATGTTCAAGCGGGCGGCGTTGCGATCTGGGCGAAAGACTCGGAGCTTACCGTCGTAGCCGCGGTATACTTTGAGTCCCTCGAAGCACTCGGTGGCGTAGTGTAAGCAGGAGGCTGTGGGCATGAGATTCAATGGACCGTAGGGCTTCAACTCTGGGGCTGACCAGCCCGTGGAGGCTTTCCAGGTTGCGACGACCATGTGGTCGGTGCAGATGGTCTCGTCGCCGGAATGAGCTGTTGTTTCGTCGGGAACATCGCGTGGATTAGTAGTATAGGTATAGATCAGTTTTGAGGCATCGAGGGGCTGGTCTGCCTGTTTCTCGGTGAAAGCAGGGGCTTCGGGCTTGATATTCTGTGACTCAATAGCGGAAGGAGCCATGATATGCGGTATTGGGAGTTATTAGGGATGCTTGGGAGCTGTACACTTGAGAAGGATGGACACTCACTCCCCCGTACTGCAGCAGAACGTATTTATACCTCATCACCCGACGCCAAGATGGCAGGATTTGACTCCAACTCAGGATATCCCAGTTACGAGGTCACATAAAACCAAGGCCTATACGAGTTGTGTAGATAGTATACGGGCCCACATTTAGGTGGGGACAAGGGTGTACTCCGTAGGGCGTGAGAACACGCCCTCTGAGTCTGAGAGAATTTGACCCACTTCTTTCACCCGGGGAGTTGTGAGACCAGTCCGAAATGTGGAGTATGCGGGCTAGCAAGAGTCATGAAGTTATCCTCCAATTAATATCCTGCGATTACGCCCATGTAGGGTGGCTTTAAATGTCTTCTTGTCTTCTATTGGAAGTCTAGAGCATCTCGGTGAAGAGCTCTTGAGAATGACTCATCTGAGTTTGCCAAGATGCGCATTTGCATGGCATACTTCAATAGTCGTTGACTATAGTCCCTGATGGGGTTTAGTCTGCGTATAATGTGGGAGAATATACAATTGGCTGAGACATGTACAATCCGGTCAGATAATACGTATTAGGGTGTGGGAGCAATATATACTCCGTCTGCTTAGAAGAGGCCGAATAATTTCCAATACAGTTCAGCGTCTATTGCATCAGGAACGATACAGATGAGTAAGATGCGAACACGAGCTGGTCAGGTCGTGGAAGAGCTCTGTTTCTCGAAAAGCAGCCAGCCATTGAGGGTGATCCGCAATGTTTTGATTCCAGGGATTCTCATAATCAAAACATAAGACGCCGTGCTTCCCGTTGGAACATTTCATTAGTAGGAACAATACCGAAGCGTGTCTGCTCCTCTGCAAAGTGGCTCAAGTGACAAGTCAAAAATTGCGTGTACGAATTCAGACCAGAGTCTTGCACCGGGAGTTGACCTAATAAATCCGACCTCCCCTGATGATCACCACCGTTAGCATTGATATCAGGAAAGGCAGCCCGTGACAACATCTCTCGTTGCTGATTTTTCTCTCTTCCCACAGGACTGCATCTTCCAGGCGGATTCGTAGCTACCACTTGATCTGCCCGAGTGAGCTGACTGTCAAGAAGAGACACTAGTCGTCGAAGCGGCTCGGGATTCTCATCGACGGTATATTTGGAAAACGTCGACAAACCTGGGATCGGGAATGCCTTGCTGATGCTCAACTGCCGTGAATCCTTCGTTTGCGGACCACGAGTCCTGTATCGCATCTCTGATGGCAGACAACGGAGTGGGCTCATCTTCTGGGGGCGATCCTGCCAACGCCTGAGAGGGTCTGGGGAGCTGATACTCGGGACGAACATCGGTACAGCCTGTTGTTTATGCCTGTCGATCAGGTAGCTGCTCCTGCGACGAGGGGAGACTTCGTTTCCCTTCTAGAAAATTTGCATTGAACGGTACTCGCTGGGTCTACAGTAGATATCTTTTGTTTCCAGTTGTGGTGGATGGCGGTGGAAAATAATGGGGGCTGTGTGATATGTTTTACTCGCGGGGTTCCTAGTCCGGGCGTGTCCGTACTAAAAAAGCATTCTTTCGTCACTAAAAGAAAAGTGGGTTGGATTGATTATATCAATAATTAATTCCATTTTCGAACTATGATATCAAAAAAGCAAACTTTTAGTCTATGTCTAAGCGCTAAATGGTCTAAATATTCATTATTCGTAAGCCCCTTCATCCCTTCATGAGGCAGTATATCCCTGTGCCGCTCTTTGGGCGAATTTGCTGTTTTCACGGATCCAACTTCCATACTTGATGAACACAAACGGGATGATAGCCATCGCTATGGCAAAGAATCCCAATAGCGAGCTAGCCCAGTCAATACCTAGTTTGGTGTACATGGGCGTAGTAGCCAAGGGAAGGCACACGGCAAATATAGACCGTAGTGTACTTGCCGCTGCGGACGCCGAAGCCGAGTACTGCTTATAAGCATCGGTGAGGTAATTAAGGAGCGCGATGAAGATCAAAAGGTAGCCGAATCCGAAGAAAACCCCGGACATCATGGGCATAACAGGGTGAATGGAAGATCTTGACGACCAGCCAAGCCAGAAGAGCGCAATGGGAATTGCGGGCGCTGCGATGCAAGCGAGTGGTAGTCGGCGATACTCTTCTACTTTCGCCCATGCTAACCCGTTTTTCAAGGCCTTGGTGTGGTACGAGCTGTACAAACAGAAAAGCACAAATGCAAGAATTGAGCCCGGCAAAACTGTAGATGCTGTTAGGGTTTGCACATTCTGAAACGTGAGTGATGCAACGTACTTGGAAGAAAGGCTAAACCTGCCACGCCTGGTGTCATCCCGTATAGCCCTGGAGACAGACTACAGTTAGCGACGGTTTCTGAAAGGTTCGACCGTGAAGACGTATGTACCTTGGAAAACGATGGGGTATGCTTGGAAGAACAAATACAATATCGAATAGATCAAAGCCAGGTACATCGAACAACAAAATACAATCGGCTCTCGGATGATCATGGTGAAGGGGCGACTGAGGACGACGCCAATGTTATCCGATAATTTGGGTCCCTGTAGGTGAGGTTTGGCTGCTTCCGAGTCATTATGTCGTTGACCCAAAGCCTTTTCGTGCTTCCGAGATAGAACTGGCATATACGTCTCAGGCATCACAAGTACGAGGGGAAAGCCAACACCTCCGATGATAAAGCCTACCCAGAATGTCCATCTCCAAGATACAGTGGAGACAAAGCCAGAAATGATAGGTCCCAAGAGAGGGGGAAATGTCGTTGCGAACATGAAGATCGACATCACCATTCCACGCTGGTGAGGGTCGTTGTATATGTCGGAGAACAGGCCACCCAAAACTGCATTCGGTGCTGAGCCTCCCAGACCACAAAGAAAGCGGAAGATCAGAAGAGCTGGGAAGTTTGGGGCCAATGCACATGCCATGGTAAAGAGATTGTATATTGCAAAGGTGGTAACCAGGATAGGTTTCCTACCAAAGCGTTCGCTCAAAGGGCCAAAGATGAGAGGGCCGATAGCAAACCCAGCCATGTAGAGTGAAGTGGGGAGCACCATCTTCAAGTCATCTTGTGGGATATGGAAATAGTCGGCAATAGCATCATGAGCACCCGATGGTAGGGAAGAGCCTAGGGAGCTGTTGAAGACGAAGTATATCCCTGCAACGACGATATGAAGTTTGCGAGCCTTGAAGCATTGTACGAGTTAATTTGATAACTGCGTATAGGAACGGCTTACATATGAATAGTGATAGTACTAAAACCTATGACTTACCGCAGAAAAGTCAAACGGACGCACCATGCTCTTCCGCGAGACTGAAGGCCTCAAAGGGTACTTTGGAGAGACATCTGGACTATCGCAAGTTTTGCGCAACTCAGGATCCGGATGTGAGTCCATATTGCATCTGAACCTGACCAACTCGTCTTTTGGAATTGTTTCAGGCTCTATCCTCTATTTTATTTCTGAGGAGCCCGAAAAAAACGGGGTGGAGAACTCGGCCTTCGTTCCGAGTTCGCTGTGACCGCTAGAGAGACAGGAGTCACAGGACATGGTGGACTAATAGTATTCGACCTATGACACCATGAGTAACATCTCAATTTCTTATAAATACAGGACTTAATATGTTCATCTAGAATTCCATTAGGTAGAGCTGGCGCTGCTTATACCAGTTGGCTACGATCTACGGGCTACTCATGAACTACACAACCGAAAAGAAGAAAAAATTAGAAGAAATTCTAGGAGGGCGGGTAAAAGAATAAAGAAAAGAGCTTTTCTTTTTCTTTGTGAAAGAGTCAGACCCATCGAATTAATAATGTAAAAGGTATAGCGTAGGGCGCAAAAAATAAGAGTCTGCGTCTTTACCCACGCCCTACGCTATACCTGACGCGGTCACTGGTTCAGCAAACCCTGATCTTCTCCACTATCGGCACCGAGTGGAGTCAAACCATCCACTTGTCGGCAGGCTCAACTTCCCGGGTCCAAGTACCCGGGTCGAAGACTCAAGGTATCCGGTCCGAGTCTGGGATATTGTCTACCGCGAATTGTCATCTACTTTATAAGTTCTTGGCCAATTATAACTGCGCTTACTCAAATTAGCGCGTGGGTCATTTGACACGTTCTCCTCCAGGTGCCAGTATCTGTACATACCCCATGGGCCATGGCTTCAAAGCAGGCGAGGAACTACATCAGGTACATACATACGCCAACAAGAACGAGAACTTCGAGGGTCCCATTAGCATATGAGTTGCACACTCCTAAACACGCCAACTGTACACAATCGGACTTAACCAATCGGAACCCCATCATATTCCTGCATGGATTTCTCGGGTCCAAGCGCGAAAACAGGGGCGTAGGCAAGTATGTCTCTCTATCGTAAACAATTACCTGCCGACTATTTAGTGTAGAGCTGACAAACTCTTCGTGAAGAATCTTGGCCCAGGATCTGTCGCGGCATGTCTTCTGTTTGGTATGTTTCATCTTCTAATTAACGCCTGGTATATGAATGATTGACAGACATTTAGGATCTTCGGAACCATGGAGATTCCGGTCATCACCTGAAGCATGACTATATGGAAATGGCAATGGATGTTGAGCACTTCATCACAACCCACGGACTGAATAATGCAACATTAATCGGCCACTCGATGTAAGGAACCAAACTCGGCAGGTTGCCTCATTCATGCATTCCAGGCCTGTATTAAGTCTCTTCTTTAGGGGTGCCAAGACTGCCTTAACGCTTGCTCTTCAGTCACCAGATCTGGTATCCAAGGTCGTCGCTATCGATAACTGCCCCATCCACCTAGCCCTGACGGAAGAGTTTCCGAGATATCTCAAAGCGTTGGAAGAAGTACAGGACGCACGAGTCAAAAGCCATCAAGAAGGGGACAAGATTTTGAGCAAATATGAGGACGTCTGTGCTACACTGACCTATTGTCACGAAGTATGACTGTTTCTAACAAATGCAACTAGTCTCCGTCCGTGCGATTATGGTTACTGAGTAACTTTGTTCGAGAACGTGATTCCCCTTATCTAAAGCTTCGTGTTCCTCTAGATGTCCTGACGACTGCTATCGGTCCGTTAGGAGATTTTCCACACAAGGGTAAAGCTGTTCAGTTCCCTAAACCCGCGTTGTTCCTTCGAGCCCTGCAGAGTCATTATATACCGGAGAGCTCGTTCCCCATTATCTCATCTTTCTTCCCTCGATCGCGCATTGTGAATATAGATTGTGGACACTGGATTGTTCAGGAACGGCCCGAGGAATTCAGACAGGGTAAGTTGGTACCTTGCGGCTCTTCTGCGTATGACCTGCTAACGTTACAATAGCTGTTGTTAAGTTCTTGCAGAAGGATGAAGTTGATTAGCCTGTGACTTGCGATACGACATTAGCTTTTGTCATCCGTGTATCTTCGTCGACGCACTCTATGCTCCTGATTCTACAAGTAGAACTATGACGCTTCAATAATACCTATTATAATTGAGTGGGGTTGTCTATATTACTTATATCTTATCATACAAGCTTAAATGATTCTTTCCATCTGCCTGCCCCATTAACTCGTCCAGCTAAAAATAACCCGCCTGGTAGTCTAAACAAACAATGTTGAAGCTGCACACGGCTGAAATTCTCCTCTCCAACCCAAGTCAAACCCCACTTAAGCGACAATCTTCTCGTCTTCTCCATTCCCACCCTCAGGTTGTCCCTTAGTATGTTTGTCTGTCGTTTCTACTGTGGTCAATTGTGTTGAATGCGTCATCTCATCCTGCGGTGGTTCCTCCCCCCTCGAACTCCCTTGGCACTTGCCCTCCTCAGACGCCTGCTGGCCATCTCTTTCTTTAGACGGAAGATTCTTCTTCACACTGCACCACTCCATGCTCAAGGCACCCAGCACAGAAAGACAAGCCATGATAAGACCAACCTCAAAGCACTTGCGCAGTGAATCATTATAGGCCTCCTTAGCCACGACATAGTCCTCAGCTGGGACACGATTAAGAAACTCAGTGGCACCAGTACTCTGGATTAGCTCAGGGCTGATGCCCGGGATGCCAGAGAGGCGGTGTGCTAGCTGGTTGAAGAGTACATTCTGGCCAACCGAGGCGAAAACGGCGCCGAAGAGCTGTTGGCCGAAGAACATGAGAGATGCGCCGATGGCCACATCCTTGCGCGGTAGCACCGTCTGTGCGGCCATGTTAGGTGCCTGGGAGCAGGAGCCGATACCGTATCCGTATATGATCTGGAAGCCGATCCAGTTACCCGCTGAGGTATTGATTCCGAGGGTAGTGAGTAAGCCGGCCCCGATTGCTGTGAGGCATACACCGAAGATCATGAAGGGCGTGTAATAGCCGATGCGGGAGACCAATTGGCCGGTTATTATGGATGCCACAACAACGGGAATCAACATTGGAAGCAGGTGGACGCCGCTCTCGACGGCCGAGATACCTTTAATGGCCTGAAACCATATGGGCAGGTAGTATACTGGCAGTTCTGGTGTTAGAACGGCATCATGTTCTCCGTTCAAAGTGTGGGCTTACCGAAAAGATTCATATGAGCACCGAGACAAGAGCTCACCCAGAAGCCGGAGGCAATACTGCGCTGAATGAAGATGCGCGGTGGTAGTATGGCCTTTTCTGGATTCCAGATCTGGATCAGTGCAAACGCAATCAAAAGCACAAAGGCAAGTACAAGCAATGCTACAACACGCCCCTCACTCCACTGAATGCGGTCAGCTCTACTGGGTCGGGGCAGGAAGTCACTATGAACAGAAGGGTCTAAACTCACGGTGTATCTGGTACCACCCCATTGCAAAGCTAAACATAGGCAAATAACTCCTGGAAGGAGGACAATTAGGCCTAGCACGTTGAGCTGTCGCAGCTTATCTTTCAGAGGCATCCTAATATCCGAACGGTCAGGTACTTGGAGCAAGATGGATACGAGTACCATAACCACGCCTCCCAAGGGGAGGTTAATGTAAAAGCACCATCTCCAGGTGATGTTTGTAGTGAAGGCACCGCCGACCAGTGGACCAGTCACTGAAGAGATAGCAAATACAGCGCCAAAGATGCCCTGGTACTTTGGCCGTTTATGCAACGGAACAGCGTAGACAATGATGACGATCTAAGTGCCGCTGGGTGAGCGAACCAGTGAGAAATAGAGGGATATACGATGCGAAACTTACGACGCCAGAGAGAATACCTCCCCCTCCCAGGCCGGCGATGGCCCTGCCAAGTATGAAAGCGACCGAGTTTGGGGCGGCGCCGCAGAGGGCCGAGCCAGCTTCGAATAGAAGGATAGATGTTAGAAAGATAGGTTTGACACTGAAGACGGTATATATCTTTCCAAAAACTAGCTGAAAGGCACAGTTAGTGAGCAAGTACGCTGTACCATACCAGCCAATATCCCCCGCTGAGCTGAATTCATTAGTGATCTGAGGAATGGCGGTAGAGACAATGAGGCGGTCCTAAAATAGTTAGTTTATAGATATAGAGCGGTTTGTTACCTTGGGAATGCTAACGCACCAGAGAAACTAGGAACATGCCAATGAAAATGGACATCAACAATAGGGCAAGCTTGAGACCCGTGGGATAGACAATGTCATCTGCGTTGGACTTGCAATCCTCCCTTCTAGTCGGAGGCTGCTCCTCACCATTTGTTGAAGTTCGTATCATGATAGACATATAACAATTTAGGCTTGATAGAAAGATATTTAGTGGTCTGGTGGGTGAGAATTTATAGGGCATGAGAATGTTGCTTCACTATGCCGATACTGATTCGCTTCTCGGGGCGCAAAAGTTGCATTTTCGCCTCCGAGCCCCGAGAAAGTCAACCTTCTATCACTACAGCCCTTTGGATTTCCTCCATGCTTTCAAGCATGATATGAACGATGAAGAGATCCACACCAGATAACCTTGAGTCAGGTGATAATCTCAAGAGCTATTCATGCTTGACTTGTCGGCAGCGCAAGGTCAAATGCGACCGGTGCACTCCCTGCTCCAATTGCGTCAAGGCCGACAAGCAATGCAGCTTTATTCCTCCTGTGCGCGGGAAGCGAAAAAGAACAAAACCTCCCAGAGAAAGTCTCCATGCCAAGTTAAGACGGTACGAGGAATTGTTGAAATCTTATGGCGCAAAGTTTGAGCCATCGGGAGATTTTGATGACTCAGAGTCGGAAACGGCATCTCAGCCGGATGTTCAGGTGGATGAGGATGCTGCCCCTCCAAGCCAACGCCCCAACCTTGGAGAGACTAAGCCAAAGCTTATCATTGATAAGGGCACGTCTAGATACTTTGATAGGTATGTTTGATACTACTTTCGGCTATGAAGTAATAGCTTCTAAAGTTTGCTAGTGCTCCATGGTCTAGCCTAGGAAATGGGGTAAGTATTGACTTGGCCTTTTCCACTTCTTTTTCTGATCATATATTAGCTTCATCATCCCGAAGTTGGTGAGCCATTCGATGGGTCAAACATTCAGGACAGTGGGCTGTTCTTCGAACCTGAGCAGATTGATAAGCCCGAGAACCTGGCAAGCCTTCACCTCTCGCTCCAGATATTATCAAAGTTAAAGGATATCTATCTAGATCGCGTCGACCCTATGATAAAAATCTTACATTTGCCTACATTCTGGATCTCAGCAACCGACAGGCTGAGTGATCCTCAAAGCATGCCCACGGACTTGGAGGCAATGATGTTTGCTTTCTACCTTGCAACAATCTCTACTCTGAAAGAAGATGAATGCCAACATCTATTTGGACTGCAGAGATCGGTCATGCACTCCCGCTATAGAATGGCAGCTCGGCAAGCTTTAATAAATGCAGGGTTCCTATCAACGTCCAGTCCGACGACCCTTGGTGCATATGCATTATTCATGGTAAGTTGTAACTACCAAGCTTTTTTAAATATTCAGCTCACACAAGAAGACATGTATAAGAAAAAACTACAAATGTGATACACTATTCGTCTTATCAGGCGTCGCTATACGACTTGCGCGCAAAATGGGGCTCCATCGGGATAGCTCGACTCTTGGACTGTCTCCATTCGAAACGGAGATGCGAAGGCGACTTTGGTGGCATTTAGCTTATGTAGATTTCCGCCTAGCCGACGTGCTGGGGACGAAACCGTCGCTGGATCTTTCCTGCAGCGATAACCAAATGCCTCTAAATGTCGAGGACGAGGACCTCCACCCTGACATGGTCAATCCACCATTAGAACGCCGCGGAATCACTACTACTACTCCTTGCTTGATTAAATACGAGATTATGGAGAGTTTGCGTAAATTTTCAACATCTTGTCCTAGTGAATTGCGTTGGGAGGCACTCTCCAGCCCGGATGTCACAATCATGAAAAAGGACAGCATCATCAGCCACATTGAGGATCAATTGGAAATGAAGTATCTGCGGTATTGCGACCCGTCGAACTCCCTTCATACTTTTGTGTCAATCATGATCAGGTCATCGATATGCAAAATGAAGCTCTTTGCGCATAATCCACGACAATTCGCCAATAATCCCATCAAAGTCCCCCAAGACGAGCGCAACATATTCTTTGCGAACGCTATGAAGTTATTAGAATATGTCATATTTATGCAAGAAGGGGCCCATGGCCTAGAAAAATATAAATGGCATTTTGGCACGAGTGTTCTCTGGAATGTGATACTCTACGTGCTCATCGAAGTTCGGCACCGGAAAACAGGGTCTGACGTTGATAAGGCATGGAGGCTGATAGGAACAGTGTTCTCCTATTACCCTCAGGTGTTTGATGAATCCCCCGGGCCTGTATATATAGCACTAGGCAAGTGGACGTTAGAGGTTTGGGACGACCACGTTACAGCCTTAAAGGCAGACGGCCTTCCGGAACCATTAACACCCGATTATATCAATGCAATCGGTCACTGTCGACGACCAGCAACCGAGTCACCATCCAGGGCCAAGGTTCAAGCAGTGGCACCTGAACCTGCCACTCGGGAAACAGTTGCCCAGGGCAGAATTCATTCTCCGAATCACGAAGGCAATCACGCTGAAGGGGGAGCTCTCGACTTCTATGACCTCCCTAACCTCCTGTCTTTCGAGATGGACCCGAATGAATGGATCCAGTGGGAGCAGTTAGTTGCGGAACAGGGCAGCTACGCTCAAGGTGATAGCATGTAATACGCTAGGGCTGATTGAACCCGTTCGAGGAATGGAGCGCATCCTTGTTAAATGCTTCGGATTTTATGATTTCTATTAATGCGGCTCTGCGTGTCTCTGCAGCTATCTCTGAGTGCAATGTTATCTGATTCTGGAGGCCATATCATACTTGAATATTTTGCTGAGATTATCAATACGGGCATTAAAGTTCAACGGCCTCATTCGGTAAGCGTGTCGGGAACCTGATCCGGAATAGTGCTTTTCTTCTTCAACCGTATATAATCCACAGTCACAATTGAGGCCAATTTATTCTAGTTCATCTCATCGTTCCTAGAGTAGCCTACAAGATGTCCTCAATCTCCACTCAAAACATCTACGATGACCCAAAATTCTTCAAGGCATACAGCACACTTCCCCGGTCCCAACATGGCTTCGACGCAGCCCCCGAATGGCCGGTGTTGCAAGAGATGGTCTTGAAGAATAACAAATCAGGCCATTCTGGTATTGAAAACGAGCATGTTCTGGATCTAGGTTGCGGTTACGGTTGGTTCACTCGCTGGGCTCGAGAAAACGGTGCCAAACACGTCAAAGGCATGGATGTATCGACAAAGATGATCGAGAGGGCTAAAGAGTCCGAGCAAGACCTGCAAAAAAAAGGATCCATTCCACCTTTTTATGGGACACTATGTTATGAAGTCGGCGATCTCGAGACGATATCTTTCAGCGCATCTGAGATAGACTCATATGATCTAGTCTACAGTTCGTTGACGTTCCATTATATCGAAGATTTCTCGAAATTGCTCCGGCAAATCCGACTTTGTTTGAAGAAAGGTTCACCGGAAGATGGCTCTAGAAAAGGGGGAAGGTTGATCTTTTCAGTGGAACATCCCATCTGCACAGCCCCAGTTAATCCAGAACCTGACTGGAAGGTTCTGCCAAATGAAGATGGCGATGGAGTGGGTAGAAAGATTTGGCCTTTGAACTCCTACGGTGATGAGGGTCCGCGCGTGACGAGCTGGCTGGGTGTTGATGGGGTCAGAAAGTATCATCGAACCGTCGAGACTTATGTTACTGCTTTGCTTCAGAACGGCTTCGTCCTGACTGGATTGAAGGATTGGGTTCCTTCGGAGCATGACATTGAAGAGCATCCCGAATGGAAGGATGAAAGGCATCGGCCGTATTTTCTGCTCATCTCCGCTGAGGTCCATTCAGATTATTAGAAATGAATTTGTTAAAGGCCCTGGTTTTAAAGCAGTATTGACCTAGGGTTCTAATGTGGATCCTCATTTGATGAATCTGAAAACAAGCATCATGTCCTCATATTCCTCCTAATCTTCTGTATTCTCAACTTCACACAACCTTATCTGGATCCTCCTCTACCTCATCTATCAACTGCCCCGGAGACGGAAACTGCAACCCAGCAAAGAACTTCCGCCAATGTGCCTCAACCTTGTCAGGATCGAAAGATACAGCACCCAAAGGCACAAAAATTTTATAATGCGCAAGCAACAACTCCTCCTGATCATTCGAGTTCTAAATCGTACCCAAAATCTGAGCCAGCCAACACGCTTAACCTCACGCATCGCCGGATACCGCTTTTGAACCAACTGCGCAAGGTCATTCCAGTACATCTTCGTCCCAGATACATACGCATACGGCTCTCAGACAGGAGCGTTAGCTAGAAGTGCCAACGCAGTCGTAAGATCCCTTGTGGCGGTGACATCGACAGCATCCTTTCCCGTCCCGGGAATAACAATCCGGTTCCTAATGGTGTCTATCGGGAATCCTTCGCCAATGTCCATGAGGTATAGGTTTCCTTCGGTACGATGTAATCGACTAGCCAACCGTTGCAGACCAGTGTCTATTCTATCTCTGTTTGTTCACGAAGGACCTTCCGGAGGGGCTCTCGTACCTCGGAATATAATGGTGGCAGGTCGGGGTAGTTCTCTACATCGCCGAAGAACTCCGATGGAATAAAGCGCTTGCATTTCGGACTAAGTTTGCATGCCTTGATCAGGTTCAGGTGGATGTCGAGGAATTCCGTCGCGTACGATAATATCACAGATATGAGTATCTCGCAGTCCACAAGTGGGCGGTTGCGGAAGTATCCTTTCTCGCTGCGGGTTAGGATGACTACCGAGTGGCCGTACTTGCGGAATTCTTCGCTGATGTATCTAGCTAGTCCGCCAGCTCCGGCTATCGCGATACGCATGGTAGACGATGTGGTCTCGGACGCATATTACCTCGGAACCGTCCGAGCTCGACGTCAATGACTTAAGCGGCTGTGTCGTGACCTTCAACGACCCTCCTGGGAAACAATTTGACAGTCCCATACAAACAGGCAAGGATAGAAACATCACAGATGTCCAAGCCGCGCGCGGTACTTGTCCGGACGTCATTGAGCAGAAGTGTATCGATGCGCTTACGGAGCAGGCGCGCAGCGTTACTAATAGCACTTCGAATGGGGGCGTGTGCGCGGCGTTGGAGCGCGAGCTGAAAAGGAATATGTTTGAGGAGTGTGGGAATCTCGGTGGTAAAGGTAAGGGACTGGGAAACTTTACCGTTACCTCGCTTGGTGATCTTTCGACCGTGAAGAATTCGATGGATTGTTGGCCTGTTAAGTCCAAGTCTGATGGTTTGGCCCTGGTCACGGAGATTACTGCTGTGGTACGTGATATATATATCTTAATCTGCCCCGTTATCCCTAGGGTCCAATCATTTATTTCCTGGAAGCATGGACTAATGTACGATATGATAATGTAGGAGAACAATACAGGGGCTTTGATGTACCAAGAGGCCTGGAAGATCACATCGGTGCCAACAGTATTTGTTGCAACAATAGCCTGGTGGATAGAGCCTCTTCCCAGATGACATGTTTAAAAGTCGTGACTGAAGAGAACCCCAAAGAGGAGGTTAACGCCTCAGAGAGTTCAACGTCTATGCTTAGCACTAGTCCACATGTTGCAGGTATGGCCGTGCTAATAGCTGCACCTGGGTAGCATTGTAGATATAGCCTGTATCAGATACGCCGAAATGATAAACTTGTTAATTCGTGATTAACGCAGTGTTTCACCAAAACAAAACATGATAAGCTCTCTAAAGGATCTTGGGGTATATATCTTCAGGGATGGTGCGGTATTTCTTTTTCTGCTCGAGTGCAAAGGCCGCCAAGGTAAAATTTGTCAGGATATGTCCAAGATGTATAGACTTCGTGGGTATGTACATACTTCGAAGTACTAACTTTGAGTTTCTTTACTTGTAGTCTAATAGAAACACTTCATCATCAATCAAGTCAGTGTGGCCGAGTGGTTAAGGCGATAGACTAGAAATCTATTGGGTTCGCCCGCACAGGTTCAAATCCTGTCGCTGACGAGATCTTTTTTTTATCGCATTCTTTTGCCTCTTCAAAATTGATGTTGCCGCCCCTGCTTTCAGCACTTTTTTTGGTTGGTTTTTTTTTTTTTTTTTTTTTTTTTTTTTTTTTTTTTTTTTTTTTTTTTTTTTTTTTTTTTTTTTTTTTTTTTAAAAAAAAATGCAGGATTCTCGCTAGGATAGCACTTATCGGATGGGGTCTTGCCTGCTAATGGTAACAGTTTGCAATGCTTTCCGGAAAGAAGCTTACTATCATCAACATGAGACTACACTGTGCTGTATACGAGCACTAAAGTAGAGCTCTCTTGCAGTAATGGTATAATTGAGTAATTAAAGGCAACGCACGAAGCTTCATTTCGAAAACACTATCATGGTCTGAACAGACCCGAACTAATGTGCAGCCCTACGATGTAACCTGTCCTATCTGGGCTCCAAACTCCGGACTAATCACACTATATATTTGCCATGTATGACAAAAGGAGCATTCACCCTACTTCTGTCATTGTCTTCCTTGTAGCCTTATAAGCTGCTTTCATAGTCTCCTGACACGGTTTATTCGATGGCATTCGAGATCATAAGATGTATTATAACATAACGGTGATAAAAGGACGGGGGAGTAACGCCTAGAGTGTACTAGAAGATAATCCTAGTTGAACTTAACAAGAAGCAGCGCAGGACTGCGAGGTTATATCTCAACAATCAAGGTCTGCAAAGGACGATGGAGCTTAACAATGCGTGGGAGGTTGAGAGTGGCAGAGGCAACAGTCGTGGTCCCTATCTACTAAAGGTATACAGATAGAATGTTGGATAATGTAGCCACAGAATTCAACCACAGTGACTCCCTCGTGAACTTCGCATTACTTCGTAGGAAACGGGAGACCCTAGGTTCCCGTTTCCACAATCAAAAACTAAAAAAACGTCAGCGACAGGACTCGAACCTGTGCGGGCGAACCCAATAGATTTCTAGTCTATCGCCTTAACCACTCGGCCACACTGACTTGATTATTAATAGATTCCCATCTTATGACTTCTTGATTCAAGTAATAGAGTTGCTTGATGTCTCAAAAACTCATTAATCTGGGCATGTGGTGGCCAGGCGTGAGCTTGACATCTTGCTCATCGATATGCGGACAATAGGGATAACAATAAGGATGAGGTCAGCCCATGACGCCAAATGTGCGACGATCCATGGTTGAAGTTCCGGTTCCACCTCGTCCCGATACTCAAATTATGTGCGTCAGACCACTATGAGCCAGGAATGAAGCAATTCCGATAGAGGACCGCTCCAATGACCATGCGAGGGTAATGATATTTCCTGTAGTCCGAGCGTAGTACAGAATTGAAACCGGCCTGGAACGTCGTGGTCATGAGACCGGCCATCTGATGCTTGGGGTAACCTGAAGACAGTATAATAAAGCTATGTACTCTCGTTGTGAAGCCCCAGGTATTCTATGTTCCAATGTATAATGCAAGCAAATAAGTCAGATACCAACCATGTCCTACCATTACTCACATGAAGACAACGAAATCGCATCCTCTATCGAAGAGAGGATACATGCCATGCGTAACTATAAAGCGTAAGTCTCTGACACCCCGAGGAGTGGTACTAGACAACGTTAACGATGTCGACTCCAATAGTGCACTGAGAAGTCGCCGTGCGTCTGAAGGCAGTCGAGACGCCGATGAGATACACGACGATGAACCACAAACTTTGGAATCGCACGCGGTCGATCAGCAGAATAACGAGCCGACAGGCACAGTGGAGGGGTTCAGGGTGTGAGCAGTTCCATTCTCTGGCTTTTGATCGTTGCATACTGATATAGTAAGTGTTCATTTCGATTCCGGGCCACCTGATACGATCAGAGATACAGATTCAGATGCAGTGAGCCCACTGGAGGAGTAATAGCCATAATTGCTATTACAATGTGACAGGTGCACAGTACAATATTGCCTCAATCGGGTAATGACCCACGCGATGTGATTACATGACTCGCGTCTGTGTGACGTTATAAGTTCCGGAATAGGATTTATGATTTATCGTCCAGTGATGAAAGTTTGATCGTGTGCTACTACAGTAATATGTACTATCCGAATGGCGCATGCGGGGAAGTTCGAAGGAGTTGCCGGATTCCGTGACACATAAACTCTAACGAATTAGGAAACAATACCAAGTGCAAGTCTTTGATTTTGATTTCAAGTGTCACAATGCTGTTACACGATCCGAGATGCGCTGTTCCGAGTCCCGAGAGGATTGCCGTTGCGGTCTCGAACCTCGTGAGCTTTGGGGTAAGTGTTCCATACTTTATTAAGTACTGTGAGGAGTACTGGGATCGGGTACAGCCGCGTTATGGAGCATTATCTTGCCCGTTCACGATATTACAGTTGGAGTATACTTCACACAGTCGGTGGGATCCGCCTGAAATGTCAACGTTACCCAGTCAGTAGTTTGCAGTGATACCTCCAGGTTTCTCGGCCAGGACACAGTATGACAAACTCTGTGAGCACAAGGAAAGGGCAATTCTATTGATAGATGTACCTGCTAAGATTCAATTACGGGGAAAGCTTATCCGCCGGGGAAGAGAGGAATGTCCGTGCTTCTAATGTTTGTCTCGATGGCGGCCAATTACCGTCCAATACTTTGGAATAGATTTCATAACCCGTGTTACTTGAGAACGACGTGGGGTTGAAAAGTGATAGACCGAGTCAATCATTACTCGTGTTGTTTGCTAGTGAAGATTAAGAAGGGATCTTATAGGGTGGTCAGAACAAAGCCCTGTCGATGTGGCGTGGCCGCTTGGACCTGCAGCAACGTCAAATTGCGGGAATAATGCACAAATCAAGGGGCACCGGTCATGGATGTGTGTCCAACAAGGCCCAGTGGATGAAGGTCCGATAGCGGGCGGTTTATTAAACGAAATCAGGAATCGAAATATAACAGAAAGTAATCAGAAAAGAAAAGGAAAAAGGAGAAGAAAAAAACAGACAACATCACGTAAAAGTGACAATACCCTCTAAAACCATGGAAGGACAAAAGAAGATACTATTTAATTAAGCTAGCAAGCTAGACCAAATCATTACGTCACAGTCTCCTTGGGTTCACCTGATTCTACTTAGTCTCCGTCACTATCAGCCCCATCAGTTGGAGAATGGAGAAAGAAGAGGGAAAAATCTAACGGCCGATAAAATCAGATCGCTTCGAGGTGGGTTCTTGATTCCACCGTACAAACCTGAAATGGAAATGGGGAGTCAGACTAGTCCTTCTCGGGATCGATTGGATAGGAGGTCTCGGAACTTTTACCCGGTCAACTGGTTCTTTTCATACCACAGCCCTACAGGTATCTTACCGACTGTGTACCTACAGACGAGACAGAATTATACTCAGACAGACATAGATTACCCTACAACTATGTACGGTACAGGTACCCCCCATACGAGACGCATACACGGTCAGGTGGTTGACGTAATGTTGATCGTTGCCCGTCTGGCATGCAAATCTATTATTTGACGATCAATGCGCTGGCAGCAACCACACGATGGATGATCACAGGTCCAGACCTTGGCTTGTACCGTGACTTGTCATTCTTGCCAAGGGCCATGGATATACGTTGATTCCCTTAAACCCCCTCTTCGGGCATTCTCCATCCCCTTTGTTCTTTCCTCAAAAGTCGTTTGTCTTTGTCCCTTGTCTCTCTGCGCTGTCGCATTTCTTTCTCATCTCCATATATACTGCTAGACAGTATCCAACGAGTCTTGAATACTCTCTTGCGCATCTCTGATACCGTGGATACCGTGGCCTGTTTCTACACCCCTATATATACACGGTTGAGCGCACTCAGTCATCTCTGCTTGAAGGAAAACAGAGAGAAGAGAGCAAATTCCCCTGACCAGTGGGTAATCTTCCAAGGGGCAGAGTCCCTTTCCCGGTGGTTGAAGTTACATCCCGCCTAATGGTGACAACATAGGCGGTTCCTGTTCCGCATTCCACTCTTCCAAAATCAGTCCGATGAAACCAACCATCATGGCAAACAGGGCGGATAGCCCCGCGTCGTGCACCTTCCTCCGAAGCAGTGACTGCAGTAAACATTGTTTCGTCCGACGCTTTTCGCAATGGCTATGGTCATCCTGGTTTATCAGTCCCGCGGAAGCCCGTCCCGCCCTTGCGGAGCCGCCGAGCCGTCAAAAAGACAGGAATTCTTCTTGGCTGTCGGAGCCAAGTCTGGACGCTGGACAGTGCGAAGAAGCAAGCGAGGACACAAAACGTTCAACATTTCCATGTAAGGCGTGTGAAGCGCGGGGTGTTGCCTGCGATCTTCAGCAACCGCGATGCGCACATTGCCTGGATGAGCAACTATTATGCTTCTATGTGGCGCCGCTACCTCCTTTGCGGGCGACTAGACGTTCGAAAAAGCCGCGCTCCACACATACAGAAACAGTGTTGCGCTCACGGGAGATTGACACTAGCGGATGATCGTGGGAGGGGCTTCAATATTAAATTAACACACATTTTCCTTAACCGCCGTGATAAGATAGACATCACCCTTCTCTTCACGCAGATTAGATAAAAGATATGGTTCCCCTCCGATGACGCACCCCACGGAGGGGAGAGTGGATATACCCCAGCAAGAAATTCTTGCAAAAAATATAATTTTCACATGCTCTTTGACTTCCCACGGTTGTCATCACTAAGCTTTTTGCACTAATATGGATAATCAACGGACCCTGACAATACTGGGGTCGGTCTACGTTGAAGGCTACTCAGAGATAGAAGAATTTCTGCTAGTCGTCAGCGCATGCATATGAATTCGACAACAGACCTCTGTTACTTGAGGCTCCAAGGCTGCAGAGCCCTCGGGTCTCGTTGAGTAGCCTCGGGTGACGGTGGACAGAGCTCCGTAAAACTGAAGTCATTGTTGTCGGAGCACTGTGAGCCGGCCTCTCCACACCCCCAGGCATACTTCAAGGACGGGGTATTCTTATTTGAGCCCATGCCATACAAAGTTCTGGGTACCGTCTTGACAAACAATTCAATTGTCGGGTCGTTGGGGTTATCGACTGTTCATAGTGAGTCGCCACGCGCTGACGCAACATACATTCTTGTATAACCTTATTTGAAAGTATATCACCCTTCTAATGTTTACCCACAGATGGAGGAAGAGTATACGCGCATCGCGGACATCCTTCGCTACCGGGCTAAAACCCATGACAAGAAGCGATATCTCATCGCCATCGCCGGCGTGCCCGGCTCTGGCAAGACAACAACGGCAACTGCCCTTGCACAGCGTTTGAATTCAGGGCAAACCCCTATCCAGGCCGAGCTGGTCTCCATGGACGGCTTCCACCTGTCGCGGGCGACACTGGACCAGCTCCCGAATCGAGAGGAGGCATATATCCGGCGTGGAGCGCCGTGGACCTTTGATGCTGCCCGATTCATTGCCTTCGTTCACCAATTACGGCAGTGGACAGATACATTTTCCGACGAAACCATATATGCGCCCGCTTTCCATCACGAAACCAAAGACCCAGTGGAGGACGGTGTCATGATATCCAGCGACGCTTCGATCATCATCATTGAAGGAAACTATCTCCTCCTGGATGAGCCTGAATGGCGTGACGTCGCACGACTAGTTGACTACCATGTATTCGTCGACACAGACCTGCAAGAAGCACGGGACCGTGTGGCAAAGCGTCACGTCAGCGCGGGGATAGAAAAAACGATAGAAGATGGGTATCGGCGGGTGGATAGTAACGACTACCTGAATGCGCTTACAATTCGGGACAAGCTAATCCAGCCTGATATGGTGGTTCGTAGCATCACCGAGGTATCATCATAACTTGCTTCTACCGGCCTTCCTATTTACATCATAAACAACACCACATATGTATTTAACGAGTTATGTTTAGACTGCCATTTACTCACTCCTTAATCTTCTGTTTATGAAACACGCCTGAGCTCATTAGCAACCATACCCATCGCGGAGAACGACATGGAAGACCTACCGGGAATCTCTGGCATCCAGTCGGCCCTGGAGCTGCAGAAGAACTCGCCCTTTGGTGGCAGCGCTTCGGGATCATCCAGGGACCCAACGCATAAGTAGCGGAACTGATCTTTGACGGCATCCTACGAGCGTTAGCATCACATCCTGCCGGTACAGTGTCATGTATCCCTACCCCGTATTCACAGATAAAACTGCCACAATTGGAACAAAACTCGCGATGAATCAGCGACCCAGACCCATTGTCGGCCACATGTTCCTTGGGGGCGCCTTTGATGAGTCGGAGAGCGTCTTTGGGGATCTTCGCGGTTAGACCGTAGTTTGTTCCGAAAGCTTTCTATTCCTGTGTTAGCAGAATTTATAATTGACATGAAGAGAGAGGACATATAGCAGTGTCCGCGTACTTTGCAGCTTTTACAGTGACAGAGGGAAGTCCGTGCGTCATCGGGTGAGGCAAGGGACAGTTCGTACTCGATATCCCGGCAGTAACACGATCCAGGGTAAGTCGGCATGGCTCTTGGGGGTGATTGGAAGAAGTGTATGGAGCTACTACAATAGAGATTCGACTTGCTGAATTGACAGAGAGACAAGCCCAGTCGAGGGCGATATGTTGAGTTGTATAGGGTTCGCCGGAGGGTTGACGTCATGGTTTGCTGTGTGGCTAATTTCTTTCGTTATAGAAGAAAATCGTCTATACAGTAGTGATTTATATCTACGGCATACCCAATGTCTCCTGCAAAATCCATGGCTGGAGCATGCGTCCGACTTAGGGTTATGAAGAAGGTGTGATGTGATCATGACCACATTGAATTAAATGCGCGCACTGACCAAGTGCATTTCATTCTTCTCTCATATCACTGTCACATTGTATCATACCACCCCCTCTTTCACTATCTCTCCTCCGTATTTATAGACTGGTATCATTTTTGCATTCGAGTATTTCCTATTATCTCACCGATACAATGCCGCCTACAGGCATCCCAAGTGAAATGCGCCCTATGACCATTAGGTCTGCGATTGATTCTTTGTCTACTGCGGGGTAGATCAATCCCACACCCGACCATGGCACTCAGAGAAATGGCAACACAAGAACAGGGCTCCCAGGGAACCCAACAGTCTCACAGCATGACGAAGAGAGCTGTCGTCTCTTCCTTCATCTTTCATTTTCCTCCGGGCCAGCCTACCAAGCCGTCCGTGGCGTTGTTCAAGCGGAGCGAGAAAGTAAGAACGTACCGGTACGACGCGAATTTCAGACCAACCATTCTTGGTACCACTATAGTAACAGGACTCTACCTATAGTCATCACCTTGCCCCTATCTCCGGTAGCATCGATCCCGATGATCCCGACCCTCTCGCAGCGGCGTGGCGTGAATTGTGCGAAGAAACCTCCCTCACCGCATCGGATCTCAGCTTCTGGCGCACCGGCAAGCCATTCACCTTCAGCGACCCGTCTATCGGTCGAGAATGGACCGTTCACCCGTTCGCTTTCCGTCTCAAAGATCCTGCAGAAGGGGGACAGGGGGAGGAGGCTATTTGCACTGACTGGGAACATGAAGGGTGGCAGTGGTACGATCCTCGCACGGTGCTCGAAGACGAAAGTCTGAACACCGTTCCGCGTCTGCAAGACAGTTTAAGAAGAGTCTGGTTTGAGGGCATAACCAATGAGCGAGCGGGAAGGGCTCTTGCGACTGGTCTGGAACGGCTGCGAGCGGACCATGAGAGCGGCGCGCATGAACTGACTGCGATAGCGTTGACAGTCTTTCGCGATTTTATCGTGTACACGCAAAATCACCTCGATGCTGAATGGTGGGACATAGTTCGAATGGCGGCATGGCATCTCATCAAAAATGGACGAGAAAGCATGGGTGCAGCCACGCAGAACGCCATTCTATCCGTTCTAGCGGAGATAGAAGAGATCATGGAGCAGAAGACCGGTCCCGAGCAGAAGTGGGATCGGATCCTAGCTCTAATCGATTTTCATCTGAGGAATCGCGCCGATACTACGCAGCAGGTCAAGCAATCCTTCATCTCCTACCTTCAGTCCCACTTTTCGTCCGGTGGCACACAAAAGGATCGGCTTACCATGCTCACCATATCCTCCAGTTCCACTATCCGGGACAGTATTCTGGAAGCATACGACGCGCTCGGGATCAAAACACTTGAACTACGGGTCCTCGAGTCAAGGCCACTTTTCGAGGGCGCCAGCCTCGCCTCGTCTATCTTGTCGACGTTCAAATCCCAGTCAAAACCCCCCGACAAACATCTGCATATCACCATGTACACCGATGCATCAGCTGCACTGGCCGCCAAAGACGCCGATATCGTCTTGCTAGGTGCGGACCGCATTTCTGCCACTAGGGGTGTCAGCAACAAAACCGGATCACTGCCTTTGGTGCTCAGCGCGAAGCATGTCACCCCAGGCGTGCGAGTTGTCGTGCTCAGCGACATAGAGAAAGTCAACGGATTTTCCGGGGTAATTGACGACGAACTCACCGAGGGCAATGATCCATTCGAGGTGTCGAGCGCATGGCGCAGTGACGGCGTCAAGGGTATACAGGTGCTAGAGAAGGGAGTGAAAGGGAACAAGTCGGAGCAGGAGAATTCGTCGGTCACGGTGGAAAACACCTACTTCGAATGGGTTCCTCTGGACATGGTGGATGCCTTTGTCTGTGAAGAGGGAGTCCTTGATAAGGACAGTATTCAGGAGAAGTCCCGTAAGTTGGGAGAGAGGGCTGATCGGTACTTTAGTAATTTGTAACGATGGCAGTCGTTCATCAAGTCGAACTTATCCACTGACTAGCCTACGAGCTGTCTGTAGATAGTACTTCACATACTGAGCCTGTCTCGAATCGTACCAGACATATTTCATATTCTCAAATGACGACATAGCCCTCGCACGAAGCAAAAAGATACGATACCCTCCATTTACCCCCACAATATATGACGAATTCATAGTCAAAAACGAAAATAATAGACCCCAAAAATACATACAACAGGAGGGATTCGCTGGTGGTCACCCACCCAACTACTAACCTCCCGGCGTGTGGCTTAAGTACGGCTGAGCGGACGGGAAGCCCTGTTCTCCACACCCTATGGTCGTATGTGCTTGTTTCTTAAACGATATGATATCTAGGCCCATAGTTGTCGTATAGACACTCATGAGCCCAATCATCCTCACTACGCCTTGGTTGAAGCCTTCGATATGTCTTACTATTCACTCTCTTTAGTAACTAATTTAAATTACAGTTGGTAGTTCGAGTATCGAAAATCACACTCATTCAACCCACCGTGGAGGTCTTATGGCATATTAGGGACTTTGTGAATAAGTGTTCATATTCAATTTACATAATTCTGGCTATAAGATCTCGAGATGTGCATGCTGAGATAAAGTCACAGTAGAAAGAAGTTTGAGATTAAGAGAGCTAAACAAGTCCGTACATGAAACAGTATTCCTAAAAGAACTAGAAAAGGGGTGTATCTTCAACGATGAACTCCAAACACCGGCTTAAAGGCAGGGATATCTAACGCCAATTGCCATCCAAGGTATCATTAACATTCACGAACGCGCGCCTGTCGCTTAGCTGTCCCAATGTGGGTATTGTGCACCTTGGTGGCGAACTTGAGACTGGTCAAGGTCTCGGCTAGGTGTGCCTGCAGCGGACTGACCATGACAAACATGAGCGTCTTCGAGTTTCCTCCCAGGGAGAATTGGAGGAGGTAGGTAAGCTGCGACTCGTTAGTACCTTGATTCCAACCGGAAAAGTCAGGGGGACTTACCTTGCTATTGCGATAGGGAATGTGCCCGCCGTCCTTGCCTTGGCCTAATGCGGCAATCACATCACCCAAGCAGCTCAGACTACGGTTGATATTCTGCGTCTCCCGCAGTCGCTCACCGGTTGCACCGCTGTGGCTCAGTCGCTCACTACCGGCTAAGTCCACCAGATTGAGCGTTCCCTCACTGCGCTCGCCGGTAATGTCATTCTCGCCGATGAGCTTCAGGATGAAGACGGAGTGAGAACGCGATGATCTCTCGTTGGCCTTTGTAGCAGCCACCGAACGATTGGCTGCGGCACGTCTGAGGATACTTTCGACCATCTCGGGCGAATCCAAGCGCACAGTGGTAACATCTGTAATGATCGTCTTGCCTCGCTGCATGTCGTGCCGGATTTCGTGCTTCTTCTTGTCCAGCTCTTCCGCCTTGCCCAAAAGATCGTTCAGATTTTCATTGTACACCTCCACGAAGTTTCCTTCCATAGTATACCTCCAACCCTTTTCTTTGAGACTAGTGGCAGTCTCGTAGATTTGGTGTACAGCCCGTGGAATCATGCCATCCAACGAAGACATAGTGTAGGTCTTACCGCTACCGGTCTGTCCATAGCAGAAAATGCACACGTTGTACCCATCGAGTGCACTTTGGACAAGCTGACTGATCTCATCGAATACCTCCGCATTCTGGGTTGATGGCCCGAATACCCGATCAAAGGCGAAGTTGTTGTTCTTTTTGGTAACGGCGCCCAGACTGCTCTTCTCTTCCAGTCCCAGAACATTAATCTCCTTGCACTCTTCAGATGCATCGGGGTATTGAATCTGAGCGATGCCCGTCTGCGGCTCGGTCTCTAAAGACGGTCGAACACGGCAAAAGACCCGGATGTTGCCCTTGAGCTCCTGAACCTGGTTGTGTAGTTTTCTTCGGAGGGTCTCCTCTTTCCGCAACTTGTCCTTGGTGGCGTTGGTCTCGGCCAGGGCATCCATCATCTGTTGATTCAACCGCTCAAACGCTTGAGATTGCTCCTCGCGGCCGGACTCCAGGAATTCAATTCGAGCCTTAAGCGCACGAATCGACGACTCTAGCGTCACGCTATTGCTACTGGCTGTGTCCAAGTTCTGCCGGAGACCTTGGGTGCTCTTGCGCTCTCGTTCAATTTCTTGTTGTAGGGCTTGCACATCGTTCTGGAGCGAGGCGATTTCCCGATCTTTCCTGTCTAGCTCAATCTGGGAACGTTGTGTATCCAGGGCGGTCTGCGATGTAAGTTGGTTGATCTCGCGGAGTCGCGAGGCCTTTTCGTCGTTCAATTCACGCTCGAATCGCCGTTTCAATTCGCAGAGCTGGTCTTCATGCTGCGCAACTATGGTCTCTAGTTTCTTCTTGCTATCAGCTCTTACGGTCTCAACTTCGAGCCGTTGGCGCGAACTGAACTCATCCATCGCGAGCTCATGTTCTCTCTGGGCATCGTGTAAAGCGCCTTCCGCTGTTCCTATGCGAGCCTTCATTGATTCGAGTTCGACGCGTAAGGCCAGGTTTGCCTCGGTGAGATCTTTTCGCGACTGTTCGAGCTCGTTCACTGCAAATCGAACGATATGAGCACCTTTACAGCCTATTGGTGGATCCTGGATGATTACCTCTTGATTTGTACAGCTCCACGGTTTCTTTGAGCCCGAAACTCTCTTGGCCAGCCTGACTTACTCGAGAGACAAAGGCATTGAAGAACTCTTCCATCGTCTTCTCGCGTGTTTCCTGGTCCCATTCGGCACCTGTAGAGCAGTTAAAAGAAGTGATCATGGAATCTTTCGTGAGAAACTGAGGCAAAGGAGGAGGTTTCCTCTTTGAGGAATGTTTAGATGGTGATAGGGGCTTGCACGAAGGGGTGGGTGTAGTAGGGGTATTTAATCCAAGAGGGACGAACGTCCTATGCATGGGAGAAGTCTTTGGGTCCAGTGTCCTTGCGGGAAGAGGGCCCATGGCTGACAGATCCAAAGCGCTGCTCAGGGATATCTCACGGTAATCAGGTCGCAGGGGCCCTTCATATTCTTGGGAAGAATACCGCTGAGCTCCCGACCGACCTTGTGGGACATGTGCATGTATGCTTGCTGATAATGACGAGTTTGCGAAACTTGCGAAATCAGGGGAATCAAAGTGAAATTGTCGCCTACCCTTTCTCTTCCCCAAAATGCTTGAGTCTTCCTCATGATGGGTATCCAACGATGTTGCTGGCCGGGCAATTGTATGACTATTGGGCCTTCGGGCGCCGGCTAGCGAAGTCTGAGGGCGTGATAATGCTGAGTGGGGTCGCGTACTAGATCCAGTAGCGGGGGATGCTTTGGTAGTTCGTGAGGTAGTGGAAGCGGATCTAGTCAAGGTAGTCGTTGCATGGGAATTCGCACGACTAAGAGGTTTTCCGGACAAGGTCGTGGAGGTTGCTCTAGTTCTGGTAGTCTCGGCGCCTTGTGTGGTACTCCTCGGACGAGTCGGTTCTGTCCTTGTGAGCGCTACAGTCCTGCTAATCCTGCTTGTTATCTGACTTACGCGACGAAGTTTTAGCAATTGAGCCAGGCGGCAAGATGCCTGACCGCGAATTAGTATTAGCCGAGCTCATTTCTCTGAGCCCAGCGGCGGGTATGCGTGTGCGGGCAGGGGCTCGTGATTGCGACTGGGAGTGTGTCAGTCATGTCAGAGACAGAAGTCTGTCATGTCGGGCATTATTACCAAGTTCTCATTATCCATCATGTACGAAAAACAAACAATTGCTGGTACCGGTAAGAGGATACTCAAATAGAGCGGAGAGATGAAGACAGGAGCTTTCGGAGCCACTGTCTAGAACGCAAAGAAAAACACACTGCAAGCTATACAAACAAACGAAGAATCAAAGCGGGGAAGAGCGAATCACCATCAATTGTCGACAAATTGCAGTGAGGAGGGGTCCCGCATGGCAAGTAGCGCGAGGGTCGTCAAGTCGCCAGGGTCTCTTTTAGATGTTGAGTTTGGTTTGGAAGTTTGGCTTGTCGTTTACCATCCAAGCGCCGGTTTCTGGAGTAACGCAAGGCGGTAAACAAATTGAACAAATCGGGGCATCTGGGCGGCGCTGACTCAGCCACTTTGCGGCGGGGAGACACTAGTCCCAGTGAAGGCTAGGCGTATCGTATCCATTTGATACCTTACCCTCCTCCGAGTACAACTGTGTATGCCATAAGAAACCCAGCGTTACCATGGTATCATACCGAGAGTATACCACCCGTCACGAGATGACCAGGTTGGGATCAATTTTTCACTTCCATGCCAAATGCAATCGGATTCTCGGCTCTCAACAATTGAACGGCTATTGACTCTGATGTTGATCATTAAATTGCGTGGATCCCCATTGCCTGCAACCGTCACCCAGTGAATCCATCTCCCGCGTGCGGGTCGTCCCACCGAAGACCTACTTTCAGACTAAGAGTGGACGGCGTCGACTTTCCCAGACGGACAGCTTCCCTGTTTCATAGTTGCCCTTCCAATTGCTCCTCTCCTCCTGTTCGGTTTTGCTTTTTTCCTTTGTCGTGATCACGGTTCTTGTCGTGTCTCAATCTGTGACAGCGCGATGTCTGGTCGTTTCGTCCGTTCCTCTAAATACCGTGAGCTGCCATCACATTCCCTCCCCTCTTTTTGATGTTGCCCGCAATCTGACAGGTATCATTTTAGGACACGTCTTCGGGCGGAACACAAGAAAGGTACCCAGCAAATTTCTCGGCATCGCAATACCAATACCCCATTGACAACGCCTGTAGGAGCAATGTTATGACAACCTCCGCGTGTCCGCAAATGCCTGGGACAGCAATCTCGTCAAGGTTCGCCCGCCTCCGTTCCACGCCGACCACCCCCTGACCCGCGCCATATGAACTAACGACTAGTCAAGGTCAACCCCAAGTACCTGTCTGTAAACTGGGCAGCTGGTGGAGGTGGTGCTTTTGCCGTCATTCCCCTGGAAGAGCGAGGCAAATTGCCTGAGAAAATTCCTCTGTTCCGCGGTCATACTGCAGCAGTCTTGGATACCGACTGGTGAGCAGCCGTCACTTCATATTCAAGCCAATCCAGAAAGCCAACACACCTAGGAATCCTTTTAACGATGACCTGATTGCATCCGGTTCCGATGACGGCAAGGTACAATCCGAGACTAATCTAAGGGTTCCAATCTCAATGCTAAATAACACTAGGCCCTCCTGTGGCGCGTACCCGAAAACTTCACTCTCCGCCCCGATGTCGATCTCGATGATGTTCAGGATATTGCGCCTGTCGGAAAGCTGAGCGGTCACCCGAAGTTAGTCACTCACCACTGCGTCTACCCCGTCACAATCGTACTTTAGGAACAGTAAACGGTTAACAACATTACAGGAAAATCGGGCATGTGCTCTTCAACCCTGCGGCGGAAAATGTTTTGGCTACGTCTTCCGGCGACTTCACTGTTAAGATTTGGGATATTGAGGCCGGTGCTGCCAAGCTCACGTTGAATGTGGGCGATATGGTTTATTCACAGTCTTGGAGTGCCAATGGCTCCCTTCTGGTCACCACCTCCCGTGACAAGAAGCTTCGCATCTGGGATGCACGTCAGGAACGTCCCGCCCATGAGGTCCAGGGACACTCGGGTGCAAAGAACAGCCGCGTCGTGTGGCTTGGAGAACATGACCGGATCGCGACCACCGGTTTCTCCAGGATGAGCGACCGCCAGCTCGCATTGTGGGATATGCGCGCTCCTGCAGAGCCCATTAACGGTTTCAAGGTCCTTGATTCCATCTCTGGCGTCTGCATGCCCTTCTGGGACGATGGCACCCAGTGCCTGTATTTGGCTGGCAGAGGGTGAGTGAGACTTGTGGTACATTTCAAAAGTGATCTAACACCATTTAGTGACGGTAACATTCGTTATTTCGAATTGGAGAATGATAAGTTCGAATATCTTGCCGAATACAAGTCAGCCGATCCTCAGCGTGGCATTGCTTTCATGCCGAAGCGCGGTGTTAACATGCACGAGAATGAGGTAGCCCGCGCCTTCAAGACCGTCGGAGATACCTACATTGAGCCGATCTCTTTCATCGTCCCTCGCCGTGCCGAGACGTTCCAGGATGATATTTATCCACCCACTGTCGGCTTGACACCCGCCATGAGCCCATCCGAATGGTTCGCCGGCAAAGAAGCCATCCCGCCGAAGATTTCCATGGCTAGTTTGTATGAAGGAGAGGGTCTGAAGGAGATTACCGGTGTACAGGACAAGCCTACTGAGACCTTGGGTGCTCCTACACCTCAGGCGGAACCTGCGCCGAAGCCCGCAGAGCCGACTCCGGTGAAGAAGGCGCCTGAGCCCGAACCAACTCCTGTACATAAGCCTGCTCCGTCCATGAAGGAGCAGGGCGCTTCCATGGCTGCCATGGTGAACAAGTTTGCCGACGAGGAAGAGGCGGAGCCCGCAACTGAGGAGTCCAGTTTTGACGAGGCGCCTAAGCCCGTCGAGCGGGAAGCTCGTACCGTAGAGTCTGCCTCGCCAGTCAAGACCAGCCCATGGCACCAGAGGGAGGAGAGCAAGTCACAAACGGCTTCCAAACCGTCAACCCCTGTTCCAGTAAGCATCATCCAAGGTTGAACCAATTGCCACAGTATAGTTAACCACAATAACAGGCCCAGAATAATGATCGCTCCTCTGCTGCCAGCACCCCGGTTGATACGTCTTCCGGATTCAATATTCCCGAGTTCACCAATACGGCCGCTAGCGCCCTCCATGGCGAAATCCAAAAGCTTACCCACATGGTCGGGCCCCTACTGAACGAAGTCCACGAACAGAAGCAGCAGATCGAGAGTCTGACCAAGACGATTGAATCCCTCGAGACCAACCAAGAGAAACAGATACAAAGCCTGAACGAGAAGATCGTGGCTCTTGAGGCCAGGCTGAGCTAATCGGCCCGTCTCTGGCTTGTTATCTATAATATTTGTATTCTTCTTGAATGATTCCTTTACAAAAGACCCGTCTCTCGTTTTGTCCATAGCCATCGATATCGTGTTATATGCCTTTCATTATGACTGACAGCATGATTGCAATGTCAATGCAAATACCATTTTTGCTTCTTTGTTTCTTGTTCTACCTGGTTTTCTTGAGCGGAAATGATAGAAGTTGACGATATGTGCGGTTAATCGGTTTGATAAATATATATGTTTCCCTGAACGATATCATCAGCTCGATCCTATGTAGACAATGGAGCGAATAGAGGATTGATAAGCAGTAGCTCATCGAACAATGTGTAGCGTTGCGTATATCACGTGGGTGGGTAGGAACTATCTGCCGAGAAATATATATCCCAAAGGTCGACACAGCGACGATCTACTCTATTAAATGTTCGACTAACTTTCTCCCAATAAGCTCAGACGCAAGATATCTAGATTTATAAATTGCCGTATGTGGCACTATTTCATCTTATCAGGGATCCTCCAGAGGTATATCTACAAAGAACGAAAGCGTAGATACTCATCAACTCCACCGCAAAGCCAACAAACAACAGCAACATCCATGAACTAAGTATGCCCGCTCTCCTTCATGCAAGAACAACACCCCAAACCCATGAAAGATACCTGAAACGCTCTATATGCTCTTTTGTTGTAAGACAGGGAAGATATGGTGAGGGAGAAGTGAAAGTCATATGGCTCGAAAGGTTGGTGGGAAGTATGAGAAAGATATGAAGGATTTTATGCCCATCGACTGGCTTCTCGTTCTTTTTCTACTCGTGCCGCGCGAGCGGCGTCGCTCTCGTCATCTTCATACTTGTAAGTGAGGCGTCGGCCGCCGGCCGCCGTTCGCTCCTGACGACTGTCGCGCCGACGGCTGGGTTTACCGGCATCGCGGTCTGCGTGCATCGCTTCGCGCCGTTGCTGCTCTTTCAACAAGCGCTCACGGTTGCGGGCCTCACGCTCTAACGTGTGAGGGTCTTTCTCCGGTTCAGAAGTCTTGGTTGATGATGAAGGGAGTTTGTCTCTTGTCCGGTCTTTATCACGGATCTCGTCTTCGCGGCTTCGTTTGATACGCCGGGAATGGTGTCGCGATGAGTAGTCACTGTCAACGGGAGATTCAGTTCGGTCGCGACGAGACCGTTTCCTATCACGGTCACGGTCACGGTGGCGATCGCGGGCCCTGTCTCTATCTCTTTCCCTGTCACGATCCCTCTCACGGTCTCTGTCTCTTTCCCTTTCCCGGTAACGATCGCGATCGCGATCTCTATCACGGTCCCGGCGTCGAGAGTCTCGATCTCTCTCCCGTTCGTCATCGCGACGACTGGTGCGGTCTTTGCCAGATCGGTAGGTCCTGCTGGAGCTCTCCTGGGCCTCGCTAATGACGGGTGTCCTGCTTCGAGAGCCGGGGTCTTTTTCTTCCGCGATCAATGAGAGACGATCGGCACCGCGAGAGTCTCCATTGCGACCGGGACTCTGGCTGCGGTGGCGGTGCGAGCGATGCGATCGACGACCGCTTCTCCTGTCTCGCTCCCTGTCCCGCCTTGATGACCGGCGGGAATCGACAGAAGGTGAACGAGTGCGGTGCTCATCTTCCGCTTGAGACTGTTCGTCATATTTGTCTTCGCGACGGGGCCTTCTTGGCCGCTCACGTCTGCGCTCGGAGTCCTCAGCGCCGTTTTCGATACTTGCGGAGCGTGGGTGATTCTGACGACGACCGGTTGACTGGGACCGCGCACGAGAACGAGATCGGCTTTTCGATCTCGATGCCGACCGAGCTCGCGACTTCGACCTCGAAGTCGACCGTGGGCGGTGGTCTTCCTGAGGTGCTGGGGTCGTGCTGGACAAAATGTTAGACTAGGCGTACAGACCGTCAGTGATGAAGGCTGCGACTTACCTCTGCGAAGCGTCCGAAGGTCTCACCGATGGGACAGGTCCTCGTCCCGATCCCTGGAAATTCCGCTGCCGGAGAATACTAGTATTTGGAAGACCTTCCCGCATCGCCCGGGGAGCAGCCGGTGCGCCTTCGACACCAGGTCCTCTAGGTGCAGGCATGCCGGATCCGGACATGAAGTGTGCCCCAGCAAAAGGCCCCCCACGGCCTCCGGTAAATGGCCCACGCATATAACCTCGGCCGAAGCCTGGTCCCATTGGCCCCGGCATCATGGGCCCATTGTGCATCCCTTGGGCGGCATTGGCCTGGTCAAGACTGTCAATCGTTGGTATACCACGCAGCTCCGATTCCTCGGGACCAGTAGTCTCTTCCATGGTGGGGCCATTTGCAGAACTGGCTTCACCATTGTCGCCCACATCAGCAGCATTCTCATTCAATGATGGGTCTTTAGTGCCATCCAAATCACCGCCTGGGGCATTCTCATTGTTAGCATTTGTCGCTTCAGTGCCGTTGGGGTCTCCAGACGACATCTCTGCAGATACGCCTTCCTGCGATTGGGATGACATGTCTTGATTGAAGTTAGGGGAATTAAACGCTGGGTAGTTAGCATTAGGAGGGTAATTAGTTTGCATAGGCCCCGTGAAGCCGCCGCGGCCACGACCACCGGGGTAAAATCCGCGACCACGGCCCCGGAAATTGCCCCGGCCATACCCGGGACCATAATAGCCGGATTGGAAATCTTGGTTAGGGAATTGTTGTTGCTGCATTTGAGGATGAACTCCGTTGGGTTGAGACATATTATATCCGCCAAATCCAGAGGGGGCCCCATACTGTGGGCCCATACCATTTGCGAAAGCATTTGGATTGAATTTATCTTGGCCTCCATTCCACATATTGTTTTGTGAGCCGTCCCATCCCCCATACATCCCTTGACCCGCGTCGAAATTCATCCCCGTATTCATGCCATTCATGTTCATCCCGTAACCTCCAAACATACCCTGATTCGCGACCATCGGGTCCATCACGCCGGCCATTCCTATAACCAAACTGTTAGCAATTTCCTATTTTAGAACTTATAAAACTTATGGTTCAGGCGAGACACATACCCATCGGATTGAACATTCCGTTGCCCATAAACTGAGACATCGGATTGAAGTCCCCGTTGTTGTTATTCCAACCCATGGGGAACATCCCCGGAGCCATGCCGAACGGCATCCCATTGGGGAGCATTTGACTTGATCCCGGGTCCTGGGTCATGTCCTGTTCGGACTCCTGAGCCAATTTGGCATCGTCTGCATCTTCTCCTTCACCAGAACCGTTTTGCTGCGTCGCATCCGGGTTTTCAGTTCCATCCGTGGGCACAGTTTCGGTCTGTTCGTCCTGTCGAGGCGATGAAGTCAATATCTGCGCTCCTCTCTTGCAATTGTGAGGGATGCAAATTACCTCGGCCGGGGGTTGGGATTCCAGGGGAGCTTCATGATTCCCATCAATTTGCTCGGTGACAGCCTCCGACGGGTCTCCTCCAACTAAAGGCTCCTCTGATGGAGCTTCAACAGTGGGTGCCACTTCCGGTATGGCTTCTTCCTGCTTAGTTTCGGGGATATCAGACACCGCGGGAGTTTCTTGCTGGGCCGGAGTTCCCTGCACAGAGGTCGCATCATTGGTAGCCGCAGGAGTTGCTGACTGGCGCTCTTTTTCACGCTTCTTTTCCTCGGTACGAAGGAAAGCCTTTAAGGTCGTCCTGAGAGCTTTATTCGGTTTGCATAAATCGGAGGAGAGAGGCGTATGTGCGCAGACAGGACAGGTCTCTGGCAGTGACGCTTGGCCTAAGAACAAATTGTAAGAGCGAGTCAGGATGATGGGAAAATAACGAATAGCAGAGGAGACTGGAGCGCGTACAGCTTTCGCAGATAGCTTGATCGCAGCAAGGCAACCGGAACGCGTTCACAGCCAATTTGTTGCAGATAGCGCATCGCAGCTTGAATGGAATTTCATCCTGCGTGAGAGAGCTAATTCACCGGTAACACAATGAGCCACCAAGCATCTTAAGGGTAAAAGGACGACCAGCAACGGTATTGCTTACCTCGCAATGTCCATCAAGCCCGAAGGCTGATCCGTTGCAGCCATTGGGGAAATATAGTCAAGACCCAGGTCAAGAGAGCACGAGATAAGTCCGAAAGTTAAATAGTCGGTACGTATGGCAAGTAAAGGTTAGCCCAGATGGCAAAAGCAGATGGCATGGCTCAATTCGCCATCAGTAGGAAATGAAGCGCATCCCCAACGACGTCGCAGGTGAATGGCGAGCGAGTAATGTTCGTAGTAAGTCGCAATCTCACTGATTGACCAAATTTGGACTGGACGGCCCGGAGGCTGTTCGGAACGGAACAATGTGCGGACCGGACGTCCCTCCTGTTTGTTTGTTTGCTCCCCGCCTTAGGGGTGTGACAGTTGTGGGCGGTCGTTCACCGGCATTCTCCCTTTTGTCCTCTTTATGTTCCCTGTAAGGGAGACGTATGTATGTACTGTACTAAGAGGTACTAGTATACACATTATGGATCATGGATATGACCGGTGGAGTCTCAAATTAGCATCCTGCATTCGAGTACTGCATATGCCATATCGTTGACCGGACTCGTCAACTACCGACACAACACTCTCGTTGACCTGTTACATACGGAGTACAAGCTAAAAAAAAATAAATGCCTCGGATAGTTTTCTGAAACGTGCTGGTGCAGGTTGTCGATCATTTCATCTGAATGGCTGCACCACCTGCTAGTACTGCCTCACACCGCCTAAGGCTGACACTTGCCCGTGACCTGTCAGGCTTACTCCCTCAGTACCAGATACCAGCTACTTAAAATTTATATGGACTCTAGCAACACGTTGCGATATTTTCGACATATCTGAGATAGTGTATTGACTTCCGGGACTATCTCGGACTAAAGAATTGTAGGAAAGCAACACCGATTGGCCATCAGATTAGATCAAGTTATTTTCGCCGTCACGGATGCGGTATTGCTGTAAATAGCAAGAGAGGATGACACTAGCGGCGATACCATTGCTAGGTTTCTGCCTACCGTGTTCATCCTCTCCCGACATCTCTGGGCTCATTCTGTCATCATCGACCGTTGTGGTAGTTTGCACAGGATTTCATCAGACATTTACACCTACTCGAGGTGATACCGAGAGAAAAGTATGAGGATAACGACAACAACAACATAGGAACGCGAGAAGAAAGAAAGGATACGATCAACGGTATCCCGAGACAACAACACTAGAAGACGCTGTTTGGAATACAGTGACGCGAACGACGAGAACGGGAAAGATACACACGGCCAAAGCAGAAAATAAACAATATCTTCAAAGCTGTCTTTTAGTATGGAGAATCCTGAGCCGACAGACGGGATCACGCGCGGTAAGGCTAAACCAGGATTGGGACCCAATCACGGCCTAGTCCACATTGAATCGCTTTACGGTCGTGGTGGCGAGTGGTCAGATGAGAGCCACCAGTTGGGTCATGATGATGACGCTGGTGAGGAAAGAGAATCAATGACTACTTTTCATATCCTTGTATAATATCCTTCAGAAAAAGAGGGAGTGGATGAAAACAATGAGAATCCAATATATCAATAAACGGAAAGTAGGACAAGATAGAAGGTTGTAACTCGTAAGGTTAGTAAGGCAATATAAAGTAGTGGCTGCAACAAGAGTCATGGCCTATCCATGTCGTCATGAGTCCTCGAGACAGAAAATGTATCAAATAATAAAAGGGGAGAATGAAGGAACCGCAAAAAATAAGAAGAAAAAAAGATAAAAGAAAAAAAAAGCAAAAAACATTGGTGGTGGAAGAAGAAAAAGAAAAAGCTAAATCCATTCGAGGCTAACCAAATCACGGTTTAGTACATATTTTTAGTGTGCGAGTGGACCGAGAGCGCAGGGTTAAAAAGGGCGACCGCTGCTCTGCGGATGAAAAAAGGACGCCGGGACCCTTCAGATTTTCTGGCTGCTGTGCCCACAGCCCACAGTCTCTTGTGCCCACGCACTTAGCCTTCGTTTTCTCTTCTCGAAGCAAGACAAAAGCTCGGACCATCCGTGGCGCGATTGATCAAAACAACCCAGAAAAAAATTACATACCAATCTATTACCTTTATTATTGATTGTTTACTTCCTCGACAATCTGATCTCAGATCTGAAAAACCACAAACAAGGAACTGTCACCTCTTTATACTCCTGTATTTTATTACTCCGTTCGATGCCTATAACATTCTTCCAGGCGTGACAAACTTTTATAACTTTTCTGATGTCCACTTGGAATCCCTTCGACCATTTGAATTGTTAAATTTCAAGGTACGTGCCCACTAAAAACCAGTAACCAAACTCACCCAACCCCATATTTATCACACTAGCGGCTTCCTGTTTCGCGCTCGCGCATCCGCATCACCACATTTTTTTATTTTAATTTTTAATTTTATTAGTATTATTTTTTCTTCTACAGGAATATTAATCGCTAATAACCCACACCAGCTATGACAGATCAGGATAATTCTTACCGACCTCGATCTCCCGATTTTTCCACCCTCCAATCCCCCATTTCCTCTATTCCCCAGCCCATACACTCCTTTGCGAACCCATTGGTTCATCACCGCGCATCCTACAACGGCTCTCCCTATTTCACCCCGCAGTACCACCCTGTTCCTCCACCCCCACCCCGTCGAGCCTCTCAGCAGTACATCCCTCCTTTCGCAGACCCGATTGTAGATCCCGACATGGCTCGTCGGTCGTCTCGGATCGCGCGCGCTGCCGAGGTTGTGCCCATGCCGGAAACTAAGTACGTCGAACCAACATACGTCGAACCATCATATGTCGAACCATCATATGTCGAACCACCATATGTCGAACCCACGCCGGTGCTGCCGGAAGAGCCTCCCCAGCCAAATCCCATGGCTAGCGTGGAGGTGAAGACAAAATTCCCTGTCGCGCGCATTAAGCGCATTATGCAAGCGGATGAAGATGTTGGCAAGGTAGCGCAGGTGACTCCAATCGCTGTGTGTATGTGATATGTTCCCTCTTTGCTATACCTCCGGATTATTTAGGACGCGATGCTGACGCGTTTTGTTTTGTTTATAGCCAAAGCTTTAGAACTCTTCATGATCTCTCTTGTCACCAAGGCCGCAAAGGAAGCCAAAGACCGGAATTCGAAACGCGTCACTGCGTCGCATCTGAAGCAAGCGGTTGCGAAGGACGAAGTATTAGATTTTCTGGCCGACATCATTGCCAAGGTGCCCGACCAACCGGCAGGAAGAAAGCACGACGATGATGGAAGTGATCAAAACGAACAACCGAAACGAAAGCGCGGAGGACGACGACCGAAAGACGACAGCGACTAGCTATAGACAAAGGGTGTTCGCGTTACCTCCTTTGTTTTTCTTTCGTTCTTGCTTTTTTGTTCGCGCGTTATGCTTCCTAACATTATTACCACTTTTCCTTGTTTAAACGACTTTGATGGGCGATATCTTAGACTGGGATGGAGAGCGGGCGCATACTCTCTCGGCGTTGTGATGGCGGGCATGGTTTGATTTGCATCTCGCGATGTGAATAGGTACCCTTGGGTATTCTTCCTTTTGATTCTGATCTTTTGATTCAGCACATTTTCGAACAATTCACTCAGTTATGAGTCGATCTCCAGCCAATGGGCTTGAATGGTGATCGATACCGTATGGCATGTTGTCTATCATAGACCCTCTAGTAGTGGATGTAGGTGGCTGGAAACAGCCACTGTCAGCTTCCATAACCGATAGGTTCTCTAGTGATAACCAAGTCTAAACCAGCCAAACTTGCCTCACCAAAGACTGCATCTGACTCGGTTGCGTCGAGTTTGGTGTATGATGCACTATGGCTGCAATGCGGACAAGACATGGTATACTTTCACCCATGAGCTAGTAACACTAGCAGGTGATTGGATCTAATAATGGATAATCTTCAAATCAAGGTAGTGTGATCAAGCAATCACCAGATACTTCATATAGATCTCAATCATGTGATCATAGCCTATTAAAAAAAGGTTATCGAGATCGAGGTTCGAACCCTGGTATCTTTTGTTGATCGAATTTCAGCATAGTAGCTTACTAATTTTGCTGTCGATAGCCTCTCTGGCCAATTGTAAAGCATACAACCTATCGCCTTAACTGACTCGGCCATCTTGCCGTCAGGTGAAGAAAAGCCAGCTAGTAGGCGCGTCGCTGCATTCAAACCGTCTTGTGTCTCACTCCTGCTCATCCCTGTGGATGTTGTCTCCTGTGCGACCATAACACCACAGTTTGATCATGTATGCGGATGAATAGTACCATGCTGTTCTCACGCAATCATGGATTTTGTAAGTTGATTCTTGCGTCCGAGCTCTTACTTAACAGTCTCCCTAAATAACCATTGGAATCAATTTAACTAATCTGCGGTAGTGGTCTCGTTTAATCGGCGGATCCCGTTCGCTGTCTACGAAGACGTACCGAGCGAGCTCTCCTACCGAGCGATTGACGGCATTCAAGCGGACATGTAATACTCTGCAAGTACGCTCTCCTCTTACCGTGCCACCTGTCGGGCCTTGACTGAACTATTCCTCTGTAGCAAATCTGGCGCTCCACCAACTCGCCGTCAGGAGATCAGTCTGCAACAACCCATGCGCGCAACTGCATTGACCGACTAAATTCCGTCCTCAGCGATGAATCCCGAGGCCCGGCTCCTCATCCGTGTTTAGCGTACGCTGCATCTTCTCAGATCTTCGTGACCGTCACCAAACTCGCGCTGTCTTCTTACGACGATGGAATGCTCCGTTCTGCCACTGTCTTCTTCAATACCCTGATCGATTCGGAGGTGGATGGAGTAGTGGATAATCGGTTATTTGCGCGGGCGCTGGTGGATCTCGTCCGACGTGCAGACAAACACTCGGAAGATGTGGAAGGAAGGCTTGTCGAGCTGTTGTTTGGTGTCGCCAATAATATCCGTCTGCAACCTGATATTCTTCCTGCGTGGTTTGCTCCGAGGTCCGAAGACCAAGACCGCGAGCAACAAACTAATACTGGGGCTGAGTTCGCGGGTGCGACTCGAAAGGATGACTTCCCACTGTTCTACTTGTTGGTGGAATATGTTCACCATGGGGGCCGTGCGGGTGATTTTGCTCGGACCGGTCTTCTTTATCTGATAGAGACAGCCTCTCGCTCAAAGAACCTAGAGAGATGGCTAATTGAGAGCGATCTAGCCACGCTAATGGCCACGGGACTAGGTGCACTGTATAGTCAGCTAGGCAGGTGAGTATCTTGTTAACCACGTTCCCCTCAAGCTATATTGATTGACGTTGAAAGCCTGTCCTTCGATGCAACCCCCGACGAAAAGATGCCCCACATTGTTGCGCTATCAGATCATGCGAAACAAGAGACTGCTCTTCCCCCTGCACTGGGGGCAACTGTAGACTCTTTCATGTCGTACCTATTATTTTGGCAGGACACTATTGACCATTGCAAATCGGCAGAAGTCAACGGCACATTACTGGATCACTTTCAGGTCTTGTTCCTCGAACAACTTCTGTAAGGGAATCCCAAGGTGGACTGCTTGAGTAGTTACTGATATGATCCTTCTGCGTGAATAGATACCCATCACTGCTCGAGTCCTCGGACGTTGAAGGTGGTTCTACCGCTGCCGTGCTTACCTATTTATATCGCATTCTGGAGTCGATTAACCAGGATGATCTGGTCCATCGCATTCTCCACTTCTTACTAGCCTCACCTTCCGACATGGAAACATCACCCACTTTGAAAGTCAACATGTCAGTAAGCCGACGGAAATCCTTGGACGTTTTAACCGCTTTCTCGGAGGAAGCTGCGAAACCGTCACCTTCACTATTTAACCTGAGAGACCTTGCTCTACTAGGGCTTCAGTCTGCCAATCGGCAAACTGTTTTGGCAACGCTACGGCTGATGGCGGTCATCCTCCAACGGCATCATACTTTTGCCCGATCATTGATCCGAACGGTTCCTGGTCAATATGCCGGGCAACGAACCGTGGGGCAATTGAATGCAGAGCTGGAGCAGCTTACGGGAATGGCCACGTCGATTGTGGAAGACCCCACGCTGAATGACTCCTTCGAGGACTACCTCAAGGATGCTTCATTAATCTTAGAATCTCACTTGTATATTCCACCGGCTGAAACTGGCCTGGAAGATGACCGCCCATTGGAGATTCGCCAGGAGGACCCTATTGTCCAGGAATTGCTGAATTGTGTGGAAACATTCTTTACCAATAGCGTCATCGTCAACCTAGCATTAACGGAGGTTCTCATGAGTATCGCATCTTCACACCTTATATCCCTTGACAGCTGGCTCCTTGTGGACCCATCTAAATACGTATACGATGATCAGACTACCGCCCAGGATGGACCTACGGAAATCTTAGATCAAATAAAGCTAGCCTATCAAGAGCCCTCGTTGTCCAGCTCTGAGACACCAACGCTCACATCCGCACTGCAAAAGCTTGTGCAGAAAATCCAGCAATGGCGGAAGGATGTGCCAGATTTTGATATTCTAGTTGCGGCTCGGCGGGACCTACTCCACCAGGATGATACTGCTAAAGACACAGGCCGCCTTCAGCAACCATTCGAAACATCAACGCGTCTTCCGTCTGAACGACGACCACTGAAGATGCCCTTGGACTCTGACATCGGGTCACCCCGAGGGAGGTCCTCACTTGTGCAGGACCCCCCGGGCACACCAGCTTCCCGACAGGCCGCCGTGGGCTCACCGCTTCGTGGATCCTCGCTTCGCTCTCCCGAGTCTCGTGAGTCCTCCTCGCCTCGAATGACTGCAGCGGAGGAGCTTCGAAAGCGACTATCAAAGCCATTTCAAGTGGACCATCCACACAAAGCAACAATGGCTGGTGAAGAACCCGAGCCGGCGGCAGATGCAATAGTAGAAGAAGAATCCGAGAGTGCGATTGCTGATGAGGAGCCGCGGTCGGCGACCCTCGGTCATGTTTTAACCAACGTGGTCATCCTATACGAATTTCTCCTGGAGGTTTCCGCCACGGTGCAGGCGCGGAGCACACTATTTGGAGAAGCGGGATACCCCGGGGTAGGCTGGAGTGGCCCGCTGGATGAATAGTTGATGTGATATGTTGAACTTGTTTGATATTATTAGCTGTCCAACTACCCCATGGCATAGGCAGGTCCCTACAACCGGATATATGTATGATTTTAGACGTTGTACATTTACATTTTTTCAAGGCTGTTCGTGCTTGAAATATTCTCATAGATCGGTCCAAAAAGTTGATTGGACCGTATTCTTCGCTATTCATCCTCATTTATTCTACTGCCACTGGGACGCATTTGTATATTCACCACCCTTCTTCTCCTAACTAGAAGGGGAATCTCCCACCTCCAACTTCTGCATTCACTGTAGAATTCGTGGTGCCAAACAAAGAACCATAACTGTCTTTCACTGTCTTTGTATGTCACTAGATCCGCTACCCAGCTTATATAAAGGTATATCTGAGCCCTTCCGACCAGTTCCTACTTTGTATCTCTACATATTTTCACTCCTCACACCGCTGATACTCTGTATCGTGGCGCTTTTTACTATTCTTTTACTCAATCTACCCCCTCTCTCCTAGATTCTGAGGATGAGGAGATCCAAAGATGGCTAAGTGAGAGGAAACAGCAGCGCAATGTTTCTAGAAGCGTCTCACACAATCGTTGAACATACCAAAAAGACCGGCATCAGTCATAGTATTGGGAGGCCTTGGAACAGACCATACATGCGACTCAAAGTTGCGAAAATTTCCATTGCCGTCAGCATTCCCTGGGTCCATGTGCGACAAGCTTTAATGATCTTCCACAACCAGTCGAAGGGCTTTTCGGGTTCCCCGTTAATTCGACCATTCGGCCTTTACTGCGCTGTTTGGGGTTGTCTTCGATCCATGCCTAGTCAGTAGTATCGAGAACCAAGAGAATATTGAAGATAAAACATTAATGCAATCCCATCAGCTCTTATCCAGGCCAACTTCACTGCATCAACAGTCTTATCTGGATCATGATCCATTCAGAAACACAATAAATAGCCTGGGCGTATGGTTGACTCACCCAGTGGGATGCCTTACTCCAAATCCAAAAATTAGTACAAATTGGAAGACGGGCATCATGATTGGGAAACCCAAGGACGTATCAGAGGGAAGGGTACCAGAGTAAGCAGTTCCAGAAGGAGAGGATATTGTAGAGGCAGGACGAGAATGTGCAAGGGGTATGAGAGACTGACCGGAAGTCATCTTAAGTCACATGGTGGAACAGAACATTCATCAAAGGCAAGATGGCCGAGCGGTCTAAGGCGCACGGTTCAGGTTAACCTGTCCATCAGAGCTTCATTAAGAAGTTTCCGTGTCATGAAAATGGCGTGGGTTCGAATCCCACTCTTGTCACTTAATTTTTTCCCTTTTTTGCATCACTCAGATTGTCTATTTATTATCTATCTCATTGAGATATAAATGATCCAGCTGTTATATACAGGATGAGGCTGTGGGCTTTCCGGTCAAAGTGTCTACAATTGCAACAACTGTACTGCTGCGAAAAGGAGATTGGGACCCTAGTCTTTGTCTGGTCTAATCCTGTATGAACAACCTATGTAGTACAATAATAGTTGAGGGATTCTCGGCAGGACCTCGAGACTGATGGATGCCTCTAACTAGGGGCAGTTAAAGGTTTCCTTTAACTGGTATTTTCTGGATTTATGCCATAATCCACTCGTCATTTGTTTCGCGCTCGAATAGTCATTCAAAGAATGTGCATCATGCGAAGTGTTTCTACTGGACCATATTATCCAAACCGCATCGGTGTGTACTGGTCAGATTACGTGCGGACAGCGGCATGTGGATTAACTGTCACGGCTTGTAATTGTGCGCCAGATATGATTTGGATATTTAATAAAAAGGGATACAACTATTTTGGGGATCGAGACAGTCTCAGTTATCAGAAGCTCGCTACTCAAGTCTACATACCTAGCTAACTTCACGTAATAGTACCAAGGCCAAAACATAGGAGCATAAATATTGATTGTTATATGTGGCCATATCAAAGGGTGCTTCCCATTGTTCATGTGGATGCTGGGATACAGAGAGAAAGCTTTGCGCTTATTTCTGAAAAATGTGGTTTCCCTTCTCGCTAACTTCAGAATCCGCCACCAAGTCTGAGTTGAAGTCAAATGATTCTCAGTCTTTTAAGGATTTAGTTTTGTGTGGCTGCAATTGATCGCAGAGAACAACGAAAGAATGTGGAACAGCGTTAGTGGGCAATGGAAAACAAGTACATTGCATTGCGATGAAGTTGGGACAGTTGCAGAGATGAACCACCTTCGCTACGCCATAGAAGAGCAGCAAGGGGAATGAAGAGGAGCCCGTAGGTATACTTGCTTGTAGTTCGCACCCAGCGCCACAGCGTGTTCAAAAACCAGAAGTGTGATCGAGGGATATCCTTGAACAAGCCGACTTGGGACTTCCATGTCTCCTTCCAGTAACTGGAAGCATATCCTGGCCACGATGCTGAGTTGCGTCCATGGCGGTTTATATACCAATTTGAGCAGCCGGCTTCGAAAACACTGCCTTTGAGCTCAGTCTGCAAAGAATTCACCCACTGATTCTCGGCTGTAGCCTTGACCTCCCGGGTCAAAATCTGACCATCGATGAGTGGTGCAATCAGCGTACGAGCCAGATATTCAACCTCAACCTCAGAAGCAAACAGAACTGAGTTATGTGCTGGGAATGTGTTGGGACCGAACCTAGATCGAGGCATTAGCTCCTAACCTTGAACAGGCACATCAAGAGATTCTGTTACATACAGGATGCCCATGTTGGGGAAATTGTGCACGTAAACTCCCATGTAGGCCTGCGCACCACGAGATTCTCGCCACTGCTGGGCCAGGCTTCTACCGCCTTTACCGGTTTCCAGACGTAAAGTTTGAGACAGTCCTCTGTTCCGGGAGAGCCAGGCCCAAGGTAGGAATTATAGAAACCATATGGTGCAAGAGTAAATTGAACGCAGCGATCCGGATCAGTAGTCGCATTAATCACCTTCCCAGATTGTGGAGGCAGTGGATGAGGAGGCATGAAGCGGAGCTCTCCAAGAGGAGGTTCTGCGTATGGAATGCCTTCCAGCACTGGACACTGTGTCCAGATGATGTCGATACTCACATGGCTCGATACCACAACCATATGATAACTTGCACTCACGTTCCATTGATTTCAAGTATTCCCCTATATCTGCCTGCGTTGTCCAGGTTGACAATAAGGAATGCATGGTCCCCACTGATATCAAGTGGCTTTGCCAGCGCAGCCGTTGTGGCAAGGGACCAAATCAGGCTCAAAGTCCAATACATCGTTTATATTTTTGTGCAGAAGCCATAAGAGACCAAAGCATTCAATGACGATTCCCCTAAGCCATTTGTACTATTCTAGTGCTTAATCCTACAATACCACAGTCAGGAATGCGACGAATATCGCTCCCCAAAGTAGCTAGCGGCTTGGGGGAAAGGTGGAGAAACGGTGGTAAACTCACATGAGTCATGGCTATGTGATCATGGTCGAAAAAGTACAAAATATCCCACGGAAGTCATAGATCCGGCACCCCTGTTGAAGGTTCAAAGCGGTATCTATCTAGTATGGTGCCCCAGAGCACTTCGTCAGAGAACTCGGGCAGTTTGATAGGTGAGGATTAACAAAGTTCTCTCTACTTCTTGCATTAGTTGTGCAAAGGACAGGCCACGTTATTGAGCCCTGTGTCCTGCAAAGAATATCAGCTGGTGGCTGGATCGCCCAGATCTTGGACTAAAGCCGGGGAAGTAGCAGTAATTCCGGTTGAGAGAGGTGAGGAAATACCGTTCTACGGCTCGTACAAGGCATTAAATTACAGGTTGATCATGAGGAGATTAATCACTGCATGCTGACCCTAACTCTTGCTCAGAGCCTGTTTATAGGGCCCATAATCAACCAAGTCTCGAAAAATGGAGGCCTGTTGATTATTGTACATGGCAACTTTGTTCCTCTTGCTGCTTTCTGCCGCCTTACAGGATCATTGTGCTATCACTGCTCCTGTCGAGGCGTACTATAGGGAGCTACAACCTGGTGTTATCGTCATTAATGTCTCTTGCTTGCCCAGAACGGGGGGAAAGCGATAGGGTTATGACATTAGTCCGATTGATATAGTATATATTTATCTTCTACGCAGGAGTATGACTTCAGATACCGTGACACTATTGCCATCTATTCATGCCCGTTCCAGAAAGAGCCAGGACTTCCATGTAATCCCATATTCTATCATGTCCTTCATCCAATGCGAGCCCTTAGCCGCTTCTACATAGTATAAGTCAAAGGCCAACTGTATGACACCCAATCCGAATATAGAAGTTTTTTGTCGAAAACGCCTGGGCTTCTTTTATATATTGCTATATTTAGTATCTAAATATAGAAACAGGCAAGGTGGCCGAGCGGTCTAAGGCGCACGGTTCAGGTTAACCTGTCCATCAGAACTTCATAGAAGTTTCCGTGTCATGAAAATGGCGTGGGTTCGAATCCCACCCTTGTCATATTTTTGCGTTTTCTTCTTCTTCTTTTGTTAAGGTTTTAGATAAAATATAGCAGCCCACAGAGCTGTATATACTTTTAAAGGTTGTTAAAGACGCAGATTCTTAAAGTACTGCATAGTATTAAATATACACTTTGCAAGCATTGTATCTCACTCGCCATTATACTACATGGTCTTGCTATAGCATTTTTTTTTGTACTGTCATAGATCGGTTATGATTCGACCTGATGACTATTACCTTCCCCCGGCACGGATATGTCACGGTATAGAACCGGCCTGGAGGCTGTACATACAACTCGGTTCCTCTTGCAGCCTGAACAGGCCTGGCCAGAGATTGGCTGATCTATCAAATATAATTCTAATCCGGGATCGCTACCGAATAGGGGGAGAAAGGCACCAAGCTGTTTAAAAGCCGATCCGAGCAAAGCGAACTCAGGCAGGAGACAAGGCGTCGTGGTGAGAGTTTCTGGGTGCCTTATGATTCAGGAGCCTAAGCCGCTGCGCTATCAGCAATTGACTAGGATGCAAAAGCCTTTGGCTTGGTACCACACTCAACATATATAAGCTTCAGGCAGGCAGGCAGGCAGGCAGACAGGCAGGCAGACAGGCAGGCCCCGTAGCACAAAGGTCAGTTTCATAGTATTTTATTTTTACTACTAGGCGAATGATAAACGTTTTTGAACTTCAGGCACTTCCTTGCATCTGGTTGACAGGCCATCTACCCTGTGTAGCAGATCCTCTATTACAGGATACTTCCTGTGTCCTGCCGTTGTTAGATATAAATATATATATATCGTTCAGTAGTTACTGTTAAGCGAGGTGGGATATCAGGCAATACTATGGTGTAAATTTCAATCAAGATTTCAGATACATTAAGCGCAGAGCCTTCACATATAAGTCTGTGTTATTCAAGCAGTATTACAAGGGTAAGATTTAGTCTCCTCAACAGCATTCACTGTTTGCTATCGATGTGTGATCCGGGAATCCCCTTTATTGCCCATGGGCCATGCATCTTTACCTAGTTGACAGGCTTTTTTACGCTGTACAGCAGATACCTTTGACATATATGCGGTATTAAATGTCGCATATATATTATGTTACAGATTACCAGCGGCTTTAATGACTTTTCAAACGACAGCCCTGTTCCTAAACAGGTAAAACATGGTAACGGGGTTATGTCCAACTAGCAGCCTTCCTGTTACATTACCGGAAAGCTTCCACAACAGCAATAGGCAAGGTGGCCGAGCGGTCTAAGGCGCACGGTTCAGGTAAACCTGTCCATCAGAGCTTCATATAGAAGTTTCCGTGTCATGAAAATGGCGTGGGTTCGAATCCCACCCTTGTCATATGTTTTTTAGATTTTTTGAATCTTGCCAGAATCGATGTACCCATTCGGATACGTGATTTGGCTGCAGGATGCGGTAGCTGTAGGCAGGCCAACGCTACAAGATGTATAGTAGTAGACATCTCGGAAATGCTCAGGATTTTAAGGCAGCATGTAATCAAAACGAGCATTGAACAAACCGCTTCAGTTTAAATTCTCCGCGCCATGCAAGTCTATATGTAGGGCGCAGGGTCTTCGTTGCCTGTGGAAGCCGCCGTTACACTAACACACCACCACGCTTAGGAGCTGCAACGCCAGATAATATATGTATAATTGGGGTCGACATGTAATTTTTGTCCCGGTCGATATAGAATCGGCCCGTATATCCTGCGGAACTCCTGGGCCCCTACTATGCCGGCTCCTCATACATGATACACCCCGGTCCCCTTCGCGCTTTAGAACCAGGCGGATAAGGTGTCGCCTGACCATTGAATTACTTTTACAACGGGATAGATCTACTGAAAAGCGAGGGATCCTAAGCTATAAAAGGGGGAGAAGGGTCATAGAGAATGGTGACAAAAATGGGTTTCCTATGTATTTGTTTCTATTCGATAGATATTCTCCTTCTGCCTACATATTCTTCCCTAGTTGACAGGTGTCTATCGACCCTATATAGTAGATCCACCGCTGTACGGTCAAGCAAATGACTAGTAGTATTCTAGATCCCTGACCTAGCTAGAGCCGCTGTCACTATATCAGGTAGCATGCTCGTCACACCTTTTAACTTAGGGTGTGAAGGCAGCAAAAAGGTAATTGACAAGGGTGGGATTCGAACCCACGCCATTTTCATGACACGGAAACTTCTATATGAAGCTCTGATGGACAGGTTTACCTGAACCGTGCGCCTTAGACCGCTCGGCCACCTTGCCTACTTATGATAGTCAAACTCCAGATAAAAAACCAGAAGGGCAAGCCACCCCATATCACATTGAAAAGTAACTGCGTAGCGGAGCGAAGCCAATCAAGCATTATACCAAGGTAACATTACCCACCTTAATAGCCATTACTCACTGCTTGCTGAAGCTGTACCAAGACACACCGTAGGAATATCACAAAGAAATAGGGTACTGGATTGAGTCAACACCATTACCGCAACGTTCGGGAAAGCTTTAGGTGCCCGGGTGGATATATTGCTGGCCGGGCGGATCTACTCATTTTCACTACATAGTTTCCACCAGTAACTGAGGGTTAAAGACAGCCCCATTGAAAAGGGAATCCCTGTTATGGTCAGTGATTCTCATATAGTTCCGGTAATGGCTGGTAATATGCGCGAGACAAAGAGAGCTAGCGGTTCGCTGCTTTCAAGGCTTTAATATCCGAAAATATATATTCAACCGATGAGCTATCTTATTGTACCACCGTGCTAGAAAGGCTGCGCATCCCTTTAACACCAAGATACACACAGAATCTATATGACCGTATTGGACCAGCTTGGCATGAAAAGAGCAGCTGACAGTGAACGCAAGGCCCTTAGGCCAGGATACACAGGGCGACTTAAGATGATACGCTGCGGATGAATAGCCGACAACAACTAGAAAGCGTTAGTCATAGGCGAGGCAACTCAACGTTTGTGCTACATAGCTTTGGATCACAGAGGCATCTGAATGGCTTTTTAGGAACCATAGACGGGCCTGGTCACCGGACCATTCCGTACTGACTTGTCTATACTGTGAACTGAAAGTAGATAAATAGTTTAAAAATATATCTAGACAGGGCACATAATATTTCATGTTAGGGCAGTAGAATTCCATACAGGGTACTTCTATACTTACACTCTAGAACTGGGCTGAATACTGACTAATCTGTACATTCCTATATTCTTGAAAGTCACGGCGTGAGCCGCGTGGGTGAATGAAATATACCAAGATCTCTTATGATTCAGGCTATAAACCCAATATATAGCCCTAAAAAGTAAGAAACCCCTAACTCAAATTAAAAATGGCGAACAGGTACTAACTATAATAATCCGCCTACGTACTCCGTAGCAGCATTCCGGCACATTCCCTGAGCGAGCATTGCCTTCAATTCCTCGTACCCAGTATACCACTACCGGAAGTGATTAGAACGGAAGACGATGGGTATATTATAAATATTTGCACATTATCATTGCAAGTCTTCTTTTAGCGGCCCAAGATATCCAGTCAAATACAGCCACACTTATCTGGTCACACTTAAGCATGCCCGGAAAGGCATGGATGAGCTGAATTATGGAGAAACGCTCTGTGAATGTGCTGGTGGGGCTGCCTGGCCCTTAGGGACAGGTTCTGCACCTTGTTCCAGGACTGTCCGTAAAGGTGTCCTTTATACGACTACTTACAACAAGTGGTGATCCAGATTCCACTCGACCCTGGGAGGTAAGTGTGATGCATATATAGTCCGGAAGTGTTGCAGATACTACCGTGGTTTACATCGAGGAACTCAAAGCGCAGACATTGGTATTGACACAGCCTGGGAAAAGGTATTGTTCAATGCTATCAGAGTTGATTAGTTAACTAGCCAATTAGATCACCTACAGGGCGTTGAGCCTTAATAGTTAGACAGCTTCATATAATCTAGAAAATGAAGACCTAAGTCCATACACGCTATAGCCGGATTGTTCCTTGCTGGGTACTAGTATTCCCCACGCGGCCTTGAGGGATGAGATAGATTTTACTAGAACTTGCGTAAGTGTGTCTCTTTCCCATGGTAAGTTTATATGAGTAGAATTCCGAAACCATGCCCAGTCTTGATTTAAGGTCGATGCTACCCTGAAACCACACCACTCTAATATCACTATTGAGTATTAATGAATCATAAGCTACCTCATACGTCAGATAGCTTGGGGTATTGCCTTATCGGGACTCTTTTAATTCACCTTGTTTATAGTAAGAGTCGGATTATATATAAGACAATGCTGAGATCGTAGGTTTAACATAGACTTCCTCAAATCGACCCCCGCACTCTTTTAACCAAGCCTCATGCCCTAAATTAATACACAATGTCCATGCCCAAAGCCCCAACCAACGAAACGGCCGAGTACATCGAAGACAAAACATTCGAGAATGTGCCCGCATCATTGCATCTAGGCAATGACCTCAACATCTACCTCACCCCAGAGCAAGATATGGAAGACAGAGGTAGGATTCCTGCATCTGTTCCTAAAGACCATTACATCCATAAGATAGCTAATGAGCATCTAGAGGACATAAACGACGAGCATCTTGATTATCTCGGGGATTTGGATGACGGTCAGTGATGTGCTAAGCTTGGGCAGATTGTTATAGTTTGACTTGTGTATCTAAAACGAAGTGCTGACATGCGGTGCTGGGGTGTTAGGCATCTCGGCGCTTTTAATGACTATTTTGTAGTTGTGGATTAGTATATGGAATGGTATATTTATACTAGTATTAGTTAGCTGAGTGTTGCTGCATCGGGTAGTTATTAATCGCTTGCTACATTTTACGTTTTCCATGGAAGGGTGACCGGCTGACATGCTTTACTGATGATTAAAGTACCCTGTAACGGTCATCAGTGGCATGAATAACTCGACTGTTAAGGTTTGGAAAATACTCTTAATTACCGCTGAGTAAATACTAAAGATATAAATTAGACCTGGAGCCTATTCATGTTCAACAACTTTCCACAAAGCAAAAATTGAAGATACTGGTTGATATTCCCCATCGAGCAAGCAAGAAAAATGCCTCAATTGGAAGAATACTTCTACAGATCGAATAGCCCTATGTCTATGTGGATGTCCAATCATCGGGAGTGGAAAGATGATCGCCAGCACCGGAAAGACGCTGCTTTCCGGAGCTATACCTTGGGAATTTGGGAATTCAACGAAGAGCTATGGCAGCGATATAATACAGGATATCAATCTCATGGGTCTGTACTGCATGATGGAGGATGTAGGGCTTCTCCCGTTGGTGGCGTTCGGATGATGGCTTATGTGGCTGATGGTTGGTTTTGCATATGCTGGGGATCATGATTATTATATTAATCAGAATGATGAGTATTAGCGCTGAAAGAGGGTAGAGGAAGAGTACGTTATATTCGAGACAAGCGAAGCGCATCCTTAGAGCAGGATTCATGAAGAGGATAGGATTGATACTGTGTGCGAAGAAACTAGTAGTTACTTGGATTTATCTTGCCTAATATGCTTCGCAGCTCTATTAGTGTCTCGAATACCATGAAAGGGATCGTGTACCATTCAAGGGAAGACCCTAGAGAGTCTTCTTCACGTACCGAACGAAGCATCCGGACTTATAGCTAGGTTCTTATCGTCTGCATGTAGAAAAAAAATAGAAAGTGATTTGTGTCATAAGTTTTCTGAAATGGTGCTGCTGTTATACGCTCCACAACGACCTGACATTTGTAATAGGAATAGATCAAAAAAGAGAAAAAGAAGAAGATCAGAGAACCCTAGAAACGAAGAATTTCCTTGTCTACTCACAAAGTTGCTGGTGGTAGAAAATCTCCATCACTAAATGCTTCTTTTGCTCGTATGTACCCAACCTTGGTATTCTGGAGTAGCCTCAAAAAAGCCTCGTACTAATTTCAATAGTTCTTTATCACTTCCTGTTGGGTGACGCGTTTATCGATATACTTAAAAAGTCATAGGGGACAAAATATCCTAATAATCATACCTTTAGGACCAACGACTCCAACACAAAGTGGAAGGCGTTCCTCCACCTCTGAAAAGAAGATTGTCAAGTGCTTACCTGGAACCGTCAACCACGGATGGCCACTTAAGACAGCAATTTGTTGTGCCCAAAAGCCAAAGCCTTGCATGGATGAAGCGGCCTTGTCCAATGTGTGTCTAGGGAAGCCAGTTGTCAACGAACCAATAAAAGAAAATGCATCCAGGTAAGCCTACCCATAATAAGCTGCACGATATATGCCCGAGCTCCTACCGCCTGGGGCAAACATGACGGATTCCAATGACGAACCATCTTGGGAGGCGGGTAATATTGTTTTCATGAACTCAGCGAATGTATTCATCTGAGATCGTGCAGCATTGTACTAGTCTTAGGTGATATCCTTCCCTAAACACCTAAACGAAAGTCAGCCGAAAAAAGGTTTTGTTCGTCTTTCCCAGAAGCGAAAAAGAGATTTGTTAATCTTACCATTTGTAGAGCAGAAAGGGGTCAGATGTGGGTTTTCGCCCGGTCTTCTTCATGTAATCGTCATGCCATTGCTTGCTGTTACGATAGCAATCAAACAATTGAACATGTGCGAAAACCTATAATCGATTATTCGGTCTGCAAATAAAATTAGATATATCATTCATGACACACCGTATGCATGTATTCAGCGATTGTATCCCCCGTGATCGGCCTTTCGACCTTTCCACTCCTCGTCCAAGTTTATATCCGTCTTTGTGGCATTTGCGTATTTTCTGAATTCTCGCACAAATTTACAATCTGGTCGTTGTATCTTTGACATTTGGAAGCGAAAAGATTGCTTGGGTAAAGATGTCTTTCTTAGATAGAACTTACTATATAATTTATATACACGGATAGTTCTCCCTACTCAACGTAACTTAGGAATATACACCTTTCACACATTCACCTTACAGCATTGAAGTTTATCAAGTTATCATAGAAATTAAGGCGAGTGTATTTAGGTATTTCCGTTAGAAAATGACACCATTCCTATAAATTTATATCTACACAGCTATTGATAGTTTCCCCACGCCTTTTCTAGTAAAGCTTTGAGCTTAGTTGTTTCAATATCGGGAAATCTCGCATTCAGCCGATTCTCACGGGGCAAATCAAACACTCCGGCAATAGTCAACCGACTCACTAATGTCGTAGTCTCCTTAAGCTCCTCAACAGAGTACCCTGTGCCAGAAGGCATTGGAGGAATAGTGACATCTCCTTCCTTGATCTTATCCACGCTGTCGTAGACAACCTGGAACTTCTTGCCTAGATGAAGTTAGTTTGATACACTGTCAGGGAATTAATTCTATTGGACATGCCTCGTAGTTCTTCGGCTAGCTGGAGGAGCTGATTATAGGTGGTTTGAGAGCCAACAATAACACTAAACTCAGGCCAATCCTCCTCATCCAGTAGCCTTACAATGAACGCAGCCATGTCATACGTATATGTCATGCATATAACATCGTTGCCATCGCCCGGAATGGCGGCCTGGCAGCTGGCGATGTCTATGCCAAATGTGAAGGGTTGGAGATTAGTACGAACAGCAGGCATTCCCCAGTAATCCATAAAGAATCCCGGGATAATTCTAGTAAACTGAAGAGTGGTCTTTTTAAGCAATTCAGCGGCGGCCAACCAGTACTTGATACTTGGGTCGATCGAAAGGAGACTGTAGTTGTTAGCTAGACACAAAATGGGTAAGATACTTTGGGGCATATACTCTTCAGTCTGAATAAACGAATACTCACTAGGAATAAACCTCTTGGTGGCTGAGGATTGAGCCGCAGCATTGATCAATGTGAGCTGGGATTGAGACGTTTCATCGGAGACAATCCCGATTGCAGAAATGATGGTGTGCACTTCATGCTGGTCTAATGTGCGTGCCAACGCCGTAGCGTCGTTGTAACCCACTTGCACCTGTTTAATCTTGTCAAGCAAAGGGTCTGATTTGGGTACCTGGGAGGTTATCAGCTCTTGAACATAATTCCGGAGCTACTGTATGTGTTCTTACTCCACGAGTCAGCAAGATGACTTGATGTTTTGCATGCTGAACTAGTGTCTCGACAATGGTTCGACCGACGCCGCCGGTACCGCCCGCTACCGCGATAATGGTCATCTTTATATTCTGATTTTGAGCTGCACTTGGAAAGGTTGTGTTTGGAGGGAACTATATAACCTAGAATAGATGGGGGCGGGGGAACCTTTTGCCGGCTGATAAAAGTGCTGATTAGATCACCGCGGGGCAATCACCTGACTGATAAGATGAGTCACCCGCCGATTTTCCTCCGAACGATCGGAGGGGTTCCTTTAAATCCGTTGTTGAGAAAAAGTACCAGATCTCGTTCCAACCACACGTCAATTGCAACATGAAGAGAGAGGATATCACCTACATGGGTGCCGGCCCTGCGGCCCTGCCCACCGATGTCTTAGCCGAAGCTGCCGAAGCTCTGCAGAACTATGAGCAGACCGGCCTGTAAGCTCCTGAGCCGCATTGTAGGAACTGAAGCTATAGAAAGTATTCTGACTTTCCTAGGGGTATCGCCGAACACAGCCACCGCAGCGAGATCGCGGCCAACATCTTGAACACCATGAAGGCCAACCTTACCAGCTTCCTCGATGTCCCCTCGAACTACGAGATCTTGATGATGCAGGGTGGAGGATCGGGCCAATTCGATGCGACAGTGTACAACATCGTTTCTGCTTGGGTTGAGAAACAGCGCCAGAAGATCGTGAAGGAGCTCGGCGAAGCCAGCGAGGATGACGTGGTCCGGGAGCTCCGTAAGAAGGTTGAGTCGGAGCTGCGATTGGACTACTTGGTTACGGGATCGTTAGTCTTCGGTCGCATCCCTTGAACTAGTTCTGTAATACTAATAGAGGGCGCAGATGGTCATCAAAGGCTAGTCAGGAGGCGATCCGCCTGCTGGGACCCGAATACGTCAACATTGCCAGTGACTCCCGGAAGGTCAACGATGGAAAGTTCGGCAAGATTGCCGATGAATCGACATGGAACCTGAGCCCCAAGCCTACCATGGTCTACATGTGCGACAACGAAACAGTGGACGGTGTCGAATACCCCAACTTCCCCAAGGTTCTTGAGCCAGCTGGCTCGGAGGAGGAACCATTTGTGGTGGGAGATTTCTCTTCAAACATCCTCTCTAGACGTATCCCAATTAAGGTATTGAACCCCATTTTTTGAGCTGGCCAGTGATTGATTGCTAACCGTGATTTAGAATTATTCCATCGTGTTCTTTGGAGCGTAAGATATCCCCTCCCCAGACCGTGAACACAAGCTGAATCGAGTAGCCAAAAAAATCTGGGTTGTGCCGGAGTTACTGGCGTCATCATCCGGAAGGACCTGCTGGTCTCCTGCCCCCCCACGATTCTTCGCAAGCTCGGACTGCCCATTGCTCCCACAATCCTTGACTATTGCGTAACCGCAAAGAACAACAGTCTCTACAACACTCTCCCGATCTTCGAGTAGGTTGCTCCTCCGTCCGCTTTGGACACATCTAATGCTGTATAGTGTTTACTTGGCAGGCCAAGTACTCAAGAAGCTGCTGGCTACCTTCCCCGATAAGGTGGACGGACAGCAGGCCGAGGCACAGAAGAAGGCCGATATGATTTATGAGGCGGCGGACGCGTACCCGGAAGTGTACAAGGTTGTGCCGGACAAGAGCGTGCGCTCCCGCATGAACGTTTGCTTCCGTGTGATCAAGGTAGGCTTCTATGCTATTGTGGTCGGTTGAGTTGGCAACTGACATGGAGTCCTAGGGAGGCAATGTCGATGAGGCCGAGAAGGCCTTTTTGAAGGGAGCCGTTGAGCGCGGCATCACTGGGCTGAAGGGCCACCGCAGTGTCGGAGGTAAGCATGCCATGGCGCTCTGCACCATTGCAACATGGTACTGACGTGAATAGGTATCCGGGCGTCCAACTACAATGCCATTCCCGTTTCGGGAGCCGAGAAGCTTGTTGCGTACCTGAAGGAATACGCCCAAGCGTAGCTTGTCAGACCCGCCCCGCATTTGACGTAATGTATAGTCTTCTGGAGTAGGTTCTGTTTTATGTTAAAAAGTTTTCAACGCCATAGCGTTTGATTTTGGGACTAGAGGGGGAATTGCAAAAAACAGACTCAACGTGCTTGTCCATGAATTATGTATAACTGAGCGCGATAGAAATATTCAAACGATCTACATAGCCTAGCTGTTGCTGGACTAGTGACCTGTTACCATTTTTTGTTATAAAAACAAAGTGAGGAAAAGGAGATCTTCTAGAAGGGGGAAAGAAGATTCTTGGCAGTCGGAGTGACGGAATAATCGAAAAGGAGGGATTTTTATGATTAGTGAACACTCCGAGCCGAACGTCCCGCTCGCGAATCAGGTTCGGGAAGCCAGGGTTGAATGAACATTATGAACCGTCGTTAATGTTTAAAGTTGAGGGATTTCGCAACCTAAAATCGCACCAGGATTGGCTCTATTTGCCCATCATCCAATCACTGCAACGTGGCAATGGCTCCCGACACGCCGGACGCTCACGCTAACGGCCATTCTAAAAGTAGTTCCTCCGACTGGCCTGATGATTAAATCTCTCCTCCGATCATATCGATCGTAATGTGTTTCCTGTTTCTCAACTGATCTGATCGATCCTCACACTTCACAGCATCATGGATGGAGGAATGCAGCTCCAGACGTACGAGGGTTTTGGTGATCCCGACTCCCCTCTCCTGCCGTGGGATGAGATATACCAGAAAGTTGTGTTATCTCCACGCTTCCGACCGTCGCTGCTGGAGAGCTCTCTCGCAACCTCACAGCTCACCTCCCTCCTGTCCGCCTCTTCATATCCCATCCCCGAGCCATTTTATCCGCACGGACAGTTTCCACCGGAGGGGTACAGCGCTCCCTTACCCTCACCCAATGACTTTCTATTTCCAGGGTCCTCCGCGGACCGAGAGCGCGTTATGAATTTGGACCGACGGACTCCACCGAATGACACGCAACGGCCGACTCAGAATGCCCAGAAGACAACGAAACGTCAACTGAACGAGTCAACAGGTGCACCGGCCTCTAAGAAGCGTGGTCGCCCGCGTAAAACGTTGGATACTCGAATGGGCGAGGACCCAGAAGAAGTGCGTCGATGATGGTGATGTCATCTCTTGTGAAATATTGGCTGACGAACAGATTTAAATAGCGACGTCGAATGCAGATTCGCCTGGCACAGCGAGCTTACCGTTCACGCAAGGAAGCCAACATCACATCCCTCAAGGGTCGTATCTCTCAATTAGAAGCGACATTGGAGAAGATGAGCTCGGCAGTCGTTTCTTTCAGCGATAATCTGGTCCAGTCGGGGGCTCTCTCCTCGCATCCCGACATCGCGAGCCATTTACGCGATACAGTGCAAACATGTTTGGCATTGGCAAAGGAGGCCAGCAAGGATGGCGAACCCGAGAGCCCGGATACATCATCGCACGGCGAGGAAACCACGTCTTCAAGTTCAGCGGGACCGGACGGCACGCCAACAGATCAAAATACGAGCCCGAGTACTCATGCCGAACAGACCACTCCCCCCGAGAGTGGACCATCAAAGCCTATTTCCCCTCCCCTGTCCGAGCCATTAGAGCCATCTGCTATGGATATTCCTCTTTTCATCGAACAATTACACCTGGCTTGTGTATATCAAGGGTACTTGGTGCTCTCGAATCCGTCCGTTCCTATGTCTCGCATAGAACGACCGTTCCGGTTCCTTTTTACACTCATGGACCGCCCTCATCTGACTGCAGCCTTCGAAGCACTGTTGCACGCTAAATTGAGCCAGAAACGATTGGAAGAATGCTATGCGGGGGTCCCATTCTTCAAACTTGGGGGTGCTGGCACCCACTATGTACGATCCACTGGCCAACCTCAGGAAGGTGAAAAGCCTTTATGCCGATACCAGCAATGGACCACGATCCACGATCCTCTCGCGCGCTTTTCGCCCGACATCAGAAAGGATCTGGAGGGAGATTGGTTTGACATGCAAGACCTGGCTGGTTATCTGCGTGAGAAAGGTGTGCATCTGTTCTCCTCTGCCCCTTCAGAAACGGACCGAAAGTCGTCACGGACGGCCATTAACGTCACCCGTTTCACGCAAAGTAAGGTCCCTTGGTTTCCTTTTTTATCGAGTCGAGTCTCTGACTTAGGTAACAGCTCTGATTAGTAGAGGCATATGTTTGGGGCGCACACCGGGATTCCGACGCTCCGATGTGGACAATGCTCTGCGCGCCTCGGTATGGACATGAACGCTCAGTGAAGTAATTAGTACCAAACTCTCCCATCATCAGTTTTATGCTTTATGATTGTCGTTTCGATACCCGAATTCTTAACTGTGGACCGCTGCAAACATATCGTCCAGCGCCTCCACAAAACATGATATCCGTTGCTCCTGGAGAGCGGGTCAGCGTGAGTATTGAGTGGATGGCACATAGCCTCACCAAGCCCTTCAGGTATTCATGTTAGGATCAGATACCCATCTGTCTTTCTGTCACAGATATGCTAGGTGACTGATACACGCACGAGCACAACCAGTCGTGAGCACAACCAGTCGTGGTTGGCTTACAGCGTGGCTGTCAAAGCATAGGATGCTTTAGTCGCTGCTTGACCTCACAGGCACAGTTGCCCTGCGGCCAGTGGACTGCCACTGAGTATTTATCAGAATGCATTGTGTGCTATGCTGCATCCTCCAGGGACAGTCCCGTAAAAGCCGTCTTCAGCCTCCAGTGAGCAGCTACAGATTCAGCGTAACTAGCTCCGATTGAGATAATTTCAACTTCATAATTCAATGTACATACATCAATCTCAAATCCGAGATTCCTTTACTGCCTGAAAATAGCCCATGGCACCCATTATAAGTGCACCAGTGTTGTATCGATCGGGATACAGCTTGGTCATCGCTTCCACAATCTCCCTAGGGGACTTGGGCTTCTTCTCTAGCACTTTCGCAAAATCTCTGATATACTGCTTTGTGTTGGCGAGGTGCCAGCGGCCCAAAACCTCTCCCTCCTGGCAATGGCCAGGTACCACATACAATGGATCCAAAGCTTCAATCTTCTCCACCGCTCTAATCCACTCCTCGCGCTTGGCGGCGGTATTAGCCTCAAACAGCATTTGATGTACCTGTCCATACACTACATCTCCACAAACGGCCAGTCGCAGGTCGGGGATCCACAACGCGGTGGAATCATAAGTGTCCGAGTGTCCAACCTCGATAGCCTGGAACAGCCATCTGTCCTGCAGCTTAAACTCATTGCTTTCCGGCAGCGGCTGCGCCAAGACGAACGGTTTCGCGATCTCTCCCGGGAAACGCGATTCCCATTGTGTCTGATAGTTCTTCTCCTCGACCTGCTGCTTCATATGCTGCACTGTGGCGGCCGTAGCCACTGGCTTGGCCTCTGGAAAGCGCTGAAGCAGCAATGGAAGACCGAAGAAGTGATCGCCATGACCGTGCGTGATGTAAATGTATGACAGCTTCCGCTTCGGCGCGATGCGGTCGATCCAGGCGATCAGGTCTTGCGTCTGTTTGATGGTGATGGGCGTGTCCACCAGCACGGCCTCGGTGGCCGAGTAGACCAGGGTACAGGAAATGGGGGACCAGAGACCACCGCCGCTTCCTTTTCCGGGCGTTTTGAAGGGAGTCGGTGGGGCGATGTATACTGCTGCGCGGAGGGAGGACATTTCGTTGATGGCTTTGCTCGGGAGATGTCGATATTGCATATACTGTGATAGTAGAGTTATGAAGATGATATTTTGGCTTTCAAGACATTGTACTTATGACTTTATTTATAAACACATTCTGCTGCAGTGAACCGCATTGTTCTGTCTATAGTCTATACTGATACAATCCTGAATGCGGAGACGATCCGAGGTTATGGTTCTTGATCACTAATCCTCATAAGTATAAGATAGTCTTATCCCAATGCAGTAATTAGAGCTACGCATCGGACCAGTACCAATCCCTCAAGATCCTTTAAGATATTAAGCTTGTGTGGAGCATCGGATACCCCGGTTTCCAAGGATTTGGTTAGACATCTAGACTGGGCCATACGTCATAGCTTTATATCACTAAACTAAAAAACATTTACCGATCGAAATTCGGCTGTTGACTGATTAATGATCACAGTTTGTCAGTGCATAAAAACATGCCACATATATACAAAATCAATGCAATACCACTGGTTAATTTATACTTTTAGAGATTTTAATTTTAAGGCATTCAACCAGGCAGCCTAATTATTTTTCTGCTGACTTGATGGTTCCAGAGAAGAGGCCAGAACCCAATAACCACCCTAGTGATCATTAATCAGACTCACATATTAATGATCACAAAAAGAATCACCGTTTGTCAGCGCAAAGAACAGCATAGAAAGAACGAATAGAATAATAAATAGTACAAAGCATTCCATGCTTCCAACGCCTAACTTATACCCCTATTAGCGAAATACTACTATCAAAATATCAAAAACACAAACCACCATGGCCCTAACCCTCATCACCGGCGCGACAGGCTTCATCGGCTCGCAGGTCGCCCTGCGCGTTCTGCAAGCGGGCTACCGCGCTCGTCTCGCCATCCGTCGCGAGGAACAAGCTGATAAGCTTCGTCGTATCTTTGCCGACTATGAGAAGCAATTGGAGTTTGTGGTTGTGCCGGATATCACCGTCTCTGGATGCTTTGATGAGGCATTGCGGGGTGTGGACTATGTTTTGCATCTGGCGTCTCCGTTGCCCAAGCCAGGTAGTGGTGATCTAGTTACTCCTGCCAGGCGAGGAACAGTGGCTATCTTAGAGTCTGCGGCGAAGGTACCGAGTATCAAGAAGGTGGTCGTTACGGGATCTGTACTATCGCTGGTTTCACTGGGAGAGCTCAAGGATGGACTGGTCGTTAGAGGTAAATCCCTCCTTTCCCCAAACCACACGATCTAAAGAAACTAAGAAAAGAACAGAGGACAACGAAATAAACTACACCCTCCCCCCAGACACCACAATCCCAACCCTCCCCCCAATGGCCCAATACCACGCCAGCAAGCTCGCGGCCCACAAAGCCACCCTCGACTTCCACTCCACAAACTCCCCCGCCTTCGACATAATAACCCTCCACCCCGTCTTCGTCTACGGCCGCAGTCTCGTCCAAGAAACCGCCGACCAACTCAGCGGATCCTGCGGCACGCTCTTCCAATCTCTCTTCTCCGAGACGCCAAGCTTCCCGCAGTTCAATGGCGTGCATGTTGATGATGTTGCGGATGCGCATGTAAAGGTTTTGGGCGATGGTGTGAAGGGGTTTAGGTCGTATTTGTTGGCGGCGGAGACGAGGTCTTGGGGGGATGTTAGGCACTTTTTGGAGGGGAGGTATCCGGGGGTTGGGTTTGGGTTGAAGAGTGGTGGTGATGAGGTTGGGTATAGGGTTGATGCGGGGAGGGCGGAGAGGGAGTTGGGGATTGTGTTTAGGGGGTTGGAGAGTATGGTTGGGGATGTTGTTGATCAGCAGTTCGAGTTGAGGGGTGGGATTTAGGGTTAAGGGGAGCTGTACTTTGTTTCCTATAGGAATAGTTTAGAGAGTTTATGAGTGTTGGAATGTAAATATTGCCATATAGAAGCTAATTTGAGGAGTTGTCGTTATATGGGTTTGAAGGTCGAGGAGGTATAGGATAGGCCTTGGTCTGTGTCTATAGCTAGTATAACATTGCACTTATAGGTCCCGGTTACGTACACTATGGGGGAAATAATATAGAGACCTTAGCAAGTTGAAGAATCTTTGGTTCCAACTATGGAGTTGCTAGATACAACTTGTGACAGGTTTGTTGGGAGAAGATGTGAGTATCATTCTTGTGTCTCTTCTCGGATACTAATGTTCGTTTTGGCATATTAGGATTTTAAAGCATGCCAGTTAGACAGCGGGAAAAACGCCCCACTGCAATTTAATGCGAACCATGTCGGGGAAGCATGGGGTCATACGGACTACTCTCATGCTTGTCATGCTCACCAATTTCATTCATCTCCGTCTCCTCATCTTCACCTATCGCGAAATATTCCCCGTCGCGCTCGCCTCGCCATGGAACATCCGGTTCTGCCGTCTCAAGAGTGGACTTGCGCGACTTGCGCCTGTTACAGGTCCAAACCCAGAAGGTGAGGCCGACAATCTCTCCCACAATAACCGCAGATACCAGGATGATCCAGAACTGGCCAGTCGCTACAAAGATCATCCCACTAAGGAAGTTCGCCCAGCCCACGATCATAATAAGTCTTCCGGTCCAGATGTGGGCATGCGAGATCCAGGTTCGGTGTCTGACTCGGAGAAAGATTACATGGTGTCTCCACCCGAGAAAACCTTGGAGACCAAGTATACCTGATACTAGCAGTCCGGCTACCTGGTGAGGGGAGTTGAATGATCCTCGGCTCATGACGATACCGATAATGGCTCCTACCCCAGTGCAGAGGGAGGCGATGAGCTGAATGATCCAGTGGTATTTGAATGATTTGCTAGATTGCGAGCGCATTGCTAACACTCCCAGTGGAAAGATGACTAGAAATGCTATTCCCATTAGGAAGCCATGTATAGTCCCCCTGCTAAACAGGGTGAACTTTTTACTCCTGTCTGCGGGCGTATCGGAGGTTCCTAGAGTGCGGACTCCAGGTTGTATTGATGGAACAGGTGGGGGGTTCTCAACGGTACTAAGGGACCGTGCCATATCGACATAGAATTCTCCCCATCCACCGTTTCCACGACGGTGTCTGTGTCCGTTGAGATGGGCGTCGTCGGAGAGTGCCGAGATCTCCTGATCCTCGTTCCATGCCCAGATCCAGGGGAGGGACGTTGCCGTTGCTGATATTTTACTGCTACCGCTCCCTTTCGCCGGCCACAGATTACAGGAATAGCAGACGAGACTCACTTCAGCGACATACGCATATGAAGAGGATGATAGGGTGGTCAGCGTGCCGTCTTCATTGATAGCCCGCCATTCTGCTTGGAGGACCCGAACATCTGCCCCCCCGGCTTGTTCTTGGGTTATCAGTTTGGGCTGATGATGTGCAGCTGCCGTCCTTATGCTGACAACTGGGGGCTCTCCGGTAAGAGGTTCGCCGTAGACGATGGTCATCAACGAGCCGGCCATCACGGAACCCGTCCCGATCGCAGTCCAACCAAGATCCGATGCTCGCGTGACAGTCATGGACAAGTACATGTCGTAAGCATTCGAAGATCGATTCTCGTGCATGGCGACGGCCATGCAAAAGTCCACATCGCCTTGTTCTTCCTTCCCCTTGTATCCATATTTGCAGTATTGAACCGGCTCGGCGAGGATACTACCAAATAAGTAAATAATGGTGGTGATCCACACGAGCAGAACTCTATTGATTGAGTTTCGGGCCATTGTGATATCAAACATTAATCATGCTCTGGGTGAACTGTTCCACCATCTTGCAAACGACAAGAACACGTCCAACTCGAGAATTCCTGTCCAGCGACCGTGACGCAAGGACACATCGTGCGGGGTAAGAAAAGAGGACCGGTAAGCAGAAATGCCTCCCTTCTGTTTGCTTGGTTCGGTTCGTCAGCTTGCATCAATAGCTCCCGCGCTAACGCACGATTGCCATACGAGAGCTGAACGGACCCTGCGAAGAGATCCACTCGCGTCAGTCGGATCGCCTATTGCTTGTTTTCAGCTGTCCTTCGAACTGTTTCTTTTGTCCCCGGCGAGATCGGTCGCATTCGCAGCAGTGGCGTCGACATTTGTCCAGACTGCTAGAAGTACATATGACCGACCTATTAAGGTCTTCGCTAGCAGGCAGTCACGGGCAAGGGAACTATCCCAAAGGAGTTATCAAAGAAGAACTGTGGTCTTTATTGTTTTCGTCTTGGTCCGAATTAGCGCCGCTTTTGGCTTGGGAATCGATCCGGGAGCGTGGGGAAGGTTGAAAAGTGCGTGGACCGAGCACATAGAAAGCCCTGTTATTGAACGATATTATCCAATGATCTTGACCCTCCCAAGTACTCAGTTCGAGTTAGGGGGAGAGTCCTTGATTCCGAAAAGCTCTACTTCCGGCCTGATACTGTTCTTCGAACTATTCCTGTTGCCTACAATATCGGCTTGACACCTTGTCCCATCATTAGGCTGAAAGAATGACACGTCCGAGCCGCAGATAGTGCAGGTCAATCTCTAATGTAATACACTTGGCTTTTTATTCGTCCTCCAAGCGTTTCCGGCTGGTTCGGAACCATCGCTATGGCCCTCACAATGCCCTTTCTTGGTCTGTCTGGACTGGAGAGCAACTATGCGAAGCACTACACTAGAGCCAAAGCTGGTATCATCTGGTCTCGATGTCTATATTTAGGCCACCCACAGTATCCACAGGATTCCGTATCTCAAGCCCCAAAGATTTGAATCAAGCATTTGACTGCCTTCCAACTTGATGCTAAAAATACTATTATGTCATCAGTTCAGGCGCACCATCGCCCTACGAGGTAATCGTCAACAGACGATGAACCGGAGCTTTCGGCTCTGCTAAATTTGGAATGCTTATTTCAGTCTTGACTTCAGCCTACAACAAATGATGGGACGCCTAGACGACGAATCCACAAAGCTTCGCCTCAGACTAACTACATCAGCGCTAAGGTTGCGACACTACATTGCTACTGTGATAGCCACACTATTTAGATGCGGCGGGACTAGCGGCCGCGCTGTCAGCACTAGTTTCGTTGGACACACTTATGGACTTAGTCCTGTATTATAAATCGCGATCGTTGGGAGGCCTAAGAAAGGATCGCGATGTGGCTCCTATGACATTCGCACAGCCTCTCGGCTCGGAGTTCGTATACTCTACACTGAGACAGCAAGTGGGCTGAGTACAACAATGTGCGCGTCCTCCATCTAACAGCTGGCTTGAGTCATTATCCCGAGATTCACAATATGGAGTCGCTAAGATATAAAGGCAGTCAATCCTCACATTGAGACTAATATCATCAACACTACAGCTCAACTCACAATCGCAACTTTCAATCACTCTTCAATCCGCTTGTTCTATTCTTTTCTCAATCGTCAAATTCAACCACCCGACAACATGAAGGCTACTACTATCTGCTCCTTCCTCCTGGCCACCGGCACTGCTCTGGCTATGCCTGCTAAGCGAGCCGAGCAAACCATTACTATTAGCGACCTTTTCGCTTCTCAGACTGATCAGAACGGATATGTTACCTTCAAGCTGGACGATCCTAACTACAACGATGTTACCGGTGCCAACGTGATCTGGTATGCTAACTTCTCCTTTCTCCGACCAACAATTAAATTAACAAAAATATCTAGGCGTCGTCCCGGAAACCCTATCGAAGGCGCTCGTACCAGCGACGCTGCCTACTACGTCCAATTCCCAGGCGGCGTGAATGATATCTCCGTCTTTATCTTGCAGCTCCAGCGGGTCAACGGCACCGAAAAGGTCTCGTTCACCCTCAATGACAATGGGAGTGGCCATGCCCCGGGCACTAAGTGGCACTGCAACTCGACGGAGAGTGGCACGCAGACGGTGAAGAAGTGCAACTACGATGGTGTCATCTCTTTATAAGCCCGTCTTCTTGGGCTGATTGTCTCTTCTTTGAGATCGGGACGTAGATGGACATTTGGTGAGGACGGGAGAAGTTAATTCTTATCGAGTCATTCATTCAGATTGCATGAGCTTCGGCATTGGGTATTAGTACTAGAGCATTCCTTTAATCTTCTTATATATGTTGCAGCGAGACATAGATATCAATAAATTAAACAATAGTCTTCATTATTCAAGAATTCATGACTGTCTGTCAGGCAGTGCCAGCTCTACGTTTACTGTACGTTGACTTTGAGACGATAGAATAAACGATCATCCGTTGCATCTAGCTTAGCGTTATAGTTGAAATAAGATATAATAATGTACCTCGCCGTTGGTCGATGACTCCGATATGCTTCAAAGGAATAAGGGTCTGGTGCGTGTTACGGGAGTGTTGTGGACGTGCGCCGATCGCTCCTGGAGCAAAAGCCACATACATAAAAGCGGCGGGACCCGGCATGAGAGCTGAATTAATCGGAACACGTAATGCTGGACAGATCGCTCCCAGTGTAATCCCGCCTTTGTTTTCTGACTGACAGCATAACTTCGGGAAAGTCGTAGGTTTTATAATTTTAGCAGAACATGCTCTCAATACTCTGCAGTCAGGCTTTTGTTTCAGACGTCCACTTCCTTGCCAGTATCCGCTCTTTCGGTCTGTCTTGGCGATAGACTCAAGTGCGCCGTCATGTCGGGCTATGCGCGCCCGACTGGAAGTCAGCCAATTGAAATGACGGATATGCGAGAAGTTCATCGGACTGGGGAGAATGAGACCAGACAGGGAGCAAGCTCGGTAACCACTGATGAAGACGAGGAAGAAAATGATGCATTACCAACAGACCCGTTTGAACCATTCGGTGACGTCGAGCCAGCAACAGGGAACATCCTCACCTTTCGTGCCCTGATTGTGGGCTGTCTATGTGGAACGCTTGTGAACGCCTCCAATCTGTACCTTGGGCTCAAGGCTGGTTGGACTGACTCTGCCAATATTTTCGGGGTAGGATACGACACTGCTCGGTCTCACTGTAATCTACATTTTGGTCCAGTCCGTTAACTCCTTCCTAGTCTATCATTGGATTTGCCGTGCTGCAGCCATTGACGTCGTATTTGACTTCTCTGGGATACCAGAGCCAGCATTTCGGACCTCAGGAGAATAATATCGTCCAAACTGCGGCTACCGCTGCTGGGGGATTGTCCAATGTCTTTGTCTCCGCTATACCTGCATTGTACCAACTGGGGTTACTCACCACCCCCAGTAAAGACTTTGCACGTTTAGTAGCTATTACTGCAGCTGGAGGATACTTTGGTCTTCTCTCGGCGGCTCCCTGTACGCGATAAGCTGCCCACCCTTAGACTATTACTATCTGAGAAAAGCGACAATTTGTTGACCTTACGTTGATGCTGCAGTGCGGAAGTTTTTCATCTTTCAAGTAGCAAGGGAACTCCGGCTTATATTTCCTTCGTCGGCGGCAACAGCTATCACCATCCGAGGCATGCATCTTGCAGCCAGTGGTGCATACGAAGCTCGGCAGAAAATGCGAACTCTGGCGTACAGTTTCATCTTCGCTATGCTGCTGCGCGTAGTGTCCCAATATGCCATTGGTATCTTATGGGTATGTTTTGCCGTAGTCTGACACAGTCACCCTATTATGAGAGTTTAATTAAGACAAAGCGCTGACCTTTCCGTGTCACGCAGGATTGGCATATTTTCACTTGGATCGCGTCAACTGGTTTTATGGCAGACACAGCCATGGCGATAGAAAGCTGGGGCTGGTTTATTGAATGGACCCCAGCTTTTATCGGGTCTGGAATGCTGGTTGGTATGAATGTAGCTGCGTCCTTCATTCTTGGATCCATCCTTGCGTGGTAAGTGTAAACTGCAGTTGCCATCCTAACCCATACCCATCAAGGTTTATGCTTACGAACTATCGTGTAGGGGAATCATAGGACCATACCTGGTGTCTCACGGATTGGCGTTTGGAAAAGAGGCAGCCTCAGCTGACGGGCTCGTCTCCTACTTCTCCTTGTCAGCTGAATTTGCAGATGCCCAACATCCCAGCCCTCGGTACTGGCTCCTGTGGCCAGGAGTTGTGTGTATGATAGCGGCGGCGTTCACCGGTAGGATTTCTGCATCATCTCCATCATAAGCGCTACCGCCATGACCTACGCTTACTGCCTCTGTAGAACTATTCTGCCAATGGCGGGTTATCTGGATAGCCGCACGCGGCTTTTGGCAAGCACTCAAGACACGACGGCAAAAGGAATACACTTACACGACCATTGGTGGGGAGAAAAGTCTTGCCAATGAGGACGACATCCGATTGTGGATGTGGCTCCCCGGGCTAGTAGTGATAATAGTCGTTACTTGCTTTATCACGAGCGTGCAATTCGAAATGTCTGTCGCAGAGACGTTACTTGCGCTCACCCTGGCGTTTCTCCTCTCGCTACTCGCGATTCACGCTTCTGGAGCGACAGGTCTGAGGACCCTTTCATACTCATCCGCAACGGAACGAGACTGACAGATACAATAGACACTGTGCCACTCTCATCTCTCTCCAAAGTGTCCCAAGTTGTCCTCGGAGGGACTACGCAAGGGTCCGCGAGCATCGCAAGTGCGCAGCGTTTAAACCTACTTGGCGGAGCTCTTACCAATATCGGGGCGAATCAGGCATGCGGTATGCTCTTTACCATACGTCTAAGAAGAACTAACTCGATAAACAATAAATCCTGACATCCATCTAGATCTTATGGGCGATTTCCGCGTGGGCTTTCTTCTAGGTACATCACCACGTCTTCAATATGCTGCCCAGATGATAGGAACACTAGTCGCTGCCCTTGTGGCCCCTACAATGTTTCTTATCTTCGCTTCTGCGTACCCCTGCATTCTGTCAACTGAAGACACTGCTGGAGATGGCGGAGACTACCAGTGCGAATTCCCAGCACCCAGTGTCGCCGCCTGGCGCGCCATCGTCCTCGCCGTGACAAGGCCCGAATCACCGATACCGCGAAGCAGCTGGGTGTTTTCCATAGCCATGGCGGTATTGGCCAGTGTGATGGTACTGGTAAAGAATCTCTTTAACAGTACATGGAGCCGAATTCAGCCCTATTACCCCAATATGATGATCATGGCGATGGCGTTTACTCTGCCGTCGACGCAGTACGGAACGGCAATGTTTATTGGGGCCGTGATTGCCTCCGTATGGAAAAGGAAGTGGCCTGATGGGTTTGAAAAATATGCCTATGCTGTGGCGGCTGGCGCCATGGCTGGAGAAGGCATTGGAGGGGTCATCAATGCTATCCTATCCGGTATCGGGCTGGACGGCGGAAACTTTGGTACCACCATTGGTACTCCATGAAAGGCTATTCCGAGACGGAGGAAGAAAAAGGAGCAAATATTGTCGGGAATACAGAGTGCCTGGGATTCAGTCTAGAATATAGAAATGGTGTTGTGATCCATGTTTATATCTTCTAAAAACATAGAAAGCACTATTGACTCTTAAGGTATGTACGTGCCTCTTTTTCAAGATTAACTGAATAGATAGAACACGGTGATATACTAACGTCTTCAAATATCTGTTAAAAACATTGCACGCCCTCTAAGGCGATGATTACCCTTGAAAAAAAAAAGCTACTATGCCAAGAAAGACACTCCTTGACCTACATAAAACACCCATCTCTCGTTTGCAATAAAATAAAAATAAGTTGTTTCATCGAGCCATTGGACCACGGTGGGCTGATCAAGATTTCAGTCAGAGTTATATACAGACAGATATGTCGAATTCCAGTCCCATTTCCATTCATTCAATGTATGCTTCCGGGGTAATTTAATTCGCGTCAAGTTACCACCCACCGCGCTGTGAACGATACCAGGAATTAGCTTATGAAAGAACCTGAATGCAAAATGCTAGCTTACGTTGCCAGGACCACCAGGGTCTTCTGCTTAGTGACGGCCAGGACCGCCAGGACCACCGTGACCACCAGGGCCACCGGGGCCGCCTCCATGCTGACCACCAGGGCCGCCATGGCCACCAGGACCACCGGGACCACCGGGACCACCTCCGTGCTGGCCACCAGGACCTCCAGGGCCTCCATGCTGACCGCCAGGGGCACCGCCTTGGTGACCACCAGGGCCGCCGTGGTTGCCTCCTTCATGGCCGCCAGGGCCGCCGGGACCGCCGGGACCACCCTGAGGGCCGTTCTTATGCTCGTCGTGGTGGTGGCTGAAGAGACCCATTATGTCTGTTGTGGGAGTGTTTATGGATTTGGTAAATTGGAGAAGAAGAATGAGCAAGATGGTTATGAGTGCGTTATCTATCTTCAAGTACGGGGGTGCAATTGGCACCTTTTATAGCCAACAACCATGACGCCAAGCAATACGGAGTAGATCTCCTGCTCCTGAAGGCTGAAGTTGTTGATGCTGGTTCCATGGCGATGGAGCAATTGTGGCGATATTGCTAAGTAAGCGGAGCATCTTGCTCAGCCTTACCCCACAGCCTTAGCCCACCTATGACGCGGCCATGTGTTCTACCGATGCTCCGAGCCCTAAGAACTCGCAAGCTAGTCCTACTCACGGTTAATGCGATTCAATAGATAAGATATAGTATGTGGCAGTGACGGTGGGGAGATCCGCTGCCGATTGTTGAGTTCGTGGCCTCTTGATCAGATGACCTATTTGTTAGGAGTACTATTGTGGTTCCGATGGGAACTCGGATCTTTAAGAATAGGAGGGCGGAGTCCAACACTCTACGTTTTTTATTCGATTTTTGATGTCATTCCAATCATTCAAATCTCGGGAATTGTGGTACGTAGAATGATGCTATCTCATCGCGGGGTGATAGACCGAGATTCCAGACCGCGTAGAGTAAGTCGGTGTGAGTAGGGGCTAACTACTGAAGGATGAGCTCAACCTCCAGATTCGCCAATCATGCTGGCGAATGGCGTTCTTGGATCTGACTATGGCGTATACCCACTCCGTAGTGTAAATCGATCTACGCCGTAGCGCATTTAGGCCAAGATCGCCGAGTTCCTGCCTGGCCCTCCTCAGAACCTCTACCCCCGAAGCATATTCACAATTTTTAAACCTACTCCGTAGTGAAGAAATTAAATCTTGTTCATATTTCCAACTACGGAGGTTTGAATCCTTTCCTTTCGTCTCACTTTGGAAGGGGGATTGGCCGTTTGAAGGGGTATAGGCCAATGTATCGCTCCAGGTCAATAGAGGCTAAGAAGACTATCTGAGTTTCATTCAATTTGGGCATATTAGCTGGTTATGTGCCAGCTTATTTGATAGAGCCGGGTTATAGAGTAGCCAGTAAAGTCTGATGGGTGCAGATGCTGCTATTGCCAGTAATTGTTCACTAAAGGCTAAGAAAGTAACCAATACAAGGCACGGATAGGAACAGGAATTGGACCCATCATGGATGACTTGGAAGAGAATTACTGATAGCCGATAAAGGGTGATTGGAGTGTAAATTACATGAACCCAGCAGATAATGAATCAAACTTGCTGTTGGATAAGAGGGACCCCGGCTCCAATAGTAGTAAACCGAAAAGGGGTCCCAGGCTGGATGTTTCTTTCGCTTAAACATTGACTTTGACGTCGGGAGCTGGTCATATCGGACGGAGCCAGGCAGCTGTTCGATTAATGTAGGGTTGATTGTTTCACAGGACAGAATAAATTAATGCAATAGTCAGATTAATCAACGATACCATATATCACCATATTATTCAAGCCAGCCATATTCAATGTGAATACCTAAGAATAGAAGCTGGAAACTTTTTGAAACACGGTTGTTGCTCATGTCTTTGTTTCTTGACAAGGAGAAAAAGAGTCGACATCCAATGAGGTTGAATAAACAGCCCTACAGCAGCCAAGACAAGTGCCCGTCCCGTAATTGACAGGACGCACTCTTTTTAGTATCTCGAATTCGTTACAGTCTCATCTCTGTTTCTCCCTACCTGTGGCGAATGGTATGCCCTCATAAAGATTCTCTCATGTTTTTATCACAATATATAGAGAAGACTAGACACCTTGACCACTCAAGCCATAGTGTATTGCGTCTCCGGCCGACGTGGTTATCCAAAGTATCACAAATCGATTTCATTCCTGGCAAGGCAATCACACCAAACAATGTCTTCTAATAGAAATTCTTTCTGGCGCCCGGTAACCCTATTTCGGTATTCTGTGTACCAATGACTATAGACGTCTCGATCCTTCATTTACACATTACCATGGATGGCTTGAGCGCCCAGAAAACGGTTCATCTTAAAATTCTTTTATAACGATGCATGCCCAATAGCCTCCTCCTGATCGATTATGAGTTTTCGTGCATGTTATACTCAACAAACGATCAATGATAGCGAGCAGCCTCATATTCAGAATGCTACAAGTCCCTTTTTTTGCGTTTCTTCTATCCTTGTATCTGGTATTCCCCACGGTACAGGGTTGGAAAAACATAACCGACATTGCAAATGCATATCAAGGCATCTACTGGTGGACCGCCCTCGTGGAATGTCCAGCTGAACGCTTTGATATACTGGTTGAGTCTACTCGGATGATGTTAGAATTGACCAAGAGGACTACCAAGCCCATGGACACGCCGGGATGGCAGCGTTTCTTCGCCGCTGATCCACCGGGAGTGGAGGGGTGGGCTGTAAGTTTCGACTTTGGGCAGAGTTCTCATATCCATCAACAGTCCCTTGTTTACTAACTCAGTTCTTCCGATCGATAGTCCGAGAAGCATCAGGCTCACTACCTCCAGGTCCATAGTAAGCCGTTATCGCCGGTAAGATGAGGAAGATATGCGCTAATGCAGGTGCTTGATTAGACGTCATGACTCAAGTCAATATGTTTCCTCGCCTAGGGAAGGTCGGCGAAGATAATAGGTATGGGGACCATCAAGTTAGATATCGCTGCGCCTCTGAGCGTGAGTCTGTTTGTACTCAACCGGGAGTGTACGTATACGTTCCACTGACCATGACTTCCTGTCCTTACTGACTCTGAATAGGTACACGTTTTCTAAAAGATCTAATCGTGGTAAGTCCTCATGACTCCGTATCTTTAACCTGCTAGTCCGGAAGAATAATTGGAAATACCAATGCAGGAATTGAGATGTTCTTCTGTGATGGATTCTTTCGCCACAAGTACCTGAATGACATAACAAATGGCGAGAAAAGGCGTGTCCAAAGCTTACCCGACCTGGTTAGCTACGAGCACTTGCTAGCCCATGAATGGACTCACGTTGATCTTCTTGGGTCTTCATTCCAGGGTGAGCTTTTACCCTGTCCCTACTTGAACGGCTGAGCCCTAACTGAAATTTATCAGTCACAGACATAGAGGTGCGGAATCTCGATCTTGGAATCAAGTCAAAAGTATGTCCCATGTCCCCATACCACGCGTTATCGGGCTGACAACTTGTGTAGAGAGTCTTTGGTGCTCAGTGGGCAAGCGTCCTTGCATGGTACGGGCCCAGTCTTCCGCGCGTAGGCGTCAAGTATAATGGTGCGTTAATCCACGAATGCGCCTATCACGATGACTCCACACTAACATTGGCTATTCAGCGGATAACTACGCCTGGTTCTGGACCAACAACTGGTTCAACGAAAAGTGGGATTGGAAAGATAACGGATTTGATCCCAAATATGCCCCCGAGAACACGACGAACGCCCTTGGTGGCCCCGAGAACATCTCTGGTCCTGAGCTTGGAGTCCAGATTCCGGACAAGGATCAAACCGCTGAACAGAAAAATTGTCATGCCGCCGCTAATGATCCCCGCGAGGTGTTTTGTGACTATCTTGGAGAGCCCTATAGCGAGTGGCTAAAGAATCGCGAGAAGCCCTTCACTTCGGAGGGTGGTTGTGAGCTGACGTAGGTTTTCCTTTCACTGCGTTAACATGTATGCCTTGTGAAGATACTGATGGTTTCTACAGGAAGCAATGCTGGAGCTCCTTCGGTGATTATGCGATCGATCTAGCTTGCGTCTGTAAATGTGACGGTGAAAAAACTCCGCTGTCTGATCCTAAGTGTGCTGGGTTCAGAGGAGGTCCTCCTGGAAGTCATTCGCATGCTTAGTTGACGTTGAGGATCATAGCTGTATTTTCTTCTTCATTTTTGGCTATTTTTATTTATTTATTTATTTTCTTTTTCTTCCTTATTCTTACGATGCTTCATGACAGAAGCCAGGCTTCACGGATATATGTATAGGTAGTTCAAACAGGTTACATGTGAAAAATATATACGATACCCTACAATAACTTCGTCCGATGCGAAAAAGCCATTAGAAAATGAAAATCTAACAACATACAAAAACACAATCCAACTATTTACCCTAGTGATTAATATTCTATACTTCCCTGCAGACGTGATTTTCTACGATTTACTAATCACCAGCCTCGGCCCGTCGGAACCGATTACAAAATAATCCCATCCAACATCCTCCAAAACGTATATTTATAATGATATCAACCACCATCCCCGCACCCCACAAACCCCAGAAACCAACAACAACACAAACCCACCATGTCCCACAACCCAAAGAAAAACCCCGTGCTGGCCGTAGTAGGTGTCGGCCCGGGCATCGGCGAAGCAGTCTCGCGCCACTTCGCCTCCAAAGGCTTCAGCGTAGCCCTGATCGCCCGAACAGAAGACAAGCTTCAGAAAATCCAAGACTCGATCAACGAGTCCCACCCCAACTTAGCAAAATACTACGTTACCGATGTCCGGGATGAATCAAGCGTGATCAAGACCTTTAGTTCCATCAAGGAAGATCTCGGCCCGGTTCATGTCCTAATCTATAATGCCGGGTCGAGACGCATTCGTCCGCGGACTATCCTCGAGACATCATCGGAGGAATTCGAGAATTTTACTCGCATTAATATGTTCGGTGCCTTTTTTGCTGCTAAATGCGTCCTCCCTGATATGTTGGTCGCCGGGACGGGTACTATTATTTTCACCGGTGCGACGGGGTCCATTCGTGGGAGTCCGGGGTTGAGTAGTTTTTCGCCGGGGAAGTTTGGGCTTCGGGCGCTGTCGCAGATCATTACCAGGGAGTTTCAGAGTAAGGGTGTTCATGCGGCGCATCTTATTGTTGATGGGCCTGTGCAGAGTGATATTATTGGGGGGTGGTTAAGGAAGAAATGGGAGAGGGAAGGTGAAGAGGAGAAGTTGAAGGAGATGCATCGCTATGTTATGCAGCCCTCCGATTTGGCGGAGATTTATTGGTTCTTGTATACGCAGCCGAGGAGTACGTGGACGCAGGAGTTGGATGTTAGGGCTGAGAGGGAGGGGATGTTTTCGAAGTTGTAGTTTCTCATGTCTGATTATTTTTTTTGTATCTTTGGGTATGTGTAGGGAGGTGTGTGATATCGAGCGGGGAAAGGAGGAAGTGTACGTCATACTCACGATTGAACCAGAGATATATCTTAGAATTGTTCTCATGGGAGAAACAGTCAGATCTGCAACTGCCAGAATGGTTCCAGCTCCTCCTGTTGACATTCCCAAGTCTTACGAGACACTTCCTCTCCGAGATGTCAAGGTCTCGCATCAACCAGAGGGTGCCCCGGTAGCAACGCCCGTAGTGGTGGTGACATTAGACCGACCGGACAAGAACAATGCATTTTCCCCACATCTCATGGACGCCTTTGAGAAGCTCTATCCCCTGTTTGACGTGGACGAGCGCGTTAAAGTCGTCGTGTTGACCGCGATAGGGAAGATCTTCTGCGCTGGTGCTGACCTGAAGGAACCGTACAAACCAGCCAAGGAGCAACCACTCGACTTTCGCGACCCGTAAGTATCCAAGTACAAAACACTTGACAGACAGACTAAGCATGCAGTGGCGGTCGCATGGCCCTCGCCATATACCGATGCCGGAAGCCCACCATCGCCGCCCTCCAGGGCTCCGCCGTCGGCATAGGCATCGCCATAACCCTTCCCTGCGCGATTCGTATAGCGTGCGAACAGGCCAAATACGGATTCGTCTTCGCCCGTCGTGGACTAACCCTGGAGTCCACTTCATCGTTTTTCCTCCCCCGTTTGATCGGATACTCGCATGCGATGTACTTGTTGACCACCGGCCATGTCTTGCCGCCTACATCGCTGCATTTCGGGTCGCTGTTCGCAGAGACTCGACCTGATCCGGGGCAGGTGCTTTCCCGTGCGTTGGAATTGGCGACGGAGATTGCGGAGAATGTTAGTCTGCTAGCATGGCATCTGAATCATGCGTTGATGTGGCGGAATCCAGGGACTGCTGAGGGAACTCATATTGTTGATTCGACGGTGATCTATCATATGTTTGATGGGAGGTATGTATCCACTTCTGGATTGATGGGATAACTATGGTTACGTGAAAGTTGTCGTTAATGCATACTGACATATTCCAGGGACATGGAAGAAGGGACCAGGTCTTTTCTAGAGAAGCGAAAGCCACATTTCACGGCAACCCTGAAGGACGCGCCACCGAATTACCCGTGGTGGACTGAGATTGACACAGGCCGGAGAGTCCGGGCCTCAAAACTGTAATGTTACTCACGGCGATCTCCGGGTTGTCATTGGCGGATTATCTAGTTTATCGTAATCTGATATGAATGAATGGAGTAACTCAGAAGTGAACAACAGCAATCAAGTGGCACAAGGAAAGTGTGCCACGAGTGATTGACATGACAAAGCGGGATATGCTGTAGAATTCTCCCTATACAAAGGAAAGTTGTCCTCTCGCACGGCAGCTTAATTGAAGATCTGGTGGTGGCCGTCCTACCTGACTCGATATCCCCACACAGCAACTTGCGCATCTAAATAAAAACAACGGGGCGTGGACCTGGATATCCTTAAGTTTAATTAGCTATCCGCGGAACAACTGGCATCTAATGAGGTGCCGTCTTTATTAATTTAGCTCAGCGAGCCACGAGGCATATCAATAGTTTGTTTCATGTATAGCGAGTGAACGGAGGAGCTTCCGAGAGCGACACTTCCTGGTTGGCTAAGAGGACTTTCAAAGGAGTATGCGATTTCTATTTCGGGTATATTTATGTGGTAAGGTGAGCTGCTATGGCTACTACAATGTACTAGCTAGGAGTATGCAGACATTTACCTACTTAGGATATTTCCGGGTAACCTAGGATTTCAAGACAACTAGCACGATCTCATAGGGCATGTTCCAAAGTGGAATTCGGGCGTTTAGTGGCAAAACAGACACTGGTCTCGGTACCAAAGTGGTAAATCCAAGGATGTTCCTGTTATGAATGGTCTTACTATGTTAATGAATATACATTTTAGGGTTTGTGGTAGGGCAAGGACGGCATCCGTGTGGAGTGGAGAATATACTAGTCTCACAGTACTACTAGTAGACGATGTGATATTTTACCAATCATACTATCGTGCTTGAGCAAGCCCATCGCTGGATATGGCCCATTCGAGGTTGATCAACTTGGTATGACGGGTCGTCCCCTATGTTGGTATGGAGGGTAATAAAATAAGCGGATGGAAGAATGTTCAGTAGTCGTCAGCCACGAAAGTCTATGATTCGGAGAAAAGACGGAAGGATCCGTGGGACCGGACGGGAGGTTCCTGTTCCTGTTCCTAATATCAACATTGCCGGACTATAAATAAATAATTAATATTTTATAGATTCATACATAGTTTTGTCGCTAGAATTGATTAAAATAGTAGATCATTCGGGAAGAATAATGCAAGATTAAGTCATGCATTCGGGTCGTACGGAAACTTCACAAAGAGCATTTCATTAGTCAGAGGTCGAAGTTTAAAGTGTTTTGTTCTTTTTTAAAAATAGGAAAAAGAAGGCAAGTGAAGTTGCTGAAGTGGACGGTCTGGTCGACCGTGGTGTGTTTGTTTTGTTGTTTGTTTACACTTCCAGCCAGTCAGATGACATTCCTGCCTCGCACCAGGAAATCACCATCTCTCCTTTCTTTCCTCTAACTTTCGCTGTGTCCCCAATTGTCGATTGACCACCCAGCTGATTATCTATCGGTCGACAACTCACTCCTGCTTATCGGACTAGTCCACACGGAGCAACTACGCCGTTGCCACACTTACTCCACCGCGTGTCTAGACTCGACCCAGTCCACATAGCCGATGCAGGAATTCAGGCACTAAATTGGAGGCCGTCCGGTGCAAAATTTCGTCCGCCTATGAGAGTGGACATGACCCTCAGATCGGCTGTCTCTTTCCACAGCTGTCACTGGCTGATTCAACGGTCGCTCGGAAAGGATCTGCGCTTCTCGAAAATGCGAGCAAGTACCGCGCTTGGAATGAATAACAACCCATATCAATTGCTAACCAACACAACATCCCCCAGACACTGAACGATGAAGCTCATGACAAATTCAGTGCGATGGGCTCTCTGGGGCATAATTCAGTAAAAACAGCCGCGTCTTTTGAGCCCCAAAGATAGGCGCCTCCTGTGTTTCATATACTCCCCGCTCAGGAGATGTTCACGTTTCAGAATCCCCGACCGCCTTACCCTACAGGCCCTTGGCGATGTAACTTTGTCGCCGACCCACTAGCATGCTTGAGCGAAGAATGGAGGCGCGCTGCTGTCGGGATTCATCACAAGCGAGACATTTTTGTCTGCAGCCTGATATGAACACTGATTCGCTCTGACCCCTGTGGCGCGATTAGGCATGAACAGCCTTCTGGTGAGTCGTGGACCCCACGACGCCTGCTGTATGGATCTGGCCACCATCATAGGCGGCTGCCAATGCTCCACGATGACCAGAATGGTAAAGGTTCTGCCATGGTTGTCCAGGGGTCTGCACAGAATACGGGCTACCCGCCTTGATGGAGGGTCCGCTGGGGATTTTCCGTTTGTTTATTATATTGAATGTCCCTGCGCTCCTATAGTTTTGGATTTGTGTTCTCTCTTGTGTTTCTTTCTTCCCTTTCCTTTTTAGTTTCCAAATCTAAACCACTTACATTCTTTTCTAAACCATTTTGTCGCTGCAGACTGACGTCTGCATTCTTCCCGACAGTCTTTTCTTTTCTTATCAACTTTGCCAGCCTTGATGGTTGGATTTTCATTCCTTTTAGTAACAATCTCTAGAGTTCCTCCAGCATTTGACCAGATCTGAGATCCCTTGGTCTTTATCTTTTGCTATCTTCGACCTTGTCTACCTTCCTTTGCCAGATTGCTACACTAGTCCTCAACAAGCAGGATGTCCTCCTCATCCTTCGTGTGGACCGTAGGGTCTATCGCTCTTACTTCCTTGATCGCTCCTACGATCGCAGACGGCTCTGGAAGCCGTTACCAGCTGACTGAAGCCTGGCAGGGGGAAAAGTTTCTGGATCATTTCAATTTCTTCAGCGGTTCTGACCCAACCAATGGGTTCGTCACCTATGCCAACCAGAGCTACGCAGAGAGCTCGGGTCTCATCGAGGTGACCGAAAGCGGCAGTTTCTACATGGGCGTTGACTACAAGACCAAGCTCAGCCCGAACGGTCCGGGTCGGGACTCGGTCCGCATTGAGAGCAAAGAGTACTACGATGAGGGTTTGTACATTATCGACCTCCAGCACATGCCGGGTAGCGTCTGCGGTACGTGGCCCGCTTTCTGGTCGGTGGGTCCTAATTGGCCCTATGATGGTGAAATCGATATCATTGAGGGTGTCAACAAGCACGAAGCCAACGAGATTGTCCTGCATACGAGCGGTTCGTGCTCCCTGTCCAGCGAAAACGATATGAGCGGTACCATGACCTCCAGCGAGTGCGGCGAATCATCTGGGACTATTGGCTGTGTGGTCAAGGGCCAGGATGGTACCTCGGGCGCCCCATTTAACGAGAAGAATGGTGGTGTCTATGCTATGGAATGGACCTCGAGTTTTGTTAAGATCTGGTATTTCGCTCGCAGTGAAATCCCCCAGTCGATTACCGAGGGTAACCCAGACACGACGGCCTTTGGCACCCCGATGGCTCACCTGCAGGGAACCTGCGACTTCGGCGAGCGCTTCAAGTCGCAAAAGTTCATCCTTGACACCACCTTCTGCGGTGACTGGGCTGGTGGCGTGTTCGGCGACTCTGGCTGCCCGGTCAGCGACCCCAGCAACCCGATCCAGAGCTGTGTCAACTATGTGGCCGAAAACCCTGCCGCTTTCAAGGAAGCCTACTGGGAAATCAACTACATTAAGCTGTTCCAGACTGGCACTGGCCATTCGACCGCATCCATTGCCTCGCAAGCTGAGACCTCTACTGCTGTTGCATCGAAGACAGTAGACAGCGTTTCGTCTGTTACCTCCACGCCTATTCCGGAGACTATCGCTCCTGGCCCAGAGACGGCGTCCGCTGAGGCACCTGCCACTTCGAGCGCAGTTCCCGAGCCCGCCAATCCCCAGACCAGCGTGGCCGGTGCCGAAACCACTGCCGCCCCAGCTCCTTCTCCCGAGACCACTGCTGCCCCAGCGAGCCCGTCTTCAGATGACAGCGAGGGCGCTGATGCTGTCTCGGAAACTACCCTTTATGTGACGGAGACAACAACCATTTGCGGAGCCAGCACTCAGAAAGGTACCATCCAGACTATTGGCGGTGGAGAGACCGATGTCTCGCCGGCAAGCTCCACGGTCGACTCCGCGGCCACCCCGGCTGCTCCCACCCCAACCGCCCAGGAACCTGTGGCTTCGCTGCCCGGAACTACTGTGAACGGCGGTACCCCCGTTCCGACGGACGTTTCCCCTGAAACTCCTGCCGAGGAGACGGCTGGTGAGTCCAGTGCACCGATCCCAAGTGCCGAACAGCCTCAGCCCGCCGCAACCAGCATCGAGGCTGGCGCCATTCCACCGGCTGTCTCGAGCCCGGCCCCTACTGAGCAGAGCACTCCAGAGGGAGCCAGCCCAGTTGGCACCACCGAGTCGCGACAGGTCCCCGACGAGCCAGCACCCACGAGCGCTGCCCCCATCCGGAGCCCTTCTCCCTCGTCCTGGACCATTAGCTCCTCGAGCCGTGTCGCATCGTCTTCTAGCTTTGCTTCCACCACCAGCTCCGCGAGCTACACCACCTCTGCCACCCAGGAGGCTACCGCTCCGACGGAGACCGATTCAGGCGCCTCGACCGGGACTAATCCTGAAAGCCCTGTCTTCACTGCCGGCGCGAGCAAATCTGTAGGCATCTCGGGCGTGGCTGGTATTGTTTGTGGTATAGCTATGGCCATGTTGGCCTAAACAATGTATTTCTAAGTCGGCGGATTTTTCAACTTTTTTGGGCCTACCTTTTTCTTTCCAGCGGATTGTCCTGTAAGAGGAGCTTTCTACCAATACCCACATTTTTTTGTTTCCATCCAATTCAACTGGCGCTTGACCTATGTCTTGCTATGTCCGCTCTTTTACTGTATCCTGTTCTCCGTAGATTGGTACCATTTCTGCTTAGATGTATCAACTTGTTGCGTCATTATGGCCACTTCGTGTTGAATAGACAACAGAACCAAAATATCGTCTATGAACATAGATAAGAACATTAACCAGAGTGCCTTCATTCACTGACAAAGCCTGTACTGCTTCAGCCACACGGGTGGCACCCCGATGTAATATCATTGGTCTTTGGCTCTGTGAAAGCCATTCACGGGTTGTCCCAAATCAGGACTTGAACGTGTTGACGGTCGGTCGACATGTTCCCCACTTAACACAGGCCACAATCAAACAAATATCATTGGGTTGTATTCATTATATGTGCAACAATTACTAAAAAGTATGAACAGCCTGAACAATATCATCAATCTACATTCATCATCTCCTCATACACCCGCCGTGATCTATGTGGTCTTCCAGCGCCGCAACCAATCTTGGGCATACCGATTCAAGATACCATCTTGGATGATCCTTAAGCGACCGTTCCGGAGTGTGTTGCTATCTCGCTCGGCCTTCTCTGTGACGAAGGTCTTCGGTGCTGGCGCCTCCTCGCCGTACATGGCCTCATAGTGGTCTGCTAGCTTGACCGCCGGATTGATCATCTCCTCTCCTCGGAGCTCGCTGTCGCGCAGCATCTGTAGCCAGCTGTGGAAGGGGACCGCCTGGAAGTCAAATCCACTCCGCCGCAGGGCATCTAGCAGATCGGACCAGGTAAACGCTCGAGGATTGGATAAGTTGTATATCGTGTCGTCGATATGCTGGCCGGTTGCCGCATCCCCTTCAGACTCTTCTAGTATATTGACTGAGCAGGCCTTAGCAATCTCGAGAATGGAACATGCCAGTTTGTCTACGGGGAGCCATGAGCAGGTCGTATCGAGCTGGGGGAGGGCCTTGAGGGTCAAGGCTGATCGGATCATAAGTGGTATGGCCTCCGAATCATTCCAAAGACCTTTCTTTGAATGTCCTGAGACTTGACCAATTCTCAAGGAGAAGGACCGAGCGCCTGATCTTCGAGCATTGCTCACGATCTTCTCCCCAATCAACTTCGAGCGACCGTAGCCCATTTCAAGTGCGCTATTCAGGTCGTCAAGAGGCACCTCATCGATGGAGGACGTTGGGGCACCGAGAGCCGTTGATATAGATGAGCAGAACAGTACCACGGCTGGGGCAGGAAGATGCACCGATAAAGAAAACTGAATGAGATTGTATACCCCTTGGATGTGAGGCTCGAAGTTGGCGAGAGGGAGGTTGAAATTGACTGGCCAAGCTGTGTGGATGATCAGTGACACTGATCGCTGCATCTCCGCCAGCATTTCTTTGCCAACGCCGAGATCAGGCTTGTCTAGGGCACTATTGAGTGCGACGATCTTCTTTGTGCGGAAGGGCATCACCTCTAGGCCCTTCTTTGCGAGAGCATCTAGGATCTCTTCTTTTGGCTGCTCCCGTCGTGTTAGGCAGTACACGGCAGATACTGTATCGTCATTCAAAAGTTTGAAAAGCGTGTGCGCGCCAATGGACCCAGTAGCACCGGTAAGGATCTGAGTGATGTTAGAAAAAGAAAAACAACCATGGCATTGAAAAGACATACTACACTCCTGCTGTTTGAGACTATGCTGGGATTGGGTGTGTGCATGCGGAATGTCGAATATTTTTCAATCAGCCCGGGCATCAATGACACCTCGTCTTCCACCTCTGTGTCTTGGCCACTTTGCATGGCTTGAAGATACTCTGCTAAGCGGGAGACGCTCCCCGTTTCAAAGACGACGTTCTGACCAATAGTCTTGCTGTCTGTGATCTTGAAATCTCTCAGGATCAATCGACGTAGATGGATTGCCTTTAGACTATCAACTCCCTCTGAGAAGAAGTCAGAATCCGGGCTTGAGATGGGGAACCCAAGCTCCTCTCGACAAACTGTCATGAGATGAGCTACTGTGTTAATTTGATCAAGCTCAAGGGTACCGTCGGCGGTTTGTTCAAGCTTAGTGTACGCCTCCTCGATCACATCAGCATATTTTGCATATACTTGCGCTCTAATCATCGATCCCTTATCCGTGCGGGGACAGACTGAGCCAACGGGTAAGACCGTGATCATGTCCCGGGAGATCTGGGAAAACTGCTCAGCTCGGGAGTTTGCGTCTTCCACTGTGGGCCAAACAAGATCGAGGTACTCTTCGTCGGTGAAGCTTTTTGCCTCATCTGACCGAAAGATCAAAAGGCCTGGGACAGATTTGCCCACTCCAATGACAACAGCCTCTTGAATCAATGGGCTTTGCTTTATGGATCCCTCAATAGGCAGGGGCAGCACCTTCTCCCCATTGACAAGGGTAAGTCGATCATCCAATCGGGTAACATACTTCCATCGGTCAGGAATGGTAGGGTGTGGCGTGAAGACGTCTCGGGAATGGTACGACCCTGGGGGCTCATCCGAATTCGATGCCGTCAGTGCTGGATGACCAGCGAGGTACACACATTCATATAGATCTGCACTGATGGGCTTCATCCAGATGAAGGGGCGGAGATTCTCGAAGAACTTCACATAATTCCAGAAAGGATCGCCTGATGGGCGGGAGAGGGACTCTGCTACAAGACCAGCCTCCGTTCTATAAGTGTATTAGGCGACTGTATCAGCGTGGCTGGACTCAAGCACTACTTACAGACCAAACGAGCCACCGAAGTGTACTTTCTCTGCCACGAGGCGGTCGCCCAATTCATCAGGGCATGGTGCGCCGCCATATGTCACTAGCTTACACTGTCTCAGAGCATCCAGGCCCTTCGGACTATCGACGAGAAGTTGGAGAAGATAAGGAACACCCTGAACGGATTCAGGTTTAGCAGCCTCAAGCGCTGAAGTGACTGATGATGCTGTTAGGGGGAGCGACGCATCCCACATATACGCGGTTTTCCTCATGTACATTGCCTGCAGGGCAGTCGACAAGCCGTGTAGGTGATACCACGGTAGGGAGTTGAAGGATGTTAGGCCCGGCCCCCGCATTGGATGGGTCATGATGGCTTTGTGACTGAGGTAAAGAGGCTTCGGCAGACCTGTGGACCCAGAGGAGTGGAGGATCAAAGCGATCTTTTGTTTTTGTACTTCTGGATTCCGGGTTCGGTGTAGGACCAAGACATCGGTCTCCTGGGGGGCATCCAGAGACGGTCTTTGAATGATCGGCCGGCATGCGATTAATTTCAGACGGAGAATCTCACCCATCGTGGCACGGATGCTTGGTGTTTGCCCATAGAGGATCGTGTCGCAGCCGACCATGTCCAGGAGTGATACGCACGCCGCAGCAGACAGCCGTGGAGAGACCATCATGACCGTGTACCCTAACCTGCTAAGCGCGAAGAAGGTAACCACCATGTTGAGATCTGACAGAGTAAACAGGGCGACCACAGCTCCATCATTGCGAGGCTGCTATTGCATGAGCTGCGGCTGTACTCTGATGAGAGATATGTGAAGAACTTACTGGTTTGAAACCACAATCAATTAATGTGGACACGGTTTGGTCGACCATGCAGTCTAGGTCCTGCCCAGTGAAGTATTCATAAGAAATCGCATCATCGCTGGACGGCTTTGGATACGCTAGGATGGGAAGCTGGACAGGATCTGCGGCTCTTAAGCGGATGAGGTCGTCTAGGACATGAAGACGACCGAAGCGTGCGATCAATTGCTCCGAGTCTGTGATATTTGCAGGACCATCGTCTGATGACTCGTTATACTGAGGGATTCCCATGGTGAGATATGAAAGAGTGGGAAGTTAACCACCAGTGCTTGAGAGTGGGAGGTTGAGGAAGAAGTGGGAGCGAGCGAGATGTACTTAAACGAGAGACTTGACAAGCTGAAGATCCACACTCTCGACAGAATGACGAACCATAAAAGTCACCTGTGTTCGGTTCTCGTGACTTTCCGGGCATTGATTTCCGCATAAGGCAACAGGACATCTTTCTCACTCTCCACGGATCTTTCCCTCAGCTCTCCACCCTCATTCACCGAGTGGGCACCGTGGGGGTGTAGCGGTGAAACTCCCCCCGTCTTGATCGAGTTGTGGATGGCATTCGTACCATTGGTGAATGAGTGTGGAATAGGGGGCTTGAGTCCTGCCTACAAGATACTTCTGGTTGTCTGGAAAAGACGAATGGTGTACCGCAAAGGCTAAAGTGCACGGACGGGACCCATTTTGAATCTTGAATCGTGGAGCGATCGTCATCGATAAGCTCCCGAGTGCCTACTCCCCGGCCAATCCTGATGCATGGTGGCTGACGTCGAGATTGCAGGGTAATTTGTCAATCACACTGTAGTCCCTGCACGAGACAATACCAGGATCGTGATCCCATGAGGCCCGGTGCATTAGGCTAGGAAGACGCTATGTCGAGGCGTAGTCATTGCCGTTCAATGGCTGCAGCTAAAGGAATCACTAGTACTCAATACGCTCCACCAATGCAACCCAGGGAAACGGCACCTGGCTCCGGCTACCTGGTTTCTTCACAACGAAAACACGCTCGGAGGTCGATCAGGTTGTTCCGATCAGGTTCTTTCACAGAATCACGATGAGAACTTTTGTCCGCATCCATCATGATTAGACCTGTTGTCATCGATCTCCCACAGGATTTGTGGGCTGAGACAAAAGATTTCTTCCGATGACAGATGGCCGAACCCGTGCCTGGGCCCACCACTGGGGCAAAAAGGTACTTTTGTATTGCGATATTGTGTGATTAATTTGAGGCTTTCTTTTTTTTTTTTTTTTCTCTCTCGTCCAATTTACTTTTATGACCTGTTTCTGACTGCCCAACTTTCTCGTGGGATTCGGATAAATTGGCCGCTGAGCAAAGACCGGGCCTTTAATCACTCAGCATTGGAAGGGATGAAACATCCAAATTCCACCACAAACGCCATACAGATGCGGAAAGACCTCGATTGGATTCGATAGCTCGAAGCAGCGACTTCCTGAGGTGTCTTGGGTGACCGCTCTGCAAGAGAGAAAAACTACAATGAAAGTACTTCTGCTCCAATACCGGGACTGGTACTCATTAACGCTCATGGAAGGAGGAAAGTCTTACTGCCCACAAGTGGATTTTGGGGCCGCATCTTTTGCTCTGTTGCCTTTCCCCGTCTCTCTCCTTTTCCCTTCCCGGCCTTTTGTTCCGTTGGTGAGCTACGAAGGATCGCACTTTGACCCACTCTGGGCACTGTTTGTCGAGGGTCTCGGACGATTAACTATTGCAGGATCAATGCAGCCGTCCGTGTTGATTGGGCCAGTCTATGTTCTTCGTGCGGAACGCCACCAGCCTTGGACCGGTGGGTCGGGTAGACTAGTCGATCTGTGACGATTTGACCTGTCCAGCATTTATCCTGTCCATTCTACTCTCAACACCATAGAAGTGGTGATCGAACACCTTCCACACACACACGCCCATATTTTATGCAATCTTACGTATTGTGGCTGGGGTAGACCTGGGCGCACATCATGTTCATGCTTTTGTTCCTTCCGCTTTGACTATACCATTCATTCTTTGTCTCATACCACGCGGACAACCCCGTTTATATCCACTGGGATTATTTTAGTAAAATTTCTATTTTTCTTTCTTGTCTTTCCTATCTATTCTTTTTCTTTCCCTCTATTGTCATTGCTCAGCCGCTCATGGGTATTCACAGTACTGCATGTTTTTAGTGTGCCACAATGCTAGGGTTGCATTAGCACGGCCCGAAAAAAGCAATATGCAAGTTCGGTCGCGCAATCTATCCACCGAGATCCCTGTTCGACTCTCAAGTCAATAAATATCCTCGGGCATGATCGGTTAGCTCGTGCCAGCAGCCCCGCAGAGCTGAGGGCTGGTACCTCATCATGCATAAGATTAAATGGTGGAAGTGCCAGGGTGGCAATCCCTGCGATGCCCATGTCCTTTTCCAGAACAGTGCACCGCCCCTTATTCCGCCAAACGAAGAATGTACATCATGCAAGAGGTCATATAATCGTAACGCAAGCACAAATCAGGCTAAAGAGAGTCTTGAGAGCCGGGTATGTATACACCACTGATCATCGGGCCCAGTGACTTGATTGCATTTAACTTCGCAAATTGAGCGCGATTGGATTTCGAGCATGATCAGATTCATGACTGACGGATGGTGCAATCGGGCCGCGATCGACTACAAACCGCGCATGACCTCTATTGTCCTGGCATCCCTGTTGGAGGGGAATGGTTGTGGATACGATTTGGAAGGTGGGGGCGCCATGGGTGGTGCCAACAGCTGCAAGAACTTCGCGCCGTGGTTCCAAGGCCGGGCCAGCGGACTTGTTCGAATGGCCTATGGTCTAGTCGCTGGATCGACGCTATACTGATCGCGACCACTATTGGCCGATTCGGAGAGTCACCTACGTGAATCGACCAGGTCAATGAAGGTTTCACGGAAGACAGAAGCCATGGCGGTGGCGTCAACAAATCCTCCTCAGTGGCCGAAGCTAGATCAACAGTTAGAGAGCATCTCCAGTATCGGGAGGGATACATGATGACGCTCTTTTGGAAATCGTAGATAGTTGTTAGGGTAGAGTAGAAGCACTCCGCTAGTACAGACAGTGCGCGTGCTATTTGCATCCGTCGCAACAGCTGATTTGGAGACTGGTATGGGTGATATATTTGGAAGGGCTTCTGTCAAAAATGCTACCCACAGGTATTACGTAGGGTAGATTGCTCCATAGCTCTACATCTTAGTTAAATGAAATCTCCATGGAGTAGGAGCCTCGAAGGAGAGCATGACACATAATCATGGTGGGCCTATCATCAAAATGACTCGCGGACATCCCGCTTCCTTCACTATCATCGGACAATAAGGATTTAAGTTCTGCATGGCGTTAAATTATTACAAGACTGGAGTCGTCGAGTAGACTCGACCAACTTCAGGCTCCCAATACGAGCAAGCCCTAACTGCGGCCGGACGTCTTACTCGGGCTTGCCGTTTGCAGACGCCAATTATTGCCTAGAAAATTGATTAGCTACGCCCCTGTCTTGCTGTTCTATAGTGGCCTCGTATCACAATCTCCCAGGGCCTGACACATGGATTCGTGATCCATATAACCCATGGACTCCCATCTCGCGACCGTTTTAATTCCGGCCATTTTTCATTGAGGTACGTATATGCATTCCAATCCCAACCGCGCGAACATGGAGCCGCAACTGCAAACGCCGTACCTACTGTCTCTGGTGGAGGAGATCAAGGATGCTGCATTAAAGGAATGCAGCTCTTCTCGCTCTGCAACGTCGCATTACCGCTTCCTGGGATTGATCGATCAGTTGAAATACACGGTTGAGACGCCGACCGAGACAGTGCTGCGGTTGATCTACCAGGTACGCTCAAATCGTCTTGTCATTAAATCCGACCCAAATCACAATTAGCCCCCCAGTCAATTGGCTGATGTATTTCATAGCCCCCACAGAATGCAGCTCTTCGTACCGTCATCGACCTTAACATCTTCCCCTTGTTGCTGGAACACCCCATCAAAGGGCTGTCGGCCACAGAACTATCAGAGTATACCGGCGGTGAGAGGGCACTAATCAGTATGGAGAACATGCAGTATACCCTTTGGGTCCCGTGACTAATATGTATAGTCCGCTTAATGCGCGTCATGGCAGCGCTGGGTCTGTGTGCCAGCATCGAGCCAGAGGTGTACCTCCCTACAGACAAAACAATAGCAATGACGCAGCCAATTGGACGTGATGGCGTTCCATGCATGTAATGGGCTCTGAGCATCACCTATACTCCCGTGTTTTACTCTGACATGAACATGTAGATATGACCTGACCGTTCCGACCCTCTCTAGGCTTCCGGAGTACTTCCGCGAGCACCACTACCTCATGCCCAAGGAGTACTCCCGATCCCCAATGCGATGGGCCGTGGGACAAAGTCAATTCGAATGGCTCGCTCAACGGAAGCACCACCAAGCACTATTCAACTCATACATGTCCAGTCGACGACAGGGCAAGCCTTCGTGGTTTGACGTGTATCCGGTTGAGAGACTGACGCATGGCGCGCTGGAGCACGACGACGCCGTATTCTTGGTCGACGTAGGAGGAAACCAAGGTCATGACCTGATTCGCTTTCGGGAGAAGTTCCCGGATGTTACCGGCCGGTTAGTGCTTCAGGACCTACCGAAAGTGGTCGCTTCCGCGCCAGCAGGGGAGCAGGTCGAGGCCATGGCGTATAGCTTCTTGGACCCGCAACCGGTGAAAGGTACGTTTCTTTTCCAGAGCCAAGCGATTCTAATCTATCACAAAGCTAATTTGAAGTAAAACAGGCGCCAGAGCTTATTACTTCCGTGCCATCTTCCACGACTGGCCGGATTATGTCTGCCACAAGATTCTAGTCAATACCATCTCGGCCATGGACGCCGAGTATTCGCGCATCCTCATTGCGGACTTTGTCCTTCCGGATACCGGCGCGGCGCTGCTGCAGGCGTCGATCGATATCCAGATGATGAGCATTGGGTCTGGGATGGAGCGGTCAGAACGTCAATGGAGGGAGCTATTGGGGGCTGCTGGGCTGGAGATAACCGGCATTTGGAGTGGGAGTCCTGGTATGGAGAGTGTCATTGAGGCGGTGCCGATACGGGCTGCTTCGCGATTATAGTTTGGACTCAGCGTGGATTAGGTTTATTTTCCCATGTTGATATTTGCTACTTTAGTTCATGATTTTATTGACGTCAAGCGGCCGAGGCCTCCATTCAAGCGTGGTTTTACTTTACTAGGCGCATCGATGTTAAGGAGATTCCAAAGCCCGATAGGGTTATCGTGTTGTCCGCCAACTACAACCCAAACCAAGCTTCAGCATCAACAAGAATTCGGAAAATACGTTGCCTACCAACCCCAATCAATGACTAACACACCCGTTCCGTCCCCCTTACATGTCTTCCCCTCGCCCCAACAATGCAATTATCAACACGAACCAACAAAATCGACACATCACATCAACCCTCCAACACGAACAAAAGACCTTCATAGTTTCACCTTCCCACTTTCCCAAAGTGAAAACCTCAGGATAAAGTTCCCCCTTGAATAAAACCAATCGACACACATCGTATGACATCTGTCTACTTCCCTAAAAACCGGACCAACTACCGATGCAAGCCGATCATAAGAGACGCAGACACATCGCATATGCACCCACTCACTCCAATTTTGACAAACGCACGGACATACCAACCATGGTAAGGGGGTTGACCCACGCTCCCATCCGAAACAAGGGATTTGCGCTGTCATATTGCCGTCTCTCGTTCTGGTTGGAGATGTCTCACCGCTGGTCTATAGTTTATTGGCTTAGTGCTGTGGGGAGATGAGATGTCATATTTTCTGCTTGCATGAAGCGGGAGGTGAGGCGTTTGAGGTATATTTAGGCATTTAACGGCTTGATCGGGTCGAGACCGCTGGTTTCTGGGTGGGATTCGTGGATATTACTCGGTTTGTAGATATTATTCTATGTTAGGTTTGTGGATGTACTTTGGGATTTGGATTGGGATTGATATGTCCGGGGTGTGTTTGGGAGATGGGCTGATTTCTGGGTTTTGTTTTACCTAGTTTTAGGGTTTGGAAGGATTGCTCTGACAGGGTGTGCATACTGTGTAGTGAGACTGTAAGCACGTTAATGTCTGCTGTGAAACGGAGGCGCATTAGTCTATATTCGAAACTACAGTGAGGATATGCAATACACCTCTATCATTTCACTCTGTGTAACAACAGTGCTCCTGCCTTGTAGGGATCAATAACGGCCACTATATGTAGGTTAAGATGATATAGAGCAGCGGTGTGTCCCGGACAATATTGGAACTTGATAGCTTTGACCCCGTTCTGGAAAGGATAGTCTTATGCCTGGGTCATCCAGATGAATAGAGGAAGATATCCAAGTTGAGATAATGCTGCCTGGGCTGTAAGCCTACCCTGTAGTTGCCATGTACTTCTTTGTTCTGGGGTTGGCAATTGGTGAATTGTTGAGTTTGATTTCACTCAATAAAAGGGGTATTCCATGTTAGTATTGAACCAATAGCTGTTCGATGACAATTCCATGTACTCTCGGTGACCTAGTGAATTTGTGACACTACTTTTGGTAACCGATTACTCTTTGCATGCATTCTGAGCAGGTGGCTCAACAATTGAATTTGACCTGGCTACAGCTCTAAGGAAAAAAGAAAAGAAGCCCTGCCAGTACCTTATTCATGAGCAAATCCTCAACAGTGATTTAATTACCAAATATCAATACGATTATAGTGTAGTATGGGAATGGCCACACTGGCCAAGACCCACACAGCAACCCCTTCTCATACAAATTCCTGCACCGCTTCGCTTGGTCTATCCATTTACGCTCATCTTACCTATCAAAAGGCATAGTTATAAACATTCCTCGCAGACAGACTCCCTGAGAGGACAACTGGCATCTACCCCGTGTCCAAACAGCAGCGGGCACAATTGTTTTATAACTAAGGAGTAACGCTTTGTTACGTTCTGTGTAGATTTGGTTTGCATTCTGCTGAAGCAATAAAGAAATTGCGCCACTAGTCCGGTACATCAAGGCAGTACATAAAACAGTATTATAATGCTGGCCTATTTTGTTCACATCAGATCCCTGGTGGATGAACATATTCAGTAATTCTAGATCATCATAAGACTTGCCTATACATATCATTGTATAGTCCTATCGGGTATTCTTGGATGTATCCCTATGCTTTGTCAAGCTGGAAGCATCTATGCTATAATAGTACCCATATAGCCCCCCATCGCAATGATAAACCAACAGGCCTAGAGAGAGGTTGGTGCAAACCTCTTTTGTGGGTAAACTGCGCAAATGATAATCCGAGAGACAAGGCAGCGATGCGGCCTCAAAGGTATGGTAGCAGGTTCTGTTAACACAATGTACGGGCTGGTCGCCCATAAGCAATTTCAATCTACGGGGACCTGAGCCAAGGATCTGATAGCAACTCTTTCGCCAAAGGTCTTTCCTCCTGTCTCCATTGAAGCATCCTGCGCATGAATTGGAGAAAATTCACTTGATGTTCTCCGTGAAGGTTGCCTTCCACGTTCTCCAAAGTCTTGGAAGGAATTTCCGCGAGGCCCTTCCATTTCCTTGATTCCCATCAGTTAGAACCAGAAACTGAAACTGAATAAAACAAGTCATAAGTGTGAGCAATACCGCTAGTATCGAAAAAATTGTTCGCATATTTACTTTTATCAAGCATCTCGCGTGGAGGTGGTCCCGGGTAGGCAATCATTTCAGCAAGGTGATGACTCTCTGAGTGTTGCTGATTTGCATCACGGGCGTTGAAAAGGTGTCCTTGTTCGAAGAGGCCCCAAGCCTGAATGTGGTTAGAAGGACATATAGATATGGAACATTGAATATACCTACCAATACTGCAAGGTTCCAAATGTCAATCCTTTCATTCCACGGCAGACGAAGTAGCACCTCCAGAGTCCTGTAGATAAATGGTTGTATATCATCGTAGTATGTTCCAGTATCCGGACCAAAGCGAGCCTCTCCGAAGTCTGCCAGTACGGGGCCGGCCATGCTTGTTGGGGATCTTTAGCTTTCGAGAACAATATATTGTTCGATTCCCAACCATTTTACGCGGACTTGGGTCGGATATCTCGGCGTTCTCAAGATCGACGAGGATCGACTCATCTTCCACATTAAGCATAAAGGTTTTTTCTTGTATGTCTGCCATCTATCAGCGTAGAACATTTCGGCAAGTATTCCAAGAGCCGAACCTGTGTGGATCATATGTGCCTCGCTATGCAAGAAATCCAGGGCGATGAGAATGTGAATCAGAGTGGGTTTAAGCAAGACCTCTGGGAAAACCTTTCTCGCTGTCCGATTCCGCAGTTCTAACAGACTCATGGCCAAGGGTGGGTGAATGAGACACTGATAAGAGTGGAAGCCGTCACTTTGGGTAATCTACATAACGGATAGTTTAGGCCAAACCGTCATGGACTTCGTTCCCGACCTGGACTGCGCTCAAGGCAAGGAGGAGGCGAAGGGCAGATACCTACTCTGTTTAATACCTAAGAAATGGGGAGTGGAGGGTGTCCGCAGTCCACTAATGAGTGTCTGCTCCTCCTTGCCGCGTGGTAGTCACGGCTGCATCAAGACGTGGCTCGATTTTCAGAATTATACCTGATGGTCAGCCACGGTCTGTCAAGAAGCCAGCTGGTCTCAGCTAAGTTGGCTACTGCATGACGTAACACATCTGGGATATTTAACGAATTGACTTATGTCAAGCAGAATCTCATTATGTCAGGACATAATACCAAGCTGCCAAGGACATGTAATCGCATGCTGGACAGAGAATATGGCACCATCTATAGCTTAGCTAGTTCTATTACTCAGGTTTTGTCCCCAGTGGCTCGAATAGCCCGCCACTAAACTTGTCGTGCCTTTCAAACTCGTTTCTCCTCTGATTTCACGCCATCCTCAAGACTTCGGGCCTTCAGTAGGACTGGAAGGCTTTGTCTGACAAGGTTAACTGATGAAGTTTACAACTATTGAGCACGGACTGCAATTTTCCATACCTTGTTTCGCTCACAGCTCCAGGTCGTCTCGTTAATCCTGCCTATAGAACGCTACAAGGCACCGATATATAAAGGCTCTGAAGAATCCTTGGGCTGTTCAAACTTTACAGTCTTCATCCCTCACAGCCACCGCAATGCCAGAAACACTCTTGTCGTAGTTGACGCGGCCCAATCCTCACATCTCATGCAGGACAACTGGGCCACCTAGATTCAAATCCAATGCGTTATGGGCTCCCGTCGAGAATATGGAGCCTTGGATTGGTATCTGCTAGAGATAATGCTCTAGTGTGCCTAAGGCTAGCAGCGACCGTCGTAGACAGATTGCCTTTCCCTTCCTCTCCTTTACCTAAATCACGGTGCCACAGGTAATTGCGCTGACTGGCCCAACACGGAACGCATGTCAAATATCTTTGACCAGCTCATAGCTGAGGGTGAACTGGAGCCGACGGTCGTGGTTATGCCGTCCTACAATGGCCTTGGCGCAGATATCAGCCGAAACACCACTGCCATCCGGGACAACTTCATGCGGTACCTGTTTCCACATATTCAGAGTACTTATGCCGTGAGCTCTGAGCCAGATCGCCGCGCCTTTGCCGGTCTATCACTTGGCAGTGCGCTGACATACGAGATGTACATCAACGCGACATCATACTTTGGATATTTCGGTCTGTTTTCCGGCGCCATGCAAGGGACGCCCGCATTAGGCTATATAAATAAGTCTATGGTGGCAAAGAATGCAGACCTGGCGAACAGAGATCTCTTCATTAGTTTTGGTGCATTTGACGTTGCATTCGATGATTGCCGGAACATGCAGAATGCTCTTGACAGTCTGGGAATTCACTATGTCACACGGCTTGTGCCCTACGGAGCCCATTATAAAAATACTTGGCAAGACAGCCTGTGGCATTTTCTTCGGATTGTTTTATGGAAGGGCAAACCGGTGACACTACAGTCAGGCCATGGCGTTCAGTAGCTAATCATACTGATCGCATGTCATTTTGCCTTTAGCACAAGCTGCTTGGTTATATATGTCTAAATTGCGCTGTCACCCACGATGAGAGCAACGAGTTGAAGATATTAGCCCATTTCTAAGGCTTTAGAGTCATTTTGTTAAAATGTTGGATGAAGTAGGTACTGATGGAGCCATAACACTTGGTGCGCAGGCTTGGTTGTCCGATCAATAGTACCCGTGCTCACCAATACAATACAAATGCAGTCCGCGGCTGTTGAAATTTCCTGAGGTAGCCAGATGCACATTGTTCTGGAAGTAGTAGCTATAGTCGTGTACAGAGGAGCGGATGGATTGCTTAAATAGCGCAATCTATTACCATCCCCCGTGCTTCCCTCTATCCTCTGTAACTGAAAATTGGGGTCGTCATCTAATTATACGATATTCTCTAGCCCCACCTCTGATTGTCCATAAGCAACGGTTATACTTCAAAAAGTGTGTAGCTGTTCTGGTTTAGATAGTGAATTGCCTCAGCACGCCAGGTGTCTGCCTCCACTTGGGCGAGCCCCGGCAACGTTGAGAGAAACTGCAGATTAGACGCATAGCCTTCAGACGCGTCACTTGCGTTTTTCGCATACAGAGGCCACTCGGGAATAGAGTGCCCATTATTACCGTTCACTCCGTGTCCGTTGGGGTCAAGGTCATGTACAAAGGCGATCCACATGCGACCTGCACGAAAGTGTTAGTTGTGAAGAAAGTAGACCATCTCCGAAAAAGGCATACGCTAATCCATCATGATGGAGTAATCTCAAGGAGTCTTCAAATAACAGCGGAAAGATGTGGCGAGGGGAGGGATAGGAGCCTTACTCATGAGTCGAGCGAGGGCGTAGAAGTCGCTGTCCATACTGGCGAACTCACTGCCAGCCGGGTACCAGGGTGCAAGGTATCCATCTTGAACTTCATGATCCTGTACTAGAGGTATTTCGGTGAAATGAGTGGTACCAGTTGTATCTGGAAGCCCTCCGATGGGCCATTGATTAAAGCGGTAGGTATAGACAGGGACGTTATATTTGGACCACATCTGAGCGGATAATCGACGGCCACGGTGGGCCATGAAATCTCCAGCAAAAGTGGCCACACGTGCGTATTGAGACCCAAAGGTTGAATTTAAACGACCCTTGTGGGAGTGTGGGACGCCAATAGCTGGAATGTCAGGGTATAGGACGGAAAGAGCAGCCAGGGCCGCTGCCGAAGCTGTAGTATTTGTGATAGACTGGCCGATATAATCCAGGAACGATGTATCGTTTGGATAAGTAATGGTTGGCAAGGCGCCAATATAAGATGGAGATCCGACAAAATTGGTGCCTTCATCCGTGTTGGTTCCCGTCAATAGTGGCACTTTAACAAATTGGCCATTTAGCAACTGTGCGGAGCTATGTGTTTCCACAAAATCCGCGTCGGTGATCGGCATAAAGGTTCCTCTTGAGGCGTTGACTGCAGAGGAGAAGTTGGCGGAACTAACACCTCGTAAACAGGCCATGGAGTCCGAGGCAGTTGAACAACCGGTCAGATTTAGAATCGATTCCCAGGTCTGGAGTTGAGTAGCATTGGAAGGGGATTTAAAGGCAAGGGGGCCACCACTATCCGTGATAGCAGCGCGAAATAGCGAGTCATTGCGTCCACCGTACGCGAGTAGCTGCGATCCAACACTACCTGCACCGGCAGATTGGCCCCATATGGTTACCTTGGATTTGTCCCCTCCAAAACCAGCAATATTTTCCTACCCTTACGGTAAGTGACCGTTATACTATTTTCCGGCTAGGATCCACCTACCTGGATCCAATGAAGTGCAAGGCGCTGGTCCCGGAGACCAAGATTGGTAAGGCCCTGCTCTTGGATCACAGGACCACCCAGAAAGCCAAATCCATTGAGACGGTAGTTGGTTCCCACTGCAATAATCGGTTTGCCCATTTTGACGGAGTTGTTCACAATGAATGTTAGGTTGTACCTGGGATCACTATTGCTGCCCTGCGTGTAACCTCCTCTGACGTATCGATAGAGGTTAGAGGATGTTTCCCGGAAGCGAGAGCGAGAACTAACCCATATATCCATACTAACACAGGTAGCTTCTGATTTCCGGAGTTAGATGGTCGGTACACATTAAGAGTCAGGCAATCTTCAGAGATGGCACGGTCAATTGTCGCTGCCTGAGGTTTATTTTCTGCCGTTAGCTTTCAAAATAATACTATGGCCCAGAAGTTCAAGGAAGACGTTCCCATAATACCAACATACCTGAAACTGAACACATGCTGGTTGCAGGTTCGTGGCATTGCGTGTGCCTGAGAACGAGGAGTTGAGAGAGACCGGTGGTGCCAAGCGTAAGTTCCCAATAGGCGGCTGAGCAAATGGAATACCCAGGAAATAGTCCATATTATAGTGATCATTATGAACACCAAAATAGGTACCATTCTGGACTTTCGCCTTGGGCGGGTGCGCTTCAGCCCTTGTCTGCTGGATTGTTGCTGCGTCAACTAGAACAAAGTAACACAGCAGTGTTGCCAATGCAATTTGGAGAATAGAGTAAGCCATGCTTCCGTTATTACGTTATGTAACAGTAAATGGAGTTTTGGCTGGAGGGAAATGTAATCCCGATGCGAAGCTGTCCGTAGCTAGGCTCCCGATTTATAGCATCTCCAGGGGTAATGGATTTACACATCTCATCTGGCTGAATCCCCATGGACTTGTCTTTATCCGGCGCGGACATTGCAAGGAAGCAAGTGGCGTCGAAATGCGGGAGTGAACCGACTCTTGTAAATTGCGGGGGATTGGATTTATAATCTTGTTTTCGACCATAGCCAGCCGTTGACCGATGTGGAATCTGCTATATTGTGATCTCTAGAGCTGTAGATCGTCGATCGATGTTGTAGCTATCCGTCTCGTAGTCCCACGTGAGGCTATACGGAAAGTCTTATCGACAAGGCATTGCTCTGTCCCCGGGTGGCTCAAGCTGTACTCGAACCTTCAAGTAGCTCGCGTGGGCTGTATACACATAGATATATACCTATACACTTTTCTTTGGATTACGCAAAGGTCAGTGTGCTTCCTTAAACAAGATTATAACTTGCAATGAGTTTTGGAGTCATAATAAAGTATATCTAAATAATTGGAAATACATTGTAGGGAATTTGTAACCTTTCTTTCAACTCGCTTAAACACAAGATTCGCATGTATAGGACCCAAGCATTGAGAAAAAGCAGACAACAACTAACCACCGCGAGTCATCGGGTATGCCCTATTTATTCATATCCGGGAGTATACTTCCGCGCCATTCTCCCTTACACCCATCGCCCGTCTCCGGATAATAAGGCTGGTTAGCACGGCATTTATTTCGTTTGCATCTCTTATAAGCATCATGAAGTTTGCCATCTTCCTTGCACCAAAAAAGACCGTGTTGTAAAAGCAGGCCACTAGGGTCCTCGTCGTGGTTTTTGAGTATCTCGCGAATCTCTGTCAGATAGCCCCCTGTTTAATCAATGTCAGTCTCAATGAAGTTCAAGTAAAGGATATCCCTGGCTATTATTTACCCCGGTTTATGAGTGTTGCTCCGCAGTACGCCGTGGCATTGTTACATTTTATCTTCTCGGCGGTAGTCAATGGTGCAATTGCGGCCAGGATGGCAAGCGCACTCAAGATGATCTTGACCATTTTCGATGGATGAATGAAACAGTAGTTCAGTGGAGGTTGGATGGTCACCTTGAAGGGAAAGTTCTGTTGCAGTTTCACATCACAGTTGCAAGTGGGAGAAGGTGCTTATATACCAAGCGGCTCTCGAGTCTTACCCTGTTGATGATACATAGATAATCAGTGAGTGCCTTCACCTCGTAGGGAGACGCTCGGATCAATCCTCACAAACAAAGGGCCTTTGTTTAAATGCAAGTGTGGTTCTTGTACCCATCAAAGTGATGTTTCGACCGTGCTTGGCAGACAGTGACAATAGGCTCACAGGCCATTCCCCGGGGTCTTTGATTAAGGGGTGTCGGGGCACAGGGCAACTGCCTAGTGGCATGTGCAGCCCTAAACCTTACTGTTGCCCTGTGCCCTGATAATGCCGATAACGCCCCTCCCTTTATCAAATACCTAGTCCTTTTCACCAACGCTTCCGTTGCTGATACCGAATCATCTCGGTTGCTCTTCAGAATGAGTACTCACAAGCATTGTCATCTGCTATTCTCGGAGAGGGACTGAGCGGTTGCGTTAGACACTGCACCCCCAACCACCATGAAAAACAAAGAACAAAGGATGACGAATGCCCGCAGATGTGTCGGACCTATACCACGTGGCTGTTTTTCCCTAGAGGCCGGATAGAACCGGGGAGACCGTGCGGTTCCAGGTTCGCTTATGCTTGATATGTAGCATTAGAGAAAGAAAAAAGGAATAGACACAGGGCCCAGATCTTTATTTCCAAAACCATGCAAAGAAGCCCCCTCAAGAGGCAGGTATTATTCGCTTTCCATCCACGCAATCGGGTATTATGTACAGAGTGACGGCTGAACAATGGTCACCTACAAACACGCTCCTCCGATCGGAAATCATCACTGGCGGAGAACATTGCGGATAGCCGTCTCCGCCCACAACTTGGTATACTGCTTATGCAGCCAGAGAATATGCGGCGGCATCGGCTGGCTGTCAGCCTTCCCTTTTCCTTTGTAGAAACAGCTCTTGAGAGCAAACTCCGCAACTCCTTCCTCGGGCTTAACGACGGCCGACATTTCGAAGAGACCGTCCGATTCACGGACGTCCTGTCTGCGGGGGCTGTCACCACAGCGGACTACAATCCGCTCGGGGGTCTTCTCAATAACCTCGAAGTGGTCGGTGATCAGGGTGCCGACATCGTAGGTGGAGGCCTTCAGTTCCGGCCGTTCCCAGAGGTGGTTCGCGGTCTCGGGACCTTGGTATTTCCGGGCGAGGTAGGCGCGTTGGAAGGCATATCCTAATCAGATCCGGCATGTTAATTTCGATTCTCACTGACCCAGCCCGAGTGATTGGGTATGGCCGTTCATTCGGGGTGGAGGGTCCCGTCCTTACCCCAGCCGCTCCAGACTCCAGCACAAAAGGCTTCGGTCAGCTTCCCCTTCTTCTCTAATAAGGTCGGGTTAATGTCGGACAGAGGTACTTTGCGCACGCAGAGGTCGTGGGTGGTCGGGTTTTGTTCGGGGTTGAACTTGCGGTAGGCGGCGGACTGGAAGATGGGATCGGTGGGCGACATGGGCACGAAGACGTCATTGCGCGTGGCGTAGAAGAAGGCGCCCGCCGAAGCGAGCCCTCCGTAGGTAGTGAGCTTCAGGACTCGCTTGATGAGACCCATTGGGACGTGAGATGTTCTGTTCAATGGAATTAGAGGAGAAGAAAAGGAAGAACGAAGAGAGCGAGTGTGGAAGTCAAGTGACGGTTTATGACGATTGCGGACGAATCACCTCCGGCCGCCAAGACTGCGGAGAAACGCATTCGAATTCCATGTCAACAACACTTTCCTCAATAAGCGACCCTTTCAATTGCCGACCACCACCTCGACCTGCTCGATTGACGCTTTCAACATGGAAATTGTTCTACGGAACTGAGTTGTTTACTGTTCAGCGAGACATATCTCTATGATTTCATCAAAATAAGTTATGTCATCACTGCATCTATATATTTGAGTACTCCGACGTCCATGACCCGGCGTCCATATGCCGGGGGGTTTTTCCGAACCAACAATACACAACAATCTCATCATCAATCGAATAGAATTCTACCTCAGCGGCCATTGTACGGGCAGGGATCGTTACGCAGATGGGTCCTCATTAGGCATCATCAGCACTTGGACACCAACTACCCAAGCTCCCCTGTATGGAAGTGGCAGCCATCATGGAACGTTCCCTTTCGATCGGTTTGAAGATACTGGCCATTGGGAGAGGCCACAATCCTCACAGATGATGGGGACGACCCTGACCTGATCGCCTCCAATAGCTGTAGTTCGCTTCAACCAGCTCTTGAGCGGGCTGTGCGGTTGAACTTGAGACGGCCTAACAGAAAATCCCGTGGCAGCATTCTCATGCCGCAGTCGATAGCAGATCTGTTTGCTGAGGTTCATCAGCGGCAAGAAATCGGCTCATATGTGTCGTACGCCACACAGGATCATCGTCAATGTGGACGACGGAAAATCCTTGCCGCTCCCAAAAGCGGATGGAGCCCGGTAAAAAGGGATGGGTATGCAGATACATTCGCCGAATGCCTTCTTGGCGTGCTCTCTGCTCGAGAGCCGCGAACATCTTTGAAGCTAGTCCCATTCGGCGCCAGTCGGGGTGGACATACATCCTCAACACCTCGACGACCCGTTCGTGGCCGAAGTCTAGTTGGGGGAAACGCTGATCGTAGGCGACATAACCGATGGTGGCAACCAAGCGACCATCCACTCGGGCTGTGAAGAAAGCTCCGTCGGGATGTTCCAGGTAGCTTTGCTGGAAGCTGGCAAGTTCAAGCTGGGCCTTTTGGAGGTGTAATGATGGATCCAGCATTGAAAACATGTCGGCGCGGGCCGCCATGATGAAATCCACAATGGCGGGGATCTCATCTGGCGCGGCAGGGCGGATGGTCGTGGTCATACTGTTCAGGAGCTGGGCCAATTATACGACTGCTGATGGTTTTTGAGGATTGTAATAAGTCCAAATCTTTTTGTGTGCAAGGTGCTTGGCATGCCCAGTCAGCTACACGGCTGGCCCGAGAACAGACCCACCAACCCTGGGTTTCCATCATCGATGGCATCATCACTTGTCCCGTGGAGGCTCATCAAACAGGTGCTAGGTCAACCTGCAGTGTAAGTGATTGGTACGACACTAGGTATATCTGCTGTGGGTTCTCAGTCCTAGCTGTTGCCCTGCAAGCGTACAACGTCAGGGCCTCATGCTTCTATATCTAAAGTCACGCCAGAACATTGGCCGCCTCTCTCAAACTCAAATCACTGATACACTTCCACTGAGCATACAGGCGCTCGGTATTGGCGTTGAATTCCTCGCTGCTGCAGTCATTGACAGTTCCAGCCGGCGACTAGCCACTGGACTCAGCCTCTGCGTCACAACTCGTTTGCACTATCGTCCACCCCCTCCCGGCCATGACAGTTGCCGGAAACCTGACCGCTCTGTGATATTAGCTCGTTGTTATATGCCTGGCCCACCATAATCACATCTAGAAACGGGGATGATGCCGCACGAAGTGTCATTCTGACGGCAATGGTAGGTGGCGGCATACTGCCCCATACATCACCCATAAGGTAAGCAAGCTAGCATCGCAGCGGTGGGTACAACTGTTCACAACTGTCGCCCTACCACTCGACCAAGGCAAAAGTGAAGTGCACACTCCAGAGAACACTGGTAGTAGCGTTTGTAGCGTATCCTTCAGTGTGACATGAGAATTACACATAGTACTGAGATGAGATTTGTTGATACAGGTCCTTGAAAGGTTATATTGGAGTTGCGTTCAGATGATCCTTTTTGTCTACGGAGCTACAATATTTAGTATCCAAGTGAAATTTATCTGTGATATACGAATAATACCAGTTATATTATCATATCACCCACACATATATATCCCAGTACTGCCACTTCTAAAACCCACTATCAGTATATCGGGGGTGTCTCCGAGAAAACGCTACACAGCAGTCTCATCATCAATCGAGTAGAATTTTACCTCGGCGATCATAGTACGGGCTGGGGTCGTCAAGCAGATAGGAAACCCGCCACACTCTGGGTCCTCGTTTGGCGTCATGGCAAAAGCCCCACTTCGCCATGTCCTTCTCTCTCTCTATGCTGTCTATTCTTTATATAGACAAACAAATTGTTACATGAACATAGCCAGCTGAATACTTTTGCCACCTTAGTCGTGGCCTACTGAATGGCCCACATCCAGCTCACTTCGATCATTGCGCCTCAATGCCGAGATCGAATTCTTCACAATAATCCGCCTCTTGAGGATTATACCATTGTCAGCTACAAAGAAACCGACCATGACAGTTAACAGGCAAGAAAGATTCTGGTACGGTAACGCATTAGTACTCGTAGCTCAACGTATAGCATCGTCCACTCGTCGGTATCCTACAGACTCGGTTGCAAATTTCAAGGAGCGTTTCCAGCTCGAACTTGTCAGTGATGCTGTTTTTCCTAAGGCATGGTCAACCTTTCGTGGGGATTTATAAACGACAAAACGCCCGACGGCTCGCTGCCAACACGTATATATGAAGGCATTCATATTGAGCTATTATTCCATGCGGGGTTTCGATTATCGTGCATATGAGGAAAGTATGCATACATATTCGAAAGCATCAAAAGGCACCAGGTACACTGCTTCCCACCGCCCACGACACCTGAAAATTGATATCCTTATGAGCATAATGTGCCTCTGCTTGTATGGGAATAATGAGATAGAAGCCCAGCCATCCACGGAACATCCTTGTGCTTTCACTAGCCTTATACAGCATTCCAGAATCCAACGCTTTGAAAGAATTGACTAGATTAATGAATCCCTAGGTAGTAGAGCTTGATCCTGAAAAAGACGTATACATCCCCCCGTGCCGCATTGCCATACGAAATCCATGCTGCCCAGCCATAACGGTATGCATGATATTTCCAATGGCATCAATCTCCAGACTCGCGGGGAGCAGATGGTCATGAGCTACATGCAAGGGCATTATGAAGCAAAGGACCCCGTAGATACGAGTGTCATCGCCTATGGATTGCTGTGCCAGACACACAATCTCGCTTGCCAGAGCATGCTTGCGCTGCGCACGTGTGTGTGCATTTGATGGCCTGTCCAGCCTGGCCGACACTCCTGACGACGGAGGCGATGGTGTTAGCCACGGGACCTCAAGCAGGTAACATAGTTCTTCCAAGAGGAGAAGGGCCATGTGGTGGAAGGCAACTGCGGGGGCAGTTTGGGCGACGGATCTCGGGGGGAACGTGTTGCTTGCACTAGTCCAGAAAAACGAGGTATCTTGCCACTGTTGAAGTGCCGTCAATGTCTGCTTTAGACTCGTTACCAAGACTGCATAGTTCCTTCTGTCCAGAAGTTTGCCATCTTTTAGACAATCCAGACCGTGTAGGAGACCGGGAATGTCAACTGCGATATTGAGCAAATTGTCGAATATATTGCGTGATTCATCTTCAGTCAGTTCTATAGCTTTCCTCCAACATTTCTCGGCCAGGAAGCACGGCTGATGAAGCGTCCCAGCGCTCACAATCTAGCTGTGTTACTGTAGCCACTGTCGAATTGATTAATATACTTACTATTGTGTAGCGGAATGCCAGCAAAATATCTCTGTTCCTTCCATTTTGATAATACTCTGGCCCGTTTCTCTGAATCTACCATGAAAATTTGTCAAACTAAGGATAGTAGCAAGAGTGCCCTGCCACAGGCTATTTACCAGATGAGAGATAGCCTTGTAGTGCTCGATCCAGGCCCTTGGCTGGGTGACGACAATATTTTCGTAAAGGCAAAGGCACATTATGCTCATCAGAAGGTCCGGTCCGGTTGTTAGATCTTGGCCAATGGCTTTCCGAACGGCCGTCAGAGCCTGGGAGTAAGTCTTTATAGCTTCCTCAGAGGGGTTTTCACGAATACCTAGAGCTGTCATTGAGTGATAGCTCACAGTAAGAGCCTTCATACATTTGTGCTGTAGGGAACCGACCGGCAAGGCTCTATCCAGGAACGCACACAGAAGGCGAGGAATCCCCGACCCTTGGGAACATGTTCCGCTGCCAACAAGCCGGAGCAGGAAATACTCGCGGGAGACTGAAACCGGGTCGGGAGCTAATGTAGACGTCAAAACTAGCATTGTCCGTCGAGCAGTCGACGCCCGAGTATCATTCTTTCCCAAATTTTTTCCCTTGGAAGGAGCGCTGTTCCCCGCTGGCTTAAAGGGGACAATTACAAGCGATGAAATGTACCCTTGACAAGTGTAGCCTAGTTTTTTGCACGTTGCACAGAATGGCTCCTGCTGGTCTGGAGAGCTGTTACCACGATATGATGCGATTCAGCGGGGCTATCGATGACGGAGAAGCGAAGGTGGGTGGCTTGAATCATGGGATAGCGTTATGTGTCAGGTGAAGTAGTTGGCTTACATACCACATTTCACTCTGCGGTCCCTACACGTTCCACATTTTTTCGTCCGGTGCCCGCCCGCTAGGTTGCGTGGCGCCAGCTCCATGGCGTCACTTGTCGTCCAGGCAGGCTGTGAATCTGCTTCAAGTGTTCAGGTTGTGCCGGCCCGGGCGCATTGGACGCTGCACAGATATAGTGGGACGGTCAAGTCTGGTGTTTAAAGGGACGGCCGATGTCTTGGAACTTGCCGACATCGGGGGAGTCGATTCCGTTCACGTCGTCCCGGCGATCGCGGGATTGAGGGGCTGACAGGGCTGACCAGTTCGAGCGATAGATGTGTTTCCAATGGTTCTTTGCTTTTTCCTATGGCGACCAATTAGCTTGAGCCATCGCGCTCGACTGCCTATTACGGTAATTCCGCTTCAGATCCATGAGAAGCGATAAAAAACAAACCCCCAGCGAATTTTGATTTACAAACCCTCCGGCCCTGACTGCCTTTCTCCGGCCCCTACTTCGTCCATTCCGCGTGCTCCTGACCCCCGCCGTGCATGTCCCGAAGACGCGCCCCCCACCCCATCACGTTCTGAGAGTCGGGCGCTGAGCTGGTGTTGTAGCCTCCCTACCTAGGCTTGAACAGAGGGAAGGGAGGAGAGGGATTTACAGTCCTATATCAACGTTCTATACGCTATCGGTCTACAAGCAGGATGCTGGTAGTAGAAGCCAGAATACACCACTTTGAAACCGGTATGTAGATATTCATATTGGAAAGAGGGAATGCGCTGTAGGCAGTCTGTCAAGCAGACGGGTCGAGCGCGAGAACAACACCAACACCGAGTCCTAGTAGGCTTCAGCCATCTTAGGGTAGTGGCAGCAATAGGCAATAGTAAGAGATAATGGTCGAAGAGAGGACACCTCTATGCAACAGGGAATGCGTTTTTGGAAGATAACGATTACTAGTATTTCGAAAGTAGTTACTAGCCGGGAGTGGTAGGGTAAGTGTAAGTTCTTGCAACCAGGGAACCGAGAGTAGGTTGCTGTGATGGAATGTATCTATCTGAACGGTGTTCTATTTCTGACTATCATTTTCAAAGCCAAGGTATTGATGTCAGTGTAGTGCAGTACTGTCCCGAGTGATTGGCGCTTCGAGATCAGTAATAATGCATGGACTACTGATTAAATTGGTATTTTGTAGCTCCAGAATTCCTTCATTCTATATACTACTAAGTATCGATGTAGTACCTGGTCTCTCCTGGTGATGGATGTGTAACGAAGGATCTACTATACAGGGTAGATAGCCTGTCAACTAGGTAAGGAAACGGGAGGCAAAAGGCGGTCGGGCGTTTTGGTGTGTGTAGAGACGGCTACTTTACTGGTGACCCCACGCAGTCAAGAGGAGCAAGAAGAGTGTAGTTTGGCCATAAGGGTCACCCTGTCGCTGCGGTCGTAGGCCGTAGCGTCAGATAAGGCCCATCCGCTCTCCCTTGTAGGGAGGCGATGTGTCTGTATTGTATTGGATTCTATAATTCTATATAAGAGGGAAGGCGGGAGGGACAAAATCGAGAATTGACTGCGTAAGAGATAATGAGCTACCCGTAGAAGCAAGCAGCTGGCTCTCGTGAGACACTTGTAGGAGGAAGAGGCCAGTATGTTGGTGTAACATCATGTGAGGCTACAGGTATTGTGAGGCAACCCCAATAAAACTACTCCCAATATGTATATACAGAGATATATCACACTCTTCCTTATCCTCTCCCCCTTTATATATATACACCCCATACACCATCGGTTGGTATCACAAGCTAGGTACTGTGTACACAGTTAAGTGGGAAGTGTTTGTGCTTTCAAAGCAAGTAGATAGATGTGTATTCCTTCCAGGTGCGTTGCCAATATCTCTGAATCCCATACGGCGGGAGTCGTAGCACAGGGTTACGTTTCAGCCTTGTACTACCTTCTCCCAAGTTCTGAAATATTTGAGTGCATTTCTGGTTCCCGTTATCGACATGATTCAACCTTGTCGGGTATCACCTGCTAGGCTACCTAGATATCCAAACTGGCCTTGCAGCAATGTTAAAAAGCCTTAAACCCCACAGAAAATCCCGCAGAATGGTGTGTTTATGCATAAGCCCTTACTATCCGGATGATAACCCCACTCACAAATAGTCATGGTACACTATTACCGTTCCTGTGTTGACTGTGGAATGAAGTTAAGGCTGCGTCCCTCAATCGACATCCAAGATCTCTTTTTAAAAGACGCCCTCATACCATAGATCTCACACTGCTGAATATGAGATCAAGATACTATACTTAATTTGTCAATCTTTACAAAAACAGACCCGTCTGCTTTAGCTATAAATGGGAATACGCCAAAGTAAAACGACGTTCCAGAACTTTGGGATGCGACTCTTCACAATGAATACGGAAACACCCTGCCAGATGAGAAGCGACGGCTTCCTATACTCCACACTCCAATGAAGCAGATACTAGGAAGTTGTGACCACTTCATATACTTCGACATGATTACCAATTACATGCGGCCAGACGAGGACCCCTGGCCGTGAGAAGCCCTGGACCAGATCCATGGAAATGCGGGAGCCGTTTACATACTCACGTCACGACATGACCGGCAAGATGCTGTACCGGAATTTACAATGACCCTTAGAGGACAGGATTTTGCATTAAGAAGTAGATATTGTCAAATTGAGCAGGCGATTGCATTCGCTGAGAGGTGTGAAACCACACTTCGTGTCAGCTATTGGCTCGCAAGTTCGTAGCCAGCATGAATGGGAGGAAAGCTTTGGTTACGGAGATAGTAATCCTGAGATGATCAGAGAATCCGGAGCGGATCAAGAAGGGTTAAACCATGAAGAGTCACTCAGCCGATTGGCAGGACATGATGACGTGTTCGTCTATATCGAGGACGTATGCAGGGCTATGGCCAAATCGGTTCAATTGAGCGGTGCCAGCATGCAGTTTATCTAAAGCTTGGGGAAGAGTAACAATCAGGGGTGGCCAGCGGTGCCTGAATATCCCAGAGAACTTATAGATCACATCGCACAGGCCAAACCTGGGCAATTGATCGGGACCTGGCCCGTTACAGTTAGGGCAGCTTCTCCCTCATGGCGACACTATAGCTTTTTTAGAGACATGATTATCCGGAGCTCTTAAGATAGGAGATGTCTTTGCATTCGCATAACGGTATAGGAAAACCTAAACAAATAGGGAAAACCTAAGCCAAGACAGGGAAAAATACATTTTCCAAATGAATACGCGTATATCCTTCGAACATTCTACTAGAACGATGATCAGTATATCATGTTGATGTTTAGTGCCATTCTTTGTACTGACGTCGAAAAGTGTTCGCCAACATTGTACCACGGATGTCCAATACATGGAGGCATTTACTAAATTGGATTAGTATACCTCACATCAAGTGGACTAAATCACTTACAATCTATTTAAGACTCATCCCCGTCAGCCTACCTATCCTGAAGTGACCTCCCACAGAAAAGGGTTGGAAAACTTACGACCTGTTCGCATCCCATGTCCATTAGCCTATATATCCTCAAGTCATTACGTCCATAAGTACGGGGGAAGCACTTACTTCCTATTCATATTCCATATCTGTCAGCCTAGAGCCGACTCTCAAGTCAAGCCATCTCGTCCAAGCGAAAGAGCGAAGCACTCACACCCTATTACCATCCCATCTTTATCAGACCAGCCATTCTCAAGCCATCTCGTTCATAAGAAAGGATATAGAACTCACACACTATTTAAAGCCCAGATCTATCAGTCTAGATCCTCTCAATCTATCTCATTAATACGAAATGCTGGAGTACTCACATTCTGTTTAAATTCCATTATATTAACTTATCTATCCTCATATCATCTTATTCACAATAGTGAAGTACTCACAAACTATTCACATGCCATATCGGTTACGGTTACCCTATACCCACAAGAGATCTCACTCATGAGAAAGGGCGAAGAACTCACACACTATTTATATCCCATACGTGTTAGTCCAGCTATTCTTCAATCATAAGATAGGGAGACGCACTTACATACTAGTCATATTCAATCAATATCAGACTAACTATTTTCAAGTCATCTTGTTCGCAAAGAAAGTGCTAAAATACTTACAGTCTGTTCATATCCCATTGATGTCAACCTATCTACTCCCAAGTCATCTTATTCACAAAGATGGGTAAGCACTTACACCCTATTCACATCCCATATCTGTTAGCGTAGCTATTTTCAAGCTATCATCTCACACAAAAAAAATAGAGGAAAAAACGAGCGAGGCACTCACAGGCTATTCATTTCCCATATCTGTTAGCCTAGGTGCTCTAGAGTTATCTCGTTCTCAAGAGAAGATAAACCACTCACATGCTATTTTCGCCCGATATTCGTCAGCGCAGCTATTGAAGTCAACCCATCCACAACAAGGGAATTACTTACAGCCTATTCACATCCCATCTCTGTAAGCCTAGCTATTCTCAAATAATCTCACTCACAAAGAAGACTAAGCACTCACAATCTACTCATATCCCTTCTCTATTAGTCTAGCCACCCTTAAGACATTGCTCCACAGAAGGGAAGGTATTAAACACTTACTTTCTATTCATGTCCATCTCCGTCAGCCAAAGTCTTTCTCAAGTCACCTCGTTCATAAAAAAGATGTAGGCACTTACACCCTATTCACATCTCATATCTGTTAGCGTAGCTATTCTCAAGTCATCAATAGCCAAGTACTTACACACTATTCATATTCCACTCTCGATCAGCCCAGTAATTCTTAAGTCATCTCGTTCATAAGAAAGGGTGAAGCACTCACCTTCTATTTATATCCCATCTATATTAGCTTAACTATTCTCAAATCATCTTGTTCATAAGAAAAGGCTTGGAACTCACAGGCTATTCATATCCAATATCGTCAGCCTAGCTATGTTCAAATTGTCTCGTCCACAAGAAAATATTCTCGCACTTACACACTATTCATATCCCGTCTCTATAAGCCAAGATATTCTGAAATTATCCTCTTCACAGGAAAGGTCTTAGAACTCACAGGCTATTCATATCCAATATCCGTCAACCAGCTATTTCAAGTTATCTCGTTCACAAATAATAAAATGTTTTTGCACTTACACGCTATTCTCATCTCATCTCTGTCAGACCAGCTATTCTCGAGTCATCTGAGTTAAGAACAGGGGCGGGAGGGCACTTACACCCTAATCATATCCCATATCTGTCAGCCTAAAGTCGACTCTTAAATCATCTTATTCATAAGAAATGGCGAGCACTTACCCACTATTCACATCCCATATCTGTTAGGCTAGCGACTTTGAAGTCAACTTGTTCATAAGAAAGAGCAGAACCTCACATTCTATTCAACATCCATATCTGTTAGTCTAGCTACTTTCTAGTTATCTTCTCATACAAGGAGCCAAGTACTTGTCCTTTTGCCGCGGGGTCAACCACCGAATGGGCTGGCACGGCAACCTTAGAAGGGATAGCGAAGAATGTCATATTGCCAGGTAGATAAGATATATCTTACGCTAGCTTTCGTTGAAAGGAGAACTGATCGTGTTGGTTGAATATTTTAGTTGTATAACTATGATTGAACTGAGCTGGGGTTGTGGCTCTAGAGCAGGGGTTGCAGGTCTATATAGGTTCGGTTCTTTTTACCTACAGATAAATCATAGAGTGGCTTTCTCTAGTATCTAGTGTTAAGTGACATACTACAAGACAATGATAGGGTAGAGAGTGTCAAGATAACGGAGGTTGTTCGTATTCCAGGGCTATGGAAAAGGTATTCGAATGCGAGGAATATTTCTTATTGGCGGGGAGCTAAGACACATAGAAAAAGATAATGCAGGACTGATTTTGGGGTTGTGAAGGCCTGATTGGCTCCGTTCAGACAAACATGGCAGCGCAGTTTATCAATGTGCAGGCATCCACTTTCTTTCTAGCACGTAAAAAACAGACTTCGCGTGCAGTTTATGGGTCGCTATTTTGCGCTCATGTACCTCGTGATGGCTTTCGGCTTCAAAGTGAACGACGAGAAGATAGGGTAGTAAGTGGGGTGCCCGCAACGGAATGATTCGCCAACCTTGTGATGTTACATGTAAATAACCCCCTCTTTGCAAAATTACACGAATAATGATTCATCATGTGTAAACAGTGCAGAAACATTCTTGATCATCCTGCACATAGCAACTTTGGGACAGGAGACTTGAGCCAGAGCTGGGCCACGATCCCTTCCATGATACTGCACTTTATATGACTAGCGTTGGATCCGAAGGTGGGTTTCCTAAATAGGCAGTCGAGCGCGACACCTTACGATGATTGGCTATAATGAACCAATTCTTCGGCCACTGTAGCTTATCCATACCTCAACTATGGCACCCTTTGCGCTCCTCTATATGATAAAACAATCTTATCTATACCCCGTACAAGGAGACACATCAGCTGGAAACTAATGTTCACAGGCAGGATTCTGACGACAGCCTCCCAAGCGGGAGCACGCGCCATGTGCTGATTAGATGTCCAACAATTGGTATGGACTATCAATACCAATTGACCATGCATAGAAACAATCATTGATTGGACGATCTGCAAGGTCGCTGCAGGGTTGCTGCAGCGAACCTGCTCTTCTATTGAATGGAATTCTCACCCAGATAAGAAGCATCGCCTTCAAATCCTTGCAACCCCGTATGGGGAAGATGGTGCATTTGAAAGGAATCGTCGGTCACGACAAAGGGCAGACCAGGGCTGACTTCTCCCGTTCTTCATATTCCTTCCCCCTCTCCTCCTTCTTTTCCTCCTCTATACCACCGAGACAGAGTCCATATTTTAATTCACGATGGGGTTTAAACTGCGCAAGCAACCAAAGTCCCGTCTCAATGCTGGAAGTAGCGCAACACCTAAGAGTCAGGTCCACTGGCGACCTTGCTATCTACGCCGACGGGTACTACTCCTCTTTCTGTTTATCTTTGTCGCGATGATTGCGGCCCTGGAGGCTCTCCATCGGGTTTCGTCGGCCCATTACGGACTTGGCTCGTCCGTTGAAAATCTTCATTATAGTTGGACATACGGACCCACTGCCATTCTGACCGTGGTGGCAGCATTCTGGTCGCGTGTGGAATTTCAAGCAAAGCAAAATGCCCCATGGCAGGCGATGCAGGAAAATCCCCAAAAGGCCCACACGAGTGTGTTGATGGATTATGTTTCCATGATACAGCCTCTGTCATTGCTTGAATCCTTCAAAAATGGCCATCTAATGGTTGCGGCTGGTGTGATATGCTCCATGCTGCTGCGAATCCTCACCATCTTCTCGACTGGCCTCCTCTCGCTACAACAACTTCAGGTGCCAAAATATGAAGTTCCAATTCAACTCCTGCAATCATTCAGTGCCAATAACTTGAACCTTGCTTCAGCTGGCTCGAAGCCATACAATCTCCTGAATGCCATCATATTTGAAGGCCTCCCTTACCCCGATGGCACGAATGCAAACGTTACATTTCAAGAGTTCGTCTCGGATCTCTCCTCTCGTGACGCTCTGATTACAGCTAATGTCGACGGACTCGCTGCCGATCTAGACTGCGAGACTGCAAATATCACAGTCCGAGCATGGGGATTCCAAGACATTTGGTATCTTGGAGATGAGCTTTCTGGAGAATACACTGAGGATATTCAGGTGGCAACTTCCACCTGCACCATTACCGGCAATCTACTCGGGAATGATACCAATTATCATCCCAGTCGGTACCATGCAATGTTTACACCTTGCCAATGTGAAGGTTCTCCCGGTCCGGACGGAGAACGAATCGTCGTAACGGTGGCCGACATCAATGTGGGCAATCACTCGGCGCCGTATAATGTACGCAATGTGACAGAAGGGTGGGTTACGGGTCAGCAATATAATACGATGGTCAACAAGACTCTGAATCGATCGGTCGCATTGATCTGTAGGCCGACCTTGTCTCTCTCCAAATTCCGTGCGCAACTCAACTCGAGTGATTCTCTCTTCACGGCCAACCTCGAAAACATTGGACCCTCCTCAAATCTGATAGAATTGTTACCATGGGATGTTGCCTCGTCGGTTCTCACATTTAACGACAGCGGATCTGGCTCCCTTGACCCAGTTACGATGCAGACTAATCACAGAAATATATCAAACTTTCCTCTACCTTTTAAATTTGGCAGCTACTTGGTTGGCGTCAATGGTAGCGTGGATCAACTCTTCGACGCCGAGACAACCCGGCAAGCTGTCTCATCCTACTATCGTGCAATGGCGGCTCAGATCATGAAGCTGACAGTGGCAAAAGGAAATGCTTCAAACTCCGTGGGGTCTGCGTTAGTGAACGAGAATCGCGTAATTGTGACTCGACTCTCTCTCCGTATGATGCAGGCATGTTTGGGGGCGACTTCCTTGATGGCAATTGCAACGATAATATATGTACCCTCTTCCAAGGATACATTCGTCCCGTGGAACCCAAATAGAATTTCTTCCATTGCTGCCATAATATCCAATAGTTCCTCCTTTCGGAAAGTTCTTCAAGGGACTGGGGCGGTGCCAATGGGCGTTCTGGAAGGTCTTCTGGTTGGTCGGAAGTTCTACACACCGTGGGCTTTGGACTCCAACAATTTCTCAATCGAGATCGCAGATGACGGTCGGGGTGAGTTTGATTTGGATTACGAAGACATATCTCTTACATGGAGGCCCTTTCCGAGCTTCATATTTCGCATGATCACATTTATTATGGTCGCACTGGTGATCGCCGCTCTCGAAGCTACGCTTCATGTCTCCCAGGCTAATAATGGGCTTGGTGATGTGTCAACCGATACCTACACACATTTCATATGGACTCTCGTTCCAGCGTTAGCCATGGTATTGATCAGCCTTCTGTTCATGAGTCTGGATTTCAATACCCGCTGCCTTGCACCTTATGCTGATCTCAGACGAGCCGTCGAGGGCTCGACTTTTACCCAGTCGATGGAAATCAATTACTTGGATTCCCTCAGCCTTGTGAATGCTGTAAAATCCGTTCGGATGAAGCATTTTGCGGTTTCGGCGACTACTACTGCTGCTCTGATTTCCTCTCTCTTGACAATCATCTCCAGCGGCTTGTACTCTGCCATCAATGTTCCCATGATCAGCAAATTTGATTTCATACAAGAGACAACATGGCGTGATATGGCAGACACCTACCTTTCTGCGCTCTATCAGCAGATTGCAGATGATGAGGGAGAAGGGGTAGCGATTGCTGGGTATATTTTGCTTGACAATCTGACATTCCCCAAATGGACTTATGGCGACCTTGCCTTCCCGCAAATATCGCCAAAGAGTTCTATCGCTGGAAATTCAGAGGGCATATTCGTTGATGTTACAATTCCGGCTTTGCGAACGTCCCTTTCATGCAAACTTCAAAGCAACGAAGAGCTGAACGCAACCGTCGTCCACAATGACAATGGCATCACAAACTCGACTCTGCTGAGTCTTGACTTTGTGAAATTTCCCTGCATGGAAAATGAGATTGAGACAACGCAGAATAATTGGTTTGGTCCAATCTCACCTCACTCAATTTTTGGATATTTATATGAGCCTAATTGCGTCAATTCCTCATCCAATGCCGAAGAACACAATTACGTTCTACCCTATCGTCATCAGATAACTTATGTCTGGGGCGAAATGGGTAATGGAGCGCAGGTGCAGAGTGTCATGGCTTTGTCATGTCTTGACTCCCCGGAAACTTTTAACACAACGACCCGTTTTAGTCTACCCAATTTGGAAATCACCCAGGGAATGCCGCCTCTTACGGATGAGTCGTCCGCCGAGATAGCCCCCCATCTGTTTGTGCCATTTCTCAAGGATGCATATCTGTCTGGTGGATCTAATGGAACAGCAACAATGAGGCCGTTTTTCGAGGTATTGGTGTCTAGCAAATACTCGATTACAAGAACGGATCTCGGAGACGAAAGCAAAAAGGAGAAGGTTGCCGAGGCAATCAAGCACCAGCATAAACTTATAAAGGCCCAGCAGTTTAGCCAGTTTGTTCGGGCTTCGGCAAATGGAACACTGGCTAATGATTTATTACATGGAAATATCACCAGTCGAGATCGCCAGAGGCTCATTCAGGATGCCGTTTCAACGCGTACACTAGAAGCTCTTCTCGTCTCTATGATAATATTGGGCATATGGGGTTCCGCCTTATTGAACACAGATGCAATTTTACCCAAGAATCCTTGCAGCATCGCGTCTGTCGCAAGCCTTTTGGCAGACTCAAATTTTCTCGACCGATACAAGAAAGTCATCGACGACCCCAGCAGCAAATCTACCGCACAGGCTCTGTTTCCAAATAGTCGATTTTTACTCGATTGGTGGAATGATGGACCTTTGTCCGGGACGTCGACAGAGCATAGAGGATTGGAAACCGATGATCGATTCACCATTTATCTTATTGACGAGGTGAACAAAGAACCTGTACATTCGGCAGCAAGTCAAGAAAATTAGATAGGCCACAGCAGACAGATATCGGAAATTCTTGCGGAGAAGATAGCCGTTACCTACAAACATGTATTCACGAGGACTGACACCTCAGGGCTCTTACAGTCAGTCAAGCATGTAGCGCTGGTACACATTGGGGGTATTGAAGATCATCATCAGGCTAAAACATAATGTGTAATATTCACTTGTGATGCAGAATCACGGCCTCAATCTGGTGGCTATGTGCAAAGTTGCAAAGCGTCAAGTGAAAATGCCGCAGGTCTTGGAATGACAGTAAAAAGCCACAATAGGACCCAAATTTGCTTTGTGAGGGTCAAGTGCCAGGTTATTGCAAATGAGCTCAAATACTCGCAACTGAAGCTGATTCCGCAAGTGGGACAGTGGTTCCAAAAACTCGCAGGATTGTACATAGCCACACAACTTCAAAGATGTCAGCCCCGCAAAAGTCGACGAAGCGCTCACTTGCGCGCTGTCTGGCAGACATGCCTTGGACAGCGTCAGGCACGACAGCGAGGATAAAAACGAGTGGCGGCCCCCACAAGCGCGTCGGTTTAGCGCGCGTAGACCGTTGTAGTCCAAGTTCTGCTGGCGGGGGATTGGGTATTTATAGCATTGCAGCCTTATTTTGCTTGCGTCGATGCAATGATAATGTGAATTGTGAGAGCAACGACGCAATAAAGTTTCTCAATCTTCTCCAGATCAATTGCTTGACTCAAATCAAGGAAATAGTCCTGGCTTACCGGTACTCCTGGTCCTGTCCTTTGCCAAAGCTTGACCAAAGATCTTGAAGATCATTCAGTGTCTGACCAGCGTCTACTCCGCGTTCCAAGGACTGTCTTAGAATCTTCCATGAGGTCTATGTTCAGAATCCTTTGTGGAGGTCATGTATGTTCAAGTATTGGGCAAAAAGCTTAATTATATATGCATTGCCATTCATATTCATATCCGACGTCAACGAAGGGGTGAAAAAAAATAAAACATTCAACTAGCTTGTTCACTCTGGCCCCTGCTGATCTGCAGACCCGTTAGAAGATATAAGCTCACTCCTAGCATCGTTACTATCGGGATCATTTTCAGCATTTTCATCTATCTCCTTTTAGAAAATATCCAATATAGCCTTCAATGACTCCAGCTCCTGGCCATTCTCTAACGCCCCGCGTTCCTTTAGCAAGTAGTCCGCCATAGTTCCTAGCCTGCAACTACCTTCATAAAAGATTTCTGCTAGCCTAGTGACCTGGTCTAGTTCCAGGACCTAGATAAGGCTGTATTTGGAATCTCCGATGTTGCCAGGTCTCGGAAGGTCTATGCCCATGTTCGAGGGCAAGATGATGAAGAAGTTCAGCTGAAACGCGGGTTGGCACATGGGACAAGAACGGGCGATGAATGGCAGATTTACAATCGCGATCAAACTAAAGGTTCATTGGTTATCGTCGAACGCGTGAATGACTTTGACGCGTGGGTAGTTATTGAATCGCAGGACCCCAGTCCTCCGAACGTCGGAGTTGGATCGTTGGCAATCCTCACTAGAACCAGTCCCATTGGGGTTAATATATTCCCGTTGAGACCGTTGAACCAAGAGAGAGGGCCTACCGACAATGAGTTGAAGGCAGAATGAGAAAAGGGGGATTCGACGGATCTGTCAGATTTCCGCCCCAACTTTGTGAGGAGGGTTCAGCATCTAGACACCAGGAGGCAAATCTTTGTGGAATTTAACGTAGCAGTGTCTAAACGAAGATCCCTGTACATTCTGGACAAAAAGAGATACTTGATGCCCTATGTTCCTGCAATCCAAAAAGCCGAACCCGATATGTATCCAAAGCTGAGGCGATGGCTCCGACACCTGCATCTCTACAATTCGGTGGTCAACCTTCGTGGAGCTGCGGGCTTGAAAAATTATCATTTTTCTTTTAAAGAGCGTGATTGGCAGAAAGATCAATTGGAGTTTATTTTCAAAAACACCAGTGGCCAGAACTATTTCATCACGCAGCTCTGTCTTTCGGCTACATACGAGATCACACGGATCTTTCCGCCAGACAAGGCCCCAGTGTTGCAGTGCAGCCGAATCAAGAAGTGCCCTGGCACTCAGTCATCAGTGTCTCAGACCTTCTTTTGCCGTATACTTCAGATCGTAATTTCTCCATGACAGAGCGCATAGGCTTTTCATTACACCAATACAAACGAGTTTCGCGCATTATCAACTGCCAAGTCTGTCGGATTCTCACGCTCCCCCTGGTCGCACGTCCAATGGGGCATCAGAATCCAATTTTTATGTGGAGGATTGCACTTTCACGGTTAATAGGGAGTTTCCTTCGATACTAACAAGCATCGGATTCACTACTGTCGCCGAAAATGAAGAATGATAACCACTCTCCAACGGGGGTTCACGCTTTTTGGTCGAGTGGAACTTCAACGCTCTTTCAGTCTCATGCGGCAGGAGTACAAGTCCTACGAATTAGACGCATGACACGGCTCTCCCTTTTCTGCAGCCAAGCTATGAATAAGTTGGGCAGATAGCTAGTTAGTTGAAAAATAAAGTTGTGTTGTTGGAGCTGAACACGTTGTCTCCCCCTCTCTCCCCCCTATCGTATTATGATATAAGACCTGTAGGGGACGTCATTCCATGTCCCGAGACGAGTCAGCAAAGTCCTACATTTTCTGGCATAGTTTTCTACTTATTCACTCCCCTGTGCCGTTGACCCCCAGTGTAAGACAAATGAAGAGCGGCAGACCTGGCCTACGATGCACCGTGGGAGGGACAAATCAAGAACATCAAACACCACATCACGGTTCCAGAAGCATACCCCCAGCGCGAAATGTTGGTGACATCATCCACCAAGCGTCATACCTCAATGACCCGTTCGAAACAAGTAAAGATCCTGGTGCGCAGATGGAGTGAGTCAAATAATTGCCTGCGATCAACACGAAAACCTCTACAAGGCACTCCACAACTGGTCAAACAGTTTGGTCGCCAGTTTCCACCAATTCGGCCAGACAAAGAACCTGGAGCAAGCAATCCATCTTCTTCAATGTGTCATCAAGGGAAAGCTCGAGATGCCGGATTCAACGAGGGCCAATCATTCCGCCAGTTTGGGAAGGCTCTTTTCTTTACACTACCAGCGGACTGGCCGCATTAGAATCTAGCTATAAATACTATATAATCTATCAATTTATAACTAATAAATACTAATATTTAGCTAAATATAATCTTAATCGTAGAGCCAGATAGATTCTAATACTATAAAAAGAAATATTATCAATATAAAACTTCTATAGAAGTAGAATTAAGAGATAATATATAGCTAAATATAAATAGCGAGATTTTACTAAAGAAATCTGATAATCCAAAGTTTTATTTATAAGCTAGATTTCAATCCAAGTCTACCGTACTTCCATCTTAGAAAGGTGTGTTCACAAGTTGAGAGTTGAGCTATGGCGCGACGTTCGTTTGGCAAACAACACCACTGCTTGCATACAAGCGTCCTTTCTGTTGGCAGAGGGGTGACTGTCATAAACCCTGGTTCAAATCCTTCTATGATTTTTTGTTTTACAGACGTGGGGATGGCCGAGCGTTTCTTGTACCGACCAGGGCGAATGACCCAGATGGGCAGGTGGGAGAGAGTTGCCCATATATATTTTTCTGTACCTTTCCGGGTTTGCCGTGACTCTTTTTAGCCTTGCACGGGCAAGACACACACACACACACACATACCTTTTTAAGTGACTTTCACACCTCATCAATCGTTGCTAACCGACGAGTATCAGACTGGCCTGGCCTCTCTCGACGATCTATCTTGCACGAGTGGCCATGGTAGCGCATTTCCTTGCGGAGGACCAAGTTGACCCAGGTATGACGATAGGCCTCGAGAATAACCGCCAAGACCGAACCGCCGCGGATGCGAGAGGTACGTATCCAATGTACTGGTATAAGGCTTGAAGTGGTGGGAAATGGTAGCTGTGTTTGCCCCAACCTGGCAGGGTGAATACATACGATCTGTCTGCAGGCCCCCTAAACTGGCTCCCTATGTCATCACAACCACCCCCTCTCCCTCTTTATAATAAAATAACTTCCTCCTCCTGCTCCTCATCATTGCCATCATCGTCAGTATACTGCTCGATAACTTCCTAGTTTATCAGAAAACCGAGCAATCATAAACTAAACAACGCCTATCAACCCCCCAACTAAACCCACAAGATGGACACCCATGACGCCTTAAAGGTATCTGAATACCTACAGTCCCTGCAGAGACAAAAGCGATTCACCACAGACTCTAAAGAAAAGAGAGTGATCAGATGATAAATGTTGGTAGGGGATTCTATCTGGCGGCCCTAAGTGGCCCGGAAGATGGGTTCTTCCGGCCGCTAGGCAGGTCCCAGAACACTTAGTGAGAATTTAGCTTCAGCTAGTGAAAAATAGTGATCAATTCAAGATCCAATAATATTGAGGACATCTTTCCACGGTCAAGAATAAATAATGCCGGCCTTGGGGCCTGAGGTGACTAAGTTCGGGGTCCAAAAAGAGGCACGTGGGGTCAGATGAGTGATCTCCTGTGATTGGTGGATGCTGAGCTAAGTTGCATTTCGTTTGGAGAGGTACCTTTTGTTTGTCCTCAATATACTTGAGGTACCTGCTTTGTACATGATAAGCAGTAGTACTTACTAGGGATATCGGACTTGCAATCCCTGGTCAATATCACCTCTTGGCCACAATCACCAGGAGGGGCATTTGTCAAACATTAGTGCTTGAATATCCACCCCACCCTACATCAATCTACAACCCTGACCGTCTATCTGCTCTGGCTCGCGACTTTTGTCATCGTTATCGGAGTAACATGCCTCAACTCCCTGCTGAAGTGATTTTACATATTATCGAGTGCCTTATTCCATCAGCTCATCCTGTCGCATTTCCGCCAATGCACCCGGTGACCCAAACACTAATCAGCCTCACCCTGGTATCCAGCCTCACACATCACACAGCAAAGCGACTTCTTCTCGAGCACTGTCTACATCTTGACTCTGACAAACGCCTGGATTCTGTTCTTTCTCAGCTTTTCACAGACGACGGAAAACAACAAGCAACTCCGACGGGACTCTTTTTGGCCCCATTCCCGGGTAATAACCTGGAGGAGCCCCACGTGGTAAAACAGGTAGACCAACTATCATCGCATATCTGTGGTAATCTACGGCGTCTCGTTATCAATATCCCGCTGCGGTACCTATACCCCGATGAAGACGTACAAGGATTACGAAAAATAATACGGGCTTCCTTCGTCCGCCTAACGGAGCTGGAAGAATTTTGTTCTGTCCAAGACGAGATGTATTGCGATACTATAGAGGATGGATCTGAGCCACCCGTATGGTCATTATGGCCACGTCTCAAACACCTCGCGCTATACAACCAGAGCGTAGACAGGCCTTTGTTCCTACAGGCTCTCCAACGATGTCCAAACCTCACCCATTTAGTTCTCACACGGCCGGATAGTCTAGCAGACCCTATAGACTCAGGCCTGGAGGGTCTTAGGTGGTGGTCATTCTTGAAACGCATTGTCATTATAAACACCGCAAGAGATCACGAGATACAGCTGAAATGGCGCGAGCCCGATTGGCCGACGAGCTTTCTGGGGTACTTGGTACGTCTTCAGCATCCCGCCGAGGCTATATGCGATAACTTGTCTCGGGACTCAAATCCCGTGTTAGAATATATAACTGTGGATCTACCTCCTGGCCGAGAAGAAGATGATATCGATCTCTGTCAGGAATTCGTCCACCAGCATGCTGCCCAAGGGACATTGTGGAGCTACCCGGGATCTTGCTATTCAGTACATGACTGAGGATTCAAATTATATGATTGAGCAGCGGTCTTATTTCAGTGGATTCTGTCAGTCTTGATGCCATATAGTCTTAATTCCAAAATCTTCCTACTGTAATAGTTGCATGACTAACATCTGTTTAAATCAGACTATATTCTATGATAAACACGGGTAGAGTGCTTTCGCCTTCTTGAGGCCCTGTGGGTGATGGAATTCGTCTGCGACAGTTCAAGAGCTCTGCCAACTACCTACAACCTTCAGCCTAAGCTTCATGTTACCCAAGGGTTTAGAGAAAATTTAATGTTCAGAAAGGCATGTTTGTATATAAACCGAGTAGTAGCTGAAGGATAATCCCTTAATATCTCGATTTCCATCAGTCTTGATGCCATAGCCTACAATAAGAATGGTCAGACATCAATCATATACACTCAAAGAATGAAACTGAGTCGCGCCAAAGCTGATCTTAGAAAAGGATTACCAGCTGTAATGCTTCAGACAACATAACTAAATAGCTACCGATACCCAACAAGCATATGTTGAATATGCTACCCCATCCATACCAGTTATTGAACCTACTACCCATTCCCCCTTATTTGAAACATTCCCCATTCTCCATGTTCAACTTAGACAGCGGCCGTCCATAACAAGTAGCCTTCCCGTTCTGCACACACAGATAGCTCCTCCCCTTACAGTTATGAGAAGATTTCCAGCCCAGGCTGTTCTTGGGATCACACTTTCCCTTATACTTTGGTTTCGCCTTCTTAATCTTAGCACAGTTCGAGCAGTGGCTCGGGGCGAGAGGGTTAATCGCATCGGCATCGGTTTTGTCTTGGACATTGCCATCCTCCTTGTCGTCTAAGGTATAAGTCGTGACCGTATCCCAGTCCTCGTTTGTGTCTCGCGCCTCGACATTGTTCGTTTCGTCGGTAGTTGCCGTCTCAGTGAGCTCGAGGCTTTTGATTTTGTTCGGATCACATTGCGGCTGCGCTACGGCGGCCATTGCGAGGATGAGAAGGGCTATGTAGTAGATTGGATACTTGAGGAGCATTTTATGAGAGTATGCCTGTGCCAGAGTTTAGTTCTTTGTCTGCTTGATGGGTGATAGGTACGAATCAGCCCCGGCATTTCAGCCCCGGCATTTCAGCGCAGGAATAGGGAATAGGACAACAGGAAATGAATACAGAGCCATGAGAAAAGAAAGAGTGGGAAGAGGAGGGCATACCGTCCAGATATGATGGCTATTGTTCAACGATAGACAGATATGCAAGACGAGAAGCGATATATAGTTGAAACTACCCCAGATTTCCTATAGTATTATGCATACTACTGGGGGAGCTGGTTACCTATGATTGACCCAGCTAAGACCGATATTCCCCGCTCTTGGTCAGACGAGCCGCATTCTTGAGGCTTTATACACTCGACCAGTAATGAATATCGGATTGCACGGAGAGAGCGGCCACTACAGGTGATCAAACATGTCAATGGCGAGGCCTAGACTGGATTTCAGAGACTACTCACCCACCAAATGCCCTCTCGAGCTGCAAGCGCCAGATGACACTGATACGATGACACTGCGAGATAGCTAGGCGCTGACATGAATAGCTAAGAGTTGGTCTAGAACTATTGTCATCTGCCCTCAAGTTCAATTAAATACGACGATATGAATAGTCAATTGTCAATACCAAACACACAACTCGAGAGACAATAAAAGTTGTCGAGTCAAACAGGGGCTTGGCGGCTTGGGTTACATCGAACATTCGCAGGCTGCTGAGTCTGAAGGCTTTTTGGAACACAGCGAATGACATCTGCGCCAAGGGCGTATTATATGGACGTACAGCACTCGTCATCGAATGATGGCTGTCCTGTTTCTGCCCTAGTATGGAGATTCATGGAAAGCCTTGCTTATGTGTAGAAGCTATTCATGCAGGGTGGAGCTGAGGTAATAAGCATCAATGAGTAGAAGTCACTCAGCCTCAAACATACGCTGATCACCCGACCACCAATAAGAGGGGGTATTATACATTCGTGAGGGGAAAGTGTCAGTATAAGTATGCTTTAAGCCAAATGGGGTGGAAGCCTTCCTTCCCAGCGGCATCCTGCAGACCTGACAGCTATGGTATATGATGCCGATTGGATGCAGCATTCTTGAAGCAAACGGGCCAACAAGGAAGTCTGGAGATTGCAAGATTTGTCAGCCAGCTATTTCGTCGCCACCAGGATAACTGATATTATTACATTTTAGCTATTAGCAAACCGACTGGTACGACAAAGCAAACAGAATTTTCAAGGAAGCACAGTGTGTTGGATCGACTAGAGTATATATTATCAACTTATGTACTACATGCTGGGCACTGCAATGCTCATAAAGAATTTCTGTAAGACGAGGAAGGGCCAATGGTATGGTTGGTCGCCCTATATTGAGATCATTATATTGAGATAGTTTTAAGGAAGAAGAGGAGAGGTCTTTGCTAGGAATGCCACAGACAATCTATTCCTTCCGTATAATTGTCGGTCACGTCGCCGTGGTAGAGCCGAAAGCATACTTCACGCACGTTTCAGAATAGATCACACAACAACGGTAATACATCTGTAGGTACAGTGAGATCGTCCGACGACCGGTACTGTCCAAGATCTGTGTCAGGTCATTCAAGCACGACAGAGTGCACTTGTGTTCGTACTCCGCGAGCTGAAGCAACTGGGTCCCCACATCACCGTCTAACAAGAGGCTTTGAGGAGACGAGAACTCAGGAAAGTTGACCGAATTGAGGTTTGATGCGAGGCGGTCTCGCTCAATACTGCCGAAGTCATTCCAAAGCCTACCTTCCACGGATATCTGCCTCCATAACTTCTCCGCAAGGTACTTTTCTCTAGCTGTAGGGAAGACATCTCCACCGTTCCCAATCTTACAAATAAGGGATTTGGAGACAACCGCGCTCTTGACGTCATGGACAGCAGATGTATGTAGCCAGGTATAAAATGTTTGTCCGGTACTTACCGTAGCACACTCGGTGTCAGAATGTGGAAGACGGTTGTTTAGTGACCTATGCGCTTTGGCCTGTTGCGTAGCAGCCAAAGTTGACATTTCCAACTCTTTTTGGAGGTCGCGTCTATGATAAGGACTAGTATTTGCCTTGAGATTGTCATCCAAGACAAAACGGAACCAGGTTCCTATGTTTTCCCGTATGCTCTTAAGACGAGTGAGGGTTTCCTCATCCACATCAGAAATATTCGTCCTAGATGAATGTCTGTGGAGAGAACTATCTTTGCACAAGGCAGTCTCATTGCACAGTTCATCAATATAGTCGGCTATCATGTCGGTTGTAAAATCCGGTAGATTGACCAGGGACTTCTCCATTAGTTCGTCCTCTTGGAATATGCCAATGGAAAGTTCCACCATGCTGTAGACTACCCATGTACTCAGGAGATACTCAGGGCTTGAATTGTTGGCCAATGTCCAAAAGCATGCGCCATATTTGATGTACTTTTCTCCGAGAGCTCCTCCGGTGGAAAATACATCCAGCGTCTTTAGCCTGTAGCCAAAGAGAATCGCCTCTATAACTGAAGCTTGTATGACCCACTTCGGTGTCTCCATTTGAGATGGTAATCGAGAAAAGTACTCTGTCATCTTAAGAACCATTGTTGTTGACACGTTGACGAGCCTATGTGGTATTTCGGCAAGTTTGTCGATAGTATCCTCAGCTTGCAGAGCAGCCATGATGTAGGAGTCCGACACGGTCGGTATAGCATACAAGGTTTTGTCCAACCAAAGCTGGTCATCTGTCTGTGACCGTTGGCCTTTGGTAAGGATGAACTGGACACCTCTGTTAATAGCATCTTTAATCTCCGCAGATATCATGTTAGTGAAACTAAAAGGTGCCACACTTTTGAGAATCAGGACAGCATAGGCCGTCTCTTCGGCTGAGTTCGAGCTTCCCCATGATCCATCTTGATTTTGGGTACGCAATGTTCGGATTAAAGACTGAAACAACGTGATGGGAAGTTGGAATTTCATAAGATCGTCGGGCAATGCGGCCAGATGCCCTTCACTCCAGCGTTGGATGTAAGACATCAAGGCTTCACACATTAGCATCGTCGGATAATAAGGCGAGATATTCTAGTATTGTTAGAGAGAACCCCATATTCTCTAGAAGCAGAGTTTGGCATACCCATTTGTCCTTTACCATTCGGTCACATTGAAACCACGCATCGCACAGGTAGCGAATGCATTTTTCAATTTGTGGCTGGTAGCGATCATCGGCTGAAAGCAACACCAGAGCAGTGAGTACGTTAGCATTGGTACTTATGCTAGTATGCGTCTCGTATAGATATGTTGTAAAGTGCTTTTCTCGTTCAAATCGATCGACCAATGCTTGTGGCGAGTAGTGTGCCCCCTGAAGTGCAAGGGCTGCTAAAGCCTTGGCCGTGTCATCGGCATCAGGACATGCTTTCGGGACTATTCACATTATATTAGCGAAAGGAACCGACTTCAAGACCGAGGGCACTCTACCAAAGCCCACTACTCCATGAAGCTCAATTTCGCTCTCGATCTGCTTGCCAACCTCTTTCAGTCTGCTACTTGGTTCGATGCCATGGCGTATCAAGCTCGTCGTCACCTTCTAGGATTAGAATTTCCATAAAGCAATGCTAACCACGAGGATAAAACGTACCCAGGCCCATTCAAATACCGTGGTTGGGTATCCTGCAGCCACAAGACCTGATCCATGACCAGCCCCGTTGGAGATTGCACGCTGAATGTATTCTTCGGCCTCGTCATCCCACACAGGATTATACATCAGATACGCTGCCGTCGCAGATGGAGATGCTAACATGCTGCCAAGGACCTTATAGTGGGACATCCCTGTGAAATCGATTTTCCCAACTAAAGCCTCCAACGAGTGCAGAAGAGAAGATTGTGGACCGCTGAAAATAGTATCCAAGTTGATCTTCGAAAGTTTCTTCGACTGAATCTTGTTCAAGTATGTGCGGTCAAAATCGAATGTATGCCCCTCCGCTTCTAAGAGGTCCAATATTGCCGGTAATCGAAGCTCCAGACTAACAGGTAAAGTACATGTTCTTAGCAAGTCATTGAGACCTTTCAAAGCGGTGTCCAGGAAGGCTTTTGCTTTGAGGATCCTTGAGTTGAGGTCTTGACGGTCTGTGTCACAAGAGTCTTCCGCATGTCTTTGCAGTGCAAGAAGAGCTGCTAAGGTGCTGGCAATGGAATCCAACTTAGAAGTGGTCCCACTCCAACTACCACAATGGCTTTGTTGCTGAAGGAGAGCCTGAAAGGCAGCTGGAAATGCCCAGACAGACTTACCTTCGATAGGCTTTCTGACCATTGCAATCCATGCGGTATCGTATATGTTGCCAGACATTGTACCCAGTCCGTAGGTTGGATGGTAAGACTTATCAAAACTCTCAAACAAACTTCGTTGCTTCATATCGACAAGCACACCCACTGGATTGTCCTTCATGTTGCTCGATGGATACTGAAGTCTATAATGAAAGGAGACTGTAGGTAGTAAGTAGCTGATGAGGTTGGAATGAGCCCACAGATACCTGGCTTTGGTCACATCTTAAATACCAATCATCAACCTGAGTACATTTCGACTGGCCGAGAAGACGTATGGACTTTTCATTACGTTATCTTTAAGCTTTCGATCGACATGATGGGTCACGATGGCGCTGAGCGAACCCCTTGGAAACGAGTTGCCAAGAAGATCGTCACCAGAGTAAGGTTATTCTTCAGCTACGCCTTGTATTCTTCAACTGCACCTAGTAGACACTATGCAATGGGTTAACAATAAAGTTTTACCACTCCTTAAGCGTGGAGGTGGGACAGTAATCCAATAATAACCCACAGCGGAAATTTTATACGAGTATTTCAATAGTACCTCGGGATTTGATACCTTTCGGGTGGGGAATGTACATACCTATCTCACCGCTCCCACTGCTTGAAAAAGTTAAAATTTTGTGGATAGATGGATCCTTCATAATGGCTCGCCTCTCAACGTACACAAGCGACGATTGGGCATAGGTAGATTAGGCTCCTTTGCTTGGACTTTGGTACTGTTCAGCTGAAGGCTTTTCCGGCTCAGTGCAGAGGTAGTAGTGACCTATAATGTCTAACACGAAGCACCGCACTAATAAATGATATGTAACATCGACTGGTGTTACCTGAGGTTGTGGAACACATTAATACCCATCTTTCCACTCCCCTTCTTGCAACCTGCAAATGTCCCCGAAATCATGGGTGTGATTTCCGTCGTCACCTTTTTGGCTTCCGTCAAGGAGCACTTCATTATATCCATCCTACTACTCTTCCCAATCGTTTTGATTTTACGGACTATATATCGTCTGTATATTGACCCGCTCCATCATATACCAGGTCCTAAGCTAGCAGCAATCAGTCATCTCTATGAGTTCTATCACGATGTTATCCGGGGTGGATTGTTCATCTGGGAAATCGAAAAAATGCACCAGGAATATGGTACCGTCACTAGCTGATTGACCGCATTCCATACTCACCATTCTACAGGCCCTATTGTGCGGATCAACCCCCGTGAAGTCCACATAAAAGACCCGTATTTTTATGACGAGCTCTATGCTCCTGCCCACGGGTGGCGAGACAAGGACGCAAAGTCCGTTGAGATATTCAGTTCGCCCACCGCGTTGGTTTCAACAGTTGACCATCATACCCATCGCATGCGCCGGAAGTTACTCACCTCATTCTTTTCAAGACGGTCGATCGAGAGGATCGAGCCGGTTATCCACGAATCACTTTCAAAGTTCTTGGATAGCCTTATTACGGCCTACGAGGAAGATTCCGTAGTAGAGCTCATCGACAGACTCCAAGCGTTGACAGGCCACGTCATCACACAATATGCGTATGGAGAGAACTATGGTCTCCACGAACCCCAAAATATCGGAAAGGGCATTGTGAAGGTTGTCCAGGAAGGGACGGAGCAAATCCACCTGCACCGGTTTTTCCCTATTATCCAGCGTTTTTTGCGATTGATACCCTCATTCTTCATGACTCAGCTCTTTCCGGCCCGAGCGGCAATGTACGACCTGTTGCATGGAGTACGAAAGAAATCAATAGAGGTGCTTCAGCAGAAGGACGTGTGCACTCCTACCGAGAGAACAACCATGTTCCATGCCCTTACAGCTCCGGAGGTACCCCCCGAGGAACGGAATTTGCAACGCCTCGAGGATGAGGGATTGGTTCTGTTTGCCGCGGGCACAGAGACCACCGCGACCACCTTAGGAGTGGCTATATTCCACATTCTTAATGATCCAGCGGTCCTTACAAAACTTCGCAAAGAGCTTGAACAAGTAATGCCCACTCCAGATCATCTGGCAACATGGCGGGAGCTTGAAAAGCTGCCATATTTGGTATGTATCTTGGATGTCTGTGATGGTCGTTCCTAGGATCTTGTTAACGGCTCATTCCACAGAACGGGGTTATTCATGAAGCCTTGCGCTTTTCGGGTCTAGCTATGCGGCAACAGAGGGTGTCGCCGACCGAGGTAATCAAATACAAGGATTATGCCATTCCACCTGGGGTACGTTGTCCTGATAATCTTTTGTAACGGCTGGCAACGCTTATCACGCAAGTAGACTCCCGTTAGTATGCTTCAATACTTCTTGCACACGGATCCGGCACTCTTTTCCGATCCCGAGAAATTTTACCCTGAGCGCTGGATGCTCGCAGCGGAGCGTAATGAGAGTCTTTCGAGATTCCTGGTGACATTTGGCAAAGGGACGCGATCCTGTATCGGAATGAAGTAAGTTGATGTCATTTCAACAAGTCAGTCGTCCTGCTAACTTCGAACACCGTAGCCTGGCCTATGCAGAATTACATACTGCTTTAGCAGCCATTGTCCGTCGATTCGATCTGGAGCTTTACCAGACAACTGCGGAGGATATTCGTTTCGTGCGAGACAAACTGCTTCCACGGGCCAAGAATGGTCCCTGGAGAGTTCGAGTGAAAGTTGTGGGCATCCGCAAAGACTAGTTTCTAGGATTTCTGCGTAGGCAAGTTGTAATAACCGCTGAAGAATTCATTCTCTATGCTGTACACGCTTGACCTTGCGCGTTCGGGAAGGTGTACAGTGAGATATTTAGGGACCGATGATTCGCAGATAGTTTAGGAGACGGTTGACTATTGTTAATTTCATCTAACCTAGTTTTATAAGTAATAATAGATTCAGAAGGACCAGACCCCCGGAAGCTCCCCAGAGTTCAATCCCTTTTAGCTACGGAAACACGGAACAATTAACAGGAGGCCTATTGGATGTCAAGAAAAAGCCCGTACTGAGGAAACGCTAAAGAGGACCTGAGTATAGATAACTGCATGAGCAGCTTGGTAACCATTCTTCGAACCGCGCTTCAGCATGCTGTAGTGATTGTAATATATCGGTCATGGGATACAAGGCTGTACTATTGAATAGTTCCACAAAGCCAACTTCACGTTCACGTTCAATGATCAACACGGCTCTGGGATAGAGATCAGCGCAATAAATGACCTCCCACCCGTGTAACGTTACCATTAGCATGCAGACAGCACGAACAGGTGCTAGGGCTTAATCCATTTTAGGCAGCGGGTCTACTTATCGTGCTGAAAGAGGACTCGGATTGGCTAGTGGTGCAGCTTCATCACATACTCGTGGGTGATCAGTGTCATACTAACTTCCAGTCTGGGGGTTCCTGCAAGATAGGAATTAGCAGGACGCCGATCCCCGAGTGCCGAATATTCAATATTGAGCGAATAGCGGTGAGAAGATCGCCGGCCAGGATTACTACTATATGTAATAGAGTATTGATTCAAGCTTGACTTCTTTCGGGATGATTGACAAGTTCTAGAACTCTAAAATAAACCCTAATTGGGTTAATCCTTCCCCATCGGTTGCCTTCGAATATGTAATAATTGTATTTTAGTCTTCACAATATATTTCGAGAGGGTAAGTTAGTCAGGTTGTTCGTAATTATGATCAATGAGTGTGCTAGGTGGCTGATAAAAACTATAAATCGTATGTGAATTTAAAATGACCATGGAAAGCTGTCCAACACTGCCTGTGATTTCTGGACAAAACTGATCATCACCGAACCAAACCCAAACCATGGGACAAACAGCCTCAGCTCCCAAGCCAGGCACCCAGATCCAAGTCATCGGCGCCGGACTACCCCGTACTGGTACTGCATCCTTCAGCGCTGCCTTGACTATCCTCCTCGATGGCCCCGTCTACCACGGCGGCACCCAGTTGACCCGCGGCTCGCCCTCCGAGTTAAAATCATGGATTCGCATCCTTCGTGCATGGCTGGAGGACGATAAGCGCACGGTGTTGTCCATCATCAAATCTCGTCTCGAAGGTTATGCAGCTATCACCGACGCCCCAGGCTGTCAGCTCCTCCCAGAGCTGCTGGAGCTCTACCCGGACGCCAAGGTCATCTGTACCGTACGCGACCCCATCGCGTGGGAGAAAAGCATGAACCAGATTCACAGCTTTGCACGCCTGTCGTTCTTAAAGATTCTCCTCCTTCCACTACCGGGGATGAGACATTTTGTAGACTTTACTTGGTTGCTACGCCAGCAGTGGGGCAATCTGTATGCGGATGGTCGGCGGTTCAGCTCGGTGAAGGAGGTGAGCGATACGCTTCCGCAGAGGGCAATCTACTCCAAGCATGTCGCTTGGCTGCAGGAGAATGTGCCTGCTGATCGGCTGGTGTTTTTTGACGTTCGAGAGGGTTGGGAGCCGCTGTGTAAAGCGCTGGGTAAAGATGTCCCTACGGATATACCCTTCCCGCATGTGAACGATTCCGAGGCGATCGCATGCACTGCGAAGTATCACATCCGACATGCCTTGATCCGATGGGTGGGGATCTTTGCTATTGCTGGGATTGCTATTACAGGATTTATAAGGCGATGGTGAAGTGATAGTGAGGTGGACTCAGCATACCTAGGGAGGTACGGGTAAGCCACTTTATCCACTTAGTACCTCTCAGTCCAGGATGAAGTAAAATTTGTTGTTTGAGTTAGAGTTTCATTTCCAGTTATTTTGGCTGCAAGGGTTGGAATATTTCAGCTGCACGGTGCTATTTTGTTTGTCTTCTCTGTGGCGAATTAACAATCCACATTTGCTCAGCATGATTCCATTAGCTTATGACTTTCAATACTTATACTCTATTCGGAACAAAATCTTGATTAATCGATCGTTAGCTCGCAAGCCACACCAGCCTTGCGACAGATTAGGGACAGAGTGGATAACTTGATCGACAGGAATGCAATAATTGTGACTCGTCTACTGGCAAGCCACGACATGGCTAGCTGAGCATGCTCGTAATAAGGTTTCCTCCACTTAGTCCAGAACAATCCACTTACACGAAGAGATATACTTAATTAGGTAATCTGGTAGTCGATCATCTTATTATTTGGCTACTCAAAGCCGTTTATACATTGGTCTCTATGCCACGCAAAATGTTTCTGAACACGATCCCAAGAGTTGCTAGAACCTAATAGCAAAGAGGAGACATTCCATGTAGAATTATCCGAGTACACTTTTCATGGTGATAGGTTATTGATTACAGGTGCACTGCGATTGGAATCTCGATCGATCGTCCGGGGACTTTAGCCCCTTGCATCTTACATATGAGAATGACATCGTTCAAGACTACCTATGCAAATGCCGTGTATTCAGAATCCATTGCAGCTGATGTGTTACCTCCGTATACTATCTGGAATGCTACGTTGGTGACGCCTGAACCCTTACGTGTGTCGATAAAAATAGGCAATCAAATACAGTAAAACCTCCTTTATAAGCAATCAATTGAGCTGGCTGCCTAAATTGCTCATATCAGGGGATTGCTTATATTGAAATATCTATATCTACTAGTAGGAATCAGGATGTTAAGTAGTATATATAAGTTATCCTATATATTTGTTGATCTTTCTGCGTAGTTCAGGGTATTGTAATAGTAAGATATAGTGTAGGAGAGAAATATATATTTTTTAGTCATTGATATATTGTACGAGTAAGATTTGAATCTAAAAACACTAAAAAGTAGAGGGACATGTGATCTTTTATATATTTTTTAAAATATATAATTGGTTGGTCAAGAGGATCCACTTTACTCCCTTATAAAGCAATTTTGTATAGGGGATTAGACAGAATGATGAAATTTTCCTGTATCGGGCTTTAAGGAATATCAGGGTTGCTTATAACGGTGTTTCACACTGTACATCTTTCTCAGGGACAATTTAGGACGAGGCCGGTGTGATTAACCAACTCGCATTCTTTACCCGCTCTCACGCAGTTGCCACTACTCTAATTGTTCAACTCTTATAGTATGACAGTCACCTCAGGTTTCCAGATGGGGTCCTCGCCAACTTTCCCCTTGGAATATGTCGGTTACAATCTGGCCGAACCGAAGAGCAGAGAGCAGGTTTGTTTGACTCAGCAGGAGAAGATTGAGATCGATACCCCTAACAGTTTTATAGATTATCTGTGGGCCTTTGGACTACCTCCTATCGTCTGGGGGAAAGAACATTCGACACAAGCTCATGCTAGCGTTCAACGAATGGCTTCAGATTCCCGCAGAGAAGGCCGAAATTATAAGCGATATTGTGAATCTACTGCACACGGCATCTCTTCTGTAAGGCTTATGTCCTGCTCGATATCTTGCTCGGTGGTCAATCCTGACTAAATGAGTACCGTAGGATTGACGATATTCAAGACTCCTCCAAGCTTCGGCGGGGGAAGCCAGTCGCCCATAGCATCTTTGGTGTGGCCCAAACCATCAACTCCGCCAACTACGCATACTTCCTGGCACAGCAGAAACTGTCCTCTCTACATAGCACACGTGCCAATGATGTCTTTGTCGAGGAGCTCTTAAATCTTCATAGGGGCCAGGGAATGGATCTGTACTGGCGGGACACTCTGACGTGCCCCACAGAAGAAGAATACATTGGCATGGTTCTAGACAAGACGGGGGGGTTATTTCGACTCGCAGTCAAACTCATGCAGCTGGAAAGCAATCAGACATGGTATGTCAATTTGGCTAAATGCCACCTTATGAGCGTGGCTAACAGAGAGCCCAGCGACTGTATACCTCTGACGAACACCCTCGGCACGATCTTTCAGATTCGGGACGACATTCTCAACCTCAGTGGCAAGGAGTACACTAAGAATAAAGGCTTCTGTGAGGATATCACGGAGGGGAAGTTTTCCTTCCCCATTATCCATAGCATCAACAGTGACCCTAGGAACATGCAACTTGTGAACATCCTGAGACAGAGAAGTGAAGATAACTCACTGAAAGCCTATGCGGTTGACTACATCACCTCAACCCGAAGCTTTACCTACAGCTATGGAAAGCTAAACTCATTGATTGCGGAAGCCAAATCAATGATGGAAGAATTGGATGCACAAATGGGCCCCTCGACAGGCATGTGTGCATTTTTAGAAATGCTGAACCTCAATTAATTGTCCTGCACATTGGTCCATCATTGTATAGTACTATTATAACACACATACCTCGAATGAGTTATTCTATACCAACGGTGTCTTTCCGCTGGTCTACCTGTTTAAGTATATTGAGATGAAAGCGTATAATACTCCTGGGCATGAGTTATTGGGGATTATTTGATGTAGGTCCCACTGCTGTATCTATGTGAGAAACTGCTGGTCAACGAGATGATATGCTGCGCATCATTTTATTGACCGTTCCGTGTCTATTTACTCCGACGATTTATTTCTTTTGCCCAGCCATAGCACGCCAATCTGCTGTATTACCCATTGTATCTCTATCTCAACAATCTAGGGGAGAACAGTTGGATAATAATAAAAATATTAGGATTATGAATCAATATCTTCGGGCCATCATCTGGCATCTACCTTGATTTCTTCTTTTATGTACATATTACTTGGTCTGCGTTTGACTTTACGGAATTCTATATATGCTCCGATGCATCAGTAACTGCGTGCAAGTACCATGGTATTTGTACAACCCGAGAAGCCACCTAGCAAAGATAATAAAATGCATTACACTTACTACTGACGTTAGTAAGGAGATTAAAAGCTGCCTTATATATTTCTGCATGTATGCCCTCATTCCAGAGGAAAGGAAAAAGAGTGTCTATACTAGGCCACATATATCATCATATCAGAGGCTCCCTGATCGCATTATGGGGCCATACACTACCTTTTGAAGGAATATGAGAGACTACTACATGATATATCATTCTCTTCGATCTGAAACCGTTCATCCTCAACGGTTTTGCGATCCTCAAGTAGTCTACTCGTTTATTCAGTCAGGACTATTCATACGAGCATCTAATTGTCTAGCAGTGAAAGTCCTCCCCAAATAGTGGAGGGTGACGAGATCTATCTAGATTCTGCACTAGGCTATTTGCCATATTTGCCATCACTTCATAAAAGAGCCTAACTCTGCACATGAAGACATAACAGTGTTCTTATAATTAATTTCCAGTACCGTAACACGGGATATAGATAACGATTAGAGTAAGTATAATCATAAACACCGTAAGAAAGTAATTTTATATAGGTATTACCTAGTAGGAGAATCGAGATGGAAGAATCATAACCTGGAGGGCTACCACTACCCCACATCGTAGTTTGCTAGCATGTACAGAAGAAGACAAGAAATAGAAAAGAGGAAAAGACATTCATAATAACCATTCCGTGATTAATACTGCGTACAAAATACATTTCACTGTATATTGACTCACTCATACATTGACACATTATTGTTTAGATAATGAGTATCCTTCCCGCTCAGAAGATATTACTCGACCCGACGTCGTCTTGAGTCATGATAATTAAGATCCTCCTCGCTCAAAAAGCTATGCCATCTTCGTAAGCAATCGGATGCATCGGCACGAGCCTGGGTCGACCATAGTCCCATGTCAATCATTCTCTGCTCCTCCCAGATAGCAAAGCCATATTTGAGATACGCCCCTGACCCTATGTATTGACCAGGTCCGGCATTGTGATTACCATACATGCTCTGCCAGAACAGTATGCCAATCGTCTCTCCATGGAGCGTTCGCCACTCCCCTCTGCTTGGAACCTCTCCAAAACCTTGAATATGGAGAGGCAGTGGGGGTATGATCTCCAGGTCCCTTGGGGTGTTCTCTACTGATATGTCACTTTCCTCAGATGATGATGGTATTCGGAGAATGCATCTTCCTCTTCCAGGCCCCCAGTCATCATCACTGTCGCCTTCGTTGCTTTCCGACTCGTCACTCTCGGGTTCCTCGCTCTCCGTCCCCTCACTCTCGACCGGAGTAAGTAACAACTCCTCATCGTCGGAATCAGTATCTGAAGCTACTCTCTGCTCCAGAATTGGACTCGGCGCTATCCTAATAAATGGTCTAGGTTCCGGGAGCCACGGGTCCGCAGGATTCCAGCCTTGAGTCACAGCCCATGGAGACGGGGGCGGCTGACATGTCCAGCCAAACTCAGTGCCCTCGGGGATCTTAGGCAGCTGAAATGGCTGATGCTGTCCAATTGCACCTGACAACTCGTTCTCAGTGCCTTCTGGATTAGCCTGTTCACACACAAAGCGTAATGCGGTTCTGGCTTGAAATCTCGCAGTATTCGATGAAAAATGCTCGTAAAGACCTCGGCTTTGCAGTCTTCCAAGCTCTCTGGGCGACCAATCTAGATGTCCCTTAAGTCCTTGCAATTTAAGTTCATTGCAGAACAACACGCGCCAAAAGGAAAGAATGCTTCGTTGCTCCTCTGTCCATGTGGGAAATATGAACCCCACGGGGTAGTTTCTTTGGCCTAGCGGACTATCCAAACAACGCTGAAGGCATCGTTCAATACAGAGGTGTGCCAAGACATGCACCCTGTGAGACAATGCCACAAAACTTCGTAGCTGCTCAGGATTTGCAATAATCTTCTCGCAGAGCAGGAATCGGTCGGTCTGTACGTCCTCATAATTGGAATATGTGTGTGTTCCGGTACGGAGAACAAGAACCTGCCGCATATAAAGTCGAGTTTGAGCTGGGACGGTCAGGTTCAATACGGCGTCCACTATCTCCGACGCGCTGGCGTTAAAGACAGCTAGCATCCGCGACGATGTAGTAAGCAGACTCCAGAGGGCAGAAAAGTCCGGGCATTGCTGAAAGATTTTTAAGAGAAGCTCAGTGGGAAGATGAGATAGGTAACTTTGACCGGTACCGTTGGATGTATCCATTTGGATAGAACAAAACCAGTCGCTGGACGGCTAAAGTACTCAGTGTAGTGCTGTCTATTATGGCGACCGGGCTCTAGTGGACGGAGCGAAGCACAATATGATTAATGAATGAAGGAGACTTTCTGAGTATCCCTTATATATCGGGGCGCTAAAATAGTCGTCCAGTTTGCACATTTCGCGGGAGTCATCGGAAGACATGATGTCCAGGGTTCGCCCCACTTAGTTTAACATCGTCGATTACAACCTGTCCTTATACTGTACCGGAATTGTATATGGCATGGAACTAGTATCACTGGTATAAGTATGAGTCATAGGCACTACAATGTACCAGGCAAGGCTCCATGTCTAACACCTTCCTACTTAGTCTTTGAGCGAGCACTGTCTAAGACTGCTAACCATCAGGCCATGTTTATTGGTCAAGGTTCGTTTTCGATATCATTTCATCCACTCAAACATTGACATAATACTGCGCCTTGCATAGACCCACCCTCTATAATACTAGTGTTCTGGCCGTCTTCCATGTACTAGTTCTGTTGTTCATATCTCAGACTGAAACCAGCGTTCCAGTCACGCTGAGGGATTCTCTACTTCTTCTCAAGACGAGATATACCGATAGAATGTCACTGTCAGGCAAATTGTCAAGTGTTTGTAATCCGGAGTCAGTCAAGTCTTATGCCCCTGTTGCAAATTCCTACTCTTAACTCTTGCACCCGAACCATCTATGTCTTGTTATATTTACCGGTTCTCGCCTAATGGCTAGCATCTAGAGACTGGTATCTATTCATGCTGGATGTATGCTTATTACTGTGCCAAGCCATTCTCTTCGTTTAAAATTAATTTGTTACAAGGGCCCTTTAGGTGCAGTGACTAGAGAACTCCCACTGTGTAGAGGGCCCGCACTTAGGGTGGGATGGGGTCCCACTAATCGTCGGCTAAGCTTTACGTGGTATAGTTAGGCAATCGGCGTTGGAGAATGCCGATTGTTATGTTACATCTTTGTATTCGGAGTAGTCCATGTAGCATTAGTTCGGTGGATCTTATCATTCGACGCGACATTGGGGGTTTGCCTCGTGTCTTCGACAAAGGAGAATGAGGGGTGTTAAGAAGAATCAAGGCTACACTAGTGCAAGTGGCGCTTGGTTGCAAACGAACCATTATTAGAAGTCTAGCATATTTTAGCCTGAGGTAGCGGCTACTTGCTGAGGAGAGAGCCGAGTCCTCGAAATGTTTCGTCATTTGGCCATTGGGCGCTGCTCTCTCCCTGGTCTTAAGCTCGCAGGCAGCTGTGTGTTGCAGTGTCCGGACACTACCGCCACCGACTCTCATGAAGTATTCACAACGCTATAATGATAAATCAGCTTGGGTATTGTTATTTGGGTCGTAAGCCTGTATCGTTACCAGGAGGAATGGAATAGTAGAAGATTTACATGACTTCAAACTCCCAATACGCAGATGCTCGTGCGAATTCCAAATATACTTTATCTACTATTGAGGTGATATATATAGTAGGTCTATCTACGAGGCAGCGAGCGGGTTGTCAGAAATAGTGAAAATTCACTAATCTAATAGCTTTCGTCATAGGCATGGTATTCTTGTCTTTCACAATGGCTTTCGGTCACCTTCCAGTAGAGATGTATACAATAATGTCCAAGAGAATGAATCAACAATTTTGCATGGAAGACTGAAAGGTCTTGGCAGGGTCCACCATGTGCGAATTTGCGGGGTTTGGCGGGGAGTTCAGGGACTACGCGTACTGGACGAGGTGAGTTTCTGATATTTCTATTACTAAATCAACCACTCAAACCGGGGACCATAAAGCCCCTCCACAATCCCATTCTTGCTGGCCTTTCGTTTCGCATTCGTTTCACGAGTTGATGCTTGTTGAGTATACACATCGGCGCAGCTTCGCTCCTAGTGACAAAAGGTATCCTGTGGCTACCCAGGTACTGAGGACATGTGCCTCCAAGCAGTTCAAGGGCTGATACTTGCAGATTGAAACTCAATTCCTGGACAGGAAACCTATCACGTCTATATCGCAAACCCATCTTAACAAACTCCCACAACAGAGCATCATGGTCTCCGACTCAGACATCAACTATTTACGCCGTTGCGTAGACCTCGCCCGTGAAGCTCTCGAAGCCGGCGATTCCCCATTCGGTTCAGTGTTAGTGGACGCCGCCGGCAAGATTATCAACGAGGATCGCAACCGTACCGTGACTGAAGCAGATGTCACCTGGCATCCAGAATTCACGATCGTCAAGTGGGCGCAGAAGAACCTGACCCCCACGGAGCGAGCCGCTGCCACAGTCTACACTTCGGGTGAGCACTGCCCGATGTGTGCGGCTGCTCATGCGAACGCAGGCTTGGGGCGAATCGTATACGCGAGCTCTACTGCTCAGTTTGTGCAGTGGAGGACGGAGATGGGCATAAAGCCTGGTCCGGTTGCTCCGTTGTCGATCAATCAGGTGGCACCGGATTTACTTGTTGATGGCCCGGCTCCGGGTCTGGATGAGGAGGTTCGGGGGTTGCATCAGGAGAAGCAGGCTCGAAGTGTATCATAAGGATAAGTCGAGAGGCGAGAGGGCTATGCATATAATGTTGAAGCCATTACCCCGCGAGTTGACACGTTTATTCCATTCGTAGAACATCATGATGTACTTACTAATTGCAATTAAACCACGACACACTGCGGTAAATGAATAACCCGATCCTCTTTGAATGTAACATTTCCGTCTTTGTACACTTGTCGGACAAGCTTCAAGACCAGCATTGGGGGTATCGGTAAGAATTATATTAGACGAGACACGGGTTTATATACAATAACCACATAAGGCTTGTCAACATTACAGCGCTTATCATGACTGAAGCTCATATCTCATCCCCTGATGCCTAGATTCCCCTGAAACTTCAACTGGAGGAGGTTGTTGCGGCGGCGGCGGCGGCTGAGATAGATATGGCTTCAGGAGGACGGTAGAATTGCCCGAATAATAGTCTGGGGTTATGTTTAAGTTCTGGCGTTTCGCGACCCGACGACGGAAATACCATATCACGGCCCCAAGGACAAGTATGAATGCACATCCGAGCCCCACACCGACGCCGACTCCTACTGTTGCCTGAGGCGAGAGTCCACCTCCGCTGCCAGAATCGGAGGATGCAGTCGGGGACGCTGAAGTAGGGGTTGTGTTTATCGACGTGCTAAGTGAGAGCGTAGGTGATGTCATGGTCGCAGTTGTTTTTGTTGTAGAAGAAGCTGTTGTAGTAGATTCCGCGTCATTATCAGTGATGTTGAAGTAGTGGCTGGCGAACAGGTTTGCGCTATCGAGATCGTTTGCGTCTCGGATCTGGAAGAAGAAGACATTGCCGTCCTTGAGGTTTCGCTGGGTAGATACTACCCAGTTGTATGTTGTAACACCAGTTAAATTCGCTATGGTCATCAGTCAGCGGAAGCGAACCACTGGAAGGCAAGGCAGTTGTTGAGGGATGAATGGCGTACTTTGAAGCCACTCGTAGTCTGAATTGTCATTCTGCCACAACATCAAAGAAAGGTATTCCAGACTGGTGGCCCATCGCAACTGTACCGTCTGGCCGAGTTCATACACCGGATTATCCTTATAGACATGGATCGGGCCGCCAGTTGGAGGATTGTAGAAGATTCCTGGTTCGGCGGCAACGGGAAAATAGGCCAAGATGGCCAGTGCGAACCATAGTCTCGACATATCCTGAACTCCTCACTAGAAACCAAGAGATACCAAAGATGCCTTGGGGAGGCTGAGCGCCGTCGTTAACGTGATGATCTTAAGGATCCAGGTCAGGTTGACGCTCGGGGGGTGGCCAAAGAGTTATCCAGCAATGGCTATGATGTGACCGGCAGGGTTGGGCTATTCATATTTCATAAGGCTCTGGTCCTCCAAATGCGCTTAATCCTAGTCTGGTACTAAAATAGCGTAGAAAGCCATCCCTTATTGGCGATGAATGCGCTGGTACGGCTTTCTCTTCTTCTCCATAAAGGCCAGCCACTGGTCGTATACACGCAGAGCATAAGAGTTCCATGGCTCTCGATAGATGTGTATGATTAAATGGATATAGTCAACGATATGCAAGAGTACGCAGTTCTAATATTGCCTTATCTTTTTATGTGGAATTTCTCCAGGCAAAGGCAATCCAAAGGGAACCGTTGTTGTCCGGAGAGATCCTCGCCTATAGTGACATCCGGCCCCCGTACTAAAAATTAGCACAAGCACAAGGGTCCCAGCAAGCGCCAAGACGTGAAATCTAATTGGTCACGACCCTTGCAATTAATATCGGTAAGATGCAACAAAGCTGCGCCGCAATATTGCCGCCGAAAGATTCGTTCTCTAATGCACGATAGGGGATGGCATGTCACGTTCACCATACATGAATTAAATTCCGTTCCATTGCTCAAGCGCTATATTGGAACCCATCCCCTCACATACATGAATCGTAAATATTGAGAAAGACAACAATGTTTTTAGCGACGCGACAGTTGCTTCTTGTGGGAACAGCCGCGAGTTTTCTGCTGCTGCTGTGGTACATGCAGAGAATCTTTGTGTTCCGTACCGTTTCACTGCCAGCCCCGACGCTGACACCAACGCCAACGCCAACGCCAACACCAGCTGAGCTGGTCTCAACTACGGCTAAATCTCCTGTACAGCATGCAGGAAACACCACCTTGGGCGTAAGTACCTTGCCCCGATGAGCATCTATCAGTCACAGTGTGCTGATATGATAACAAACAGTTTCAATCCATCCTCGCACTTTCCACTGGCCCTTCATGGCGAACGAGAGGATTACTCGCCGCAGCGAGCCTTACGGGGTTGGATATCCAGATTCCACCCCAGCCGCCGATCAATCCCAATCTTGTTGATGCTTTCGAGCACCTGGGGCCTGACGATGTCCAACATCCAAGCCATGGTGCCAGCATCGCCTGGCTAGCGCATCTTGATTTGATCAAACACACCATCCAAGCGAACCTAGATACGGTCCTTATCATTGAAGACGACGTCGACTGGGACGTATCAATTCGGTTGCAGATGGTGCAAATTGCGGAAAGTGTACGCAACCTAACCCATATCGACACTCTTGACCAGGATACGGCACCCTACGGCCGAGACTGGGAAGTCCTCTGGATCGGCCATTGTGGCGAGTACTGGGAAGAGCAGTTTGAAACGATTCTATATGATGATCCAACCGCGTGCCCACACAGTGACTATTTCGGCTGGGCAAAGCAGTACATTGAGCGCTTGCCGGATCGTCAACGCGCCGTATACCGGTCGGTTAATCCTGTCTGTTCGTTTGCATATGCCCTGTCTCGAGAGGGCTCTCGGAAAATCTTAGAACTGCTCGGCGGGGCGCAAGACGAAGCCTTCGATGTGAGTATGATGCATGCTTGTAAGGCGGGTCAACTTAGATGCATTTCGGTGGTGCCCGAGGTTGTTCATCAGTATTTCCCGGCTCAGTCGTTTGGTGTGAAGAGTGCTGTGGATGTTGGCAATGGTCAGGAGCCTGGTCCGGAGGAAGCCGAATTTGAACATGTAATGGGATCCACGGAAAATATTCTGGAAAGTGCCCGCTGTCGTGCCTTATGGGGCCAGAGGTGCTTGAGGAAGCAGTGACTTAGATAATACTCTCCTATCGGATAACTAATAGTTCAGATATTTATGATACCCTTACGTACAAGTGGAGGCAATATAAATTCAAACCCCGCATTTGCTGGATAGCCGAGCCGAAGATCAAAATCATCGACCGTCGGATAACCCGACCACCAACACCCATCTCTCACGCTCTTACCAAAAATCGCAGAATATACAATATACAAGATGTCTAATGCGCCAAATACCACGGGCAATGAAAGGTTCAATGCCGAAGCAGCAAATTGGGACAATAACCCCTCCGTCCAAGAGGCGACTCGCCTCGCATACGAGACACTCCGACCCCTCATTGAGAACCTGTCGGAGAAACAAGCCACGACCGGGACTGGCTTGGATGTTCTCGAGGTAGGCTGTGGAACAGGCTTGTTGAGTGTGCGGGTAGCACCATTGGTCCGCGAGATTGTCGCCGTTGACACAGCAGACGGCATGATTGAGATGCTGAAAGCGAAGACAACCCAGCCCGGCTCTCCACGAAATATTGTGCCTATTTGCAAGTTATTAGAGGACCCCGAGGATCCCGTTCTTCCTCTCAGTGATGAGAAGCATCCTTCAGCAGGTCGGAGAAAGTTCGATCTGGCCTTGTCGCATCTGGTACTGCATCATATTCCTGATCTGCGACCTTTTCTCCAGATGCTCCTGGGCTGCCTCAAGCCTGGGGGAAGAATAGCTCTGACGGATTTCGAGGACTTTGGTCCCGAGGCGATCAAGTTTCACCCCAAGTCCAAGTTGGAGGGTGTGGAACGGCACGGCATCCCGCGTCAGTGGATCGAAGACCTATTGAAGGAGGTTGGCTTCGAGCAAGTCAAGGTATGGGTCGGGTGGAAGCTAGATAAGGATGTCGAGGGATGGGAGGATGATAATGGACGCCATGATGGTGGCAAGAAGACGATGCAATTTCCCTTTCTCGTGTGCGAAGGAGTGCGTCCATGATATGGCCCAGACCGGTTACTGATTTATCAAGCGAGGTTAGACTACTCTATGACTTATTTGTGTCTGTTTATAAAGCATGTACCATAGTAGAGTTGAAAATAATCCTACGATCCATGCAATACCCGTGCTGGTTCCAATCAAAGCTAGTATGCTTTAATGTTCTGGAAAGGATATGCCTAACTAATCATAAGCCCCTTCAGTTGCTTTATTTTATTTCATGGTCGGTAGCACCGGGTAGAGTTTCTTATCTCTACAGCAAAGTTGATTTTCTCGTGTGAGTGACCTCAGACCAGATCATTCATATCGGCCAAAGCCCAATTTCTAATCGCCGAAATTGTGGGGACGCAAGAGGTCTGTGCTTCGTCGTTGACAATTACTATTCGTGAATTGATGAACAGTCGAGGACGACTGTTCCCATTCAGGTAAAGGCCCCATGCCACAACCGCGCCCAATGCTACGTGGTAATAGGTTGAGCTGGGGATATGAATTCATATGAATTCATCTGGGTCACTCTAACTCTGTACTAAAATGCCGACATAGTGGCCACGCTAAGCCTAATCCAATACCATGAGTTTTTCTCAGACTATACGTGACCATCCATGAGGAATGAAAACGCTAGTCAAATACGGCTAGTGTGACTATAGTGTAGTGAAAGATAAGTGGGCTCCGGCCTTTGGGGTCAGCGTTCAAGCAAACGCCGAAATAACTTTAACCCCAACAACCCGAGGCTTTCCTTCGGTGATTGCTAGGACCGTAGATATCCGGTGCTTGGTAGAAGCCATGGGGTTTGACGTCGTACCAGGGTAGACAGAACATAAATACAGCCTGTTGGCTTGTGAGAAGCAGAGGATTCTTCTTTACCCTATCCATCAATCTATATCGGAATTTATCATCCATCCCTATATAACCGACAGAATGACCCTAGCAGGAAGCTGCATGTGCGGTGCAATTGCATACGCCTCTGACTGTATGTACATGTTACATATTAACCCCGCTGCTGCGAAGGGCTGACTAACATCGTACTCAATTCAGCCGAGCCTCTTGTGAAGGCTTTGTGCCACTGTGTTGATTGTCAGAAGGTATGCAGCAGGCTTGTGGGCCAAGACATCGTTCGAGCCCGCAAAAGTCCCTGATTGCAAGGAGTGAAGCATCGAATAACCGTTATACACAGTGGACCGGCGGCGCATTCACGTCCAACGTAATCGTTCCCCGGGACTCTTTCAGAGTGACAAAAGGTACCTAGTTACCCCAGCTCCAATTTGTCTCACATATTCGTGGGGTTTTCGTCTCATGTTCGATCACTGGGGCTGAAACTTGCTGCAGGACAACCCTCGTTCTATGATGTCACCGGAGCCTCGGGCAAAAACAACCGCCATTTCTTCTGTGGCAAGTGCGGGTCTAGTCTGTTCACAGAATTAGAACTCATGGCCGACAAGACCGTCATCAAAGCCGGAACTCTGGATGGTGGCGAGGCGAACTTGCGCAACAAGGTCGATGTCGAATTCTATACCAAAGACCGGGCGTCGTATCTCTGTGCTGTGCAGGGCGCTAAGCAGGAGACACTTCTAGGTTGATTAGTTTGATGCGGCTACCCCTGAGGTAGGGCGATGAGGATGTGACTGCAAGGCACTCCTACATGATGATAATGACGGTTGGGATGATTATGACTTTGACCTTTGGTGGCGATGTATATCTTGTAATGTCATGTAGTAGTATGCACGGTGTTGGTGGGGTTGCAGTGTTGAAGATACCATTCATTGAAGAAGATGTTCAGCAGAACATATGATATACCGCATTATGTTAGTCAACACCATATTTATTGAAAGAACAGATCACTGTAAAAGTATTGACAACCTCGATAATTCATTGAACGATTCGTCACGCCGAAGAATCTATTTGTGAAATGGGATGAAAAGGTTTAGAACCGTAGCCTATTGGCCTGGCCACTGAATTCTCCACTACCTTGATCATCCTTCCGCCAAAAGCGGATCGCAACATATTGATATGGCTCGTGGCTGTATCTAGTGGCCCACCATCGAAAACATACATTTGAGTGATGATATCAAAGTTTAACTTCCTTTCTACAAAGCACGAAGGCATTCGTTTGCATTCCACCGCGACGTGACGCTCTTCCTAATAGTTGCCTTGTGGTTTGCCTCATCTACCAACCCTAAGACATACGCTTGCATACAGTATGACCACATGAATGCAGCAGAGGGATTAGTGCCTAATGCGTAAAGCGGCGTGTTGGACGCCCCTCCCACCATTAGGCCATTGATTACCCATTATGATACATTGCATAGCATCATTTTCCTTGTAGAGCGCCCAGAGTTCCTAGCTGTGGGCGTTCACTAGCACAATATACATACATCTGACTGCATGAGAGGGTACTGGCGGGATCATACTCGCCTTACATACTGAACCCAGTAGCAGCGACAAATACCCAAGGCTACAATCTTTCGGCGTTAACTGTTCCGACCCGAAGCTGAAAATATTCTTCATGATCCTTGTTTGAAAAGCTTTCGATTCGTAAAGTATCGGTGCTTTACTAGCAGTGATGTGCCCTAGTAGAGCACCAACCAACATCCTTACAGCCTAAAAATTTAACTGTCGTACCCTCAAAGTATTGGGTTGCGCATCTCCATGTTCAAGCCATCAGCGCGTTTGCCGGTGGATATCTGCGGGCTGTTCTCGGCAAAGTCGGGAATGGCCCGCCGTTAAACCTAACAAGCTAGAAGCTGGAGCGCTGGGAAAGGTCGGTATATCCGTTAATGTATGCATTACTCTACGGAGGACTTGCGTGCGACATGTCATATCCAAGGATCCATCACTGTAATCTTACATCATCCAAGCCAACGAGCATCACTCAGCCACACATTCAGAAACACAGTAACCTGGGCGTATGGTTGACTCACCCAGTGGGATGCCTTACTACAGCCCATAAATTAAATACAATTTGGAAGACGGGCACCATGATTGGGAAACCCAATGACGTATCAGATGCCAAACAGGGCTGACTAGTAGGGCCCGCCACGTTCTGCAGCCCTCAGCTAGTAAGCCCAACTCCATTATTATATATGCAATTCGTGCAGAGTATTGGTCAGCTGCTTAAGGCCCACAGGGAGATTCAACATTGCCCTCTGCCCTGCCTGAGTCACCTTATCTTAATCCGCCATGCTATGTGATACTCTTGCCGTATCGTATCCCTTGCTCACGATAGATTTTCTAATATTGTGACTCAGGCGTCCGTAATATGAATGGCTAACCGACAAATAGCCTCACAAATCCTGGCAACGTGTTGCGGTGTACGGTGTCACCGCCAGTACGCCCAAGGCACTACTGCGAGGCTATTGAGTCAATGCGTGGATCTGCAAACTCAGCCATGCATGATGCCGCCGCCATGCATTTCAAGGCGGGCCAACTCATCAGGCCGTGTGGCGATCATCCGGACTGCCGACCAAAGGGTCTCCACGGACCCTGAATGACAGCCTTAAAAATGAAGCATCTGTGCTGCTACCACTCCGAGATCACGCAAAGTTCTGTACAGTACCTACCACAGTCATGTCTAAAGAAATTGATCCATGCGGGTGCAACGACACTGAACCTACTCGTGAGTTGGTTCTCTGTTTCGATGGCACCGGAAATACCTTTCGTGCAGATGGGAGCGAAACCAATATCCTCAAGATCTTCCGTATGCTTGATCGAACCAAGGATAACAGATGTGAGTCGTGTTGAGTATGCAGTATTACTTACGATAAACTAACCCGTGTAGATTGTTATTATCAGCGTATGTGTCTATGTCGAACATTCCCTGGGGATCTCAGTCTCACATACAACAGCTGGCATAGGAACCGATGTTACCGCCGGATCGTTTGCAAGTCTAGCATACCAGCCCTTCACCAATCTTCCGACTAAAAGGATTGTTGACCAAGCGTTGGCAACATCATTCAACGAGCACGTTATCTCCGGCTATCGCTTCCTCGCCCGCCGATGGGTCCCCGGGTCCAGAATCTATCTCTTTGGCTTTTCTCGAGGAGCATACACAGCTCGCTTTCTGAACGAGATGTTGGACTATGCTGGACTTATCTCCGCCGATAATGAAGAAACTATTCCATTTGTTTGGGAGGCGTTCCTTAGATATAAGTTTGCGGATGCCGGCAAGGAAAGGGATGACGCAGAAGCGTCGCTGCGACTCAGTCGAGAAACCATGTGTCGGTCGCCCGGACTAGTCCATTTTCTCGGACTTTTCGATACGGTCAATAGTGTCGCAGAATTCAACCGCGATGTCAGCAAGGACAACGAAGTTCAGCCGAGCCCGAAGATCATGCGACATGCGGTTAGTATCGATGAAAAAAGAATCAAATTCCAGCCCGTGCTATTCGATCCACCGCCCATCGGCGGCATGAAGGCCAGGACACATCATGTCAGCACCTGGGCTGCAAACGGGGAAGCTACTCTCTCCGGCGTTCCTCATCCCGCGGTCAAGGGGGACTTTGAGGAGGTCTACTTTGCGGGAGACCACAGTGACGTTGGAGGTGGGTGGCCATCCTTTAAGACAAAGGCTAGCCAGATACCCCTTATGTGGATGGTGCAGGAGGCTATCATGGCCGATCTCACCTTTGACCCGATCCAGCTCAAGAAGCATGGGTGCTTCGACCCAAGAATAGAGGACTACGATCCCGACATTGTTCAAGCTGCCGAACAAGCCGAGATCCATGACTCTTTGGGCTACGATTTCGGGAGGGGGCTCGAGGTTCTCTTCTGGCGGTTGATGGAGTACATGCCCTTCAAGCGTCCAAAGGTCTCACCCGACGGGGAGGTCCATGAAACCAGATGGCACGGCCGTGGTTTGCGAAGGCCACTTCCCCCAGCAGCCAAGATCCATTCCAGTGTGCTTCATCGATTACGTTATGATCCTGAATACAAACCCTACAATCTCGGAATGGGGAATAAAGGCACGGCGAAAGAGCAGCGCGAAGAGCAACGTGAGCTCAGGCAGTGGAGACGAATCGCGCACGGTAAGCTCTGTGAATACTGGGTGAAGTTGCCCAAGAATCAGGAGCGAGATACTGGTCTGTAACTGTATATTCTTCATTGTTCTCATCCTGTTGTATATTTTGTTTAGCGTTCTTTGGACTGTATTCTAGGCGTGCTATAATGTCTATCTTTCTTTTTCTCGCCCTTTCTTGACTTGCACAACTTGTATCGCAAACCCGCATATAGAAACGAATATAGACTGCTTCTCACGTTAGTCCGGCTATGGGTATATTATGACTCTCCAGCTGCTCATACCCGATATATCAAATACTAAGCTTCCTCTCGGAATCTTTCGGCCGTGAATCTTCTCGATATTTGACAATACTGCAGCCCACTTCGATTCTGGCTACCTCTCCTCCATTTAAACCTAGTGACACCGTCTTAAAGATTCTGCGGGATGCACTGGCAACGTGTCAGGTCGGTGAGGTCATGTGGCATGAGGATACCCAATCCCTCTGGAGGTATCTTTGCGTATCTGAGCTAGTGGGCGCAATCTTCATTCTCAACCGTCAGCCCTCGTTTTCTATCTCTCATCCACCACCCTGATTCCTTCCGTTTTGCTGGCACATGTACGTCACTGGTTTCTTGTTCTGTGTATTTTATTTTATTTTGGTTTGGTTTGTTTTATTTATTTATTATTTTTTGATAACACCAGTTAAGGCCTGGGTTGATCCCAAATATGCCTCCTAACCTTTAACCTTCGGTCTTGGCTGATCATAACCGACCAGGGAAGGTCGGTCCCCACCACAAGGCAACAACCAACTTCAACAACAGAGGACGTCAGTACGGCCAATCCAGGGCTCTCCTCTCCCTGGTATACCACCGTCATTACCCGAGGGTCACCTGATGTCAGCCACGGATGACAGGAAGGGCCCAAAAAGCGTGACAGTCGAGTCCTCCACCAACCTGCGCCTCAACCTCCGTGCACTTCAGCTGGTGGGGCACCACTCTGGTGGGGGCCAAAAGGCAATGAATGCTTCTCGCTGTCAATCCAAAGGCTTGATTTTGAGCCTCTTTCGGCGATGCCCGACGCCCAGCCTTGGTGTTTCGATCTGTCTTCCATAACGCCTTCGAATGGTATCACAACAATTTGTGAGTGGTCATGGTTTTCTCTACTTGGGGTGTATGTGCATTAGTGGCTCTTAGCAGGCGTGCAGTGCGTCAAATACACTTGTTCCCTTAATAGTCAGGGAGCACTTCTATTCTTGATCACTCTCGCCTCCTTTTGCGTCTCTCTTTTTCTTCTCCATTCTTTTTCTCTTGTTCTGTAACGCTGTCAGCTACTTACCACCCCAGCTCAGGCCGTGAAATAGCCCGTCCCAGCTCTGAGGACTTACTAGATTGCCATGGCTGCCGTGGAGGCACCAGTACCCAGACAGCGCAGAGCCCAACGGAAACGATCCAAGACGGGCTGCCGCACCTGTCGGTAAGCATAAAATTGGCGTGTCCCGATGCAATGTGCCAGCTCTGACAGCTCACCGGTACAGTGCCCGGCATATCAAATGCGACGAATCACCCGGTCCTGTATGCCAAAACTGCACCTCGACTGGTCGCTTATGCGAAGGATATGACATGTGCCGGCTGCCGCATAAACGAACCGTTGTATGTCTGCCCGACATTGCAAACCGTCTCTGTTGGACCATGAACTCGGACGAGAAAAGATGCTTTTCATACTTCCACCATCACTCAATCTCAAATTTGACTTCCTTCTTCGACTCCCCCTTGTGGCAAAGACTGGTAAGGCAGCTTAGTCACATAGAGCCGGCCGTGTATCATGCTGCGAATGTGCTGGGTGCGGTTCAAGAAGACTCGGAGGAAAATGGCATGCGTCTAGCAGGGGTCAACCTACATCGCCCTCGGCACCGATTCGCCCTGGAACAGTCGGCACGATCCTTTGCCCTTCTCAATAAACGACATGCATCTCACGATCCACAGTTTAAAGAGGTAACCCTGGTATGCTGTTTGCTGTTCACATTATCAGAGCTGTTACTGGGGCAGTATGATACAGCTTTGCAGCATCTCCGGAGTGGTCTGCAAATTCTGAATGAGGCAGCGACTTATACGCACTACTTGTCAGCCATAGACCAGTCTTTGGTCGAAGCCTTCGTGCGCTTAGATGCACAGTCATCGCATTTCGGAAGAGATCGGCCACTCTTGCATCTGAACAAGGAGGGAGAAGAGAAGTGGTCACACAGCGATACCACCCCATTGCCTCGCAATGTGCAAGAGGCTCGACGAGAACTAAACAACGTATTAAGTAAGGGCATCCCGTTTCTCTCCGAATGTTGGTCGCTTTCCAGTACGGAAATCAAGCTCCACTATAACTCGATGCGCTTAAGACAACAGAGCCTTCTTACGTCTCTGACTCAGCACAAGCAACGATTAGAATTGTTCTGCGAACAGTCGTATGCCAAACTCAGCCCGAAGGAACGACGAGGGGTAGATATAATCCGATTGCACTACCTTGCTCAGATCTTGAGTATTAAAACCTGCTTTTTCAACGGGCCGATTCCGGGATATTTGACCCCGGAATACGTGTCCTTATTATCCGCCCATGAAGCGCTGATGGCGAAATTTCCGGAGCGTTCCACAACCACGTTGGACAATGGCATCATCCCAGGACTGTACGTCGTGGCATCTAAATGTCCCGAGTATCGTGTACGCTTACGAGCCATTAAAGCTCTCCAGTCCTGGCCGCATTGCGAGGGCTTGATAAATTCCAACATAGCTGCTTCACTGGCCTTTGAATCTCTCAAACGAGAACTCATGAAAGGGAATAAGGAGGAGCTGTCACTCATAGTTGGAGATAACGAAGTAGAACTAGTCCGCTTCTTGTTTGACACACTGAGCTCCACAGAACATGCTGCACACTGGTCAATGATTAAAGCTTCTAGGATTCTGCATGATGAACCATGAACCACAAACACTGGCCTCTGGGATCAAGATCCCTTGACTGAGAGCACTCATGATTACTGCAAACTCCCGTCAGCTTTTCACGAAGAGCAAACCTTTGCAGAAGCAAGGCCGTGGTAGTACGTTCCTATAAGATCAATGAGGGTGAATATCCCATACACAGTATATATTAGCAAGCTAATGTCATTAAGGTTCTATTCGTAACTAGGTGTGATACATTGTATGACCAGGGAGAATCACCAGCAGGAGAGCGAAAGATGGCAAGTCCAATTTTGCCTACCCTGTGAACAAGTTCATTATGCCAAAGTAGCCTCAAATACCGCCGTACGGAAGTCTGCATCAGACCTCCAAACTTGGGTAACCTTGAACTCCGCCTTCTCGAGCAGATCAACCCATTGCTTCTCCGTTCGCTCAAGGGCGGAAAAGACCTCCATCATATGGAGATCCAGTGTTGCGGATAGCGCAGGAACATTGGCACCCTCGGGCATTACATGCTCATTAATGAGAAGGATTGAGTCCCTGGCCATCGCTTTCCGAATGTGACGCAGAGCTTCCAGCGCCGGCTTGTCGGGCCAGTCATGCAGTACCGTTCGCATGTGGTAAGCCTTGGCACCTTGAATAGGCTGTCCCTCGAACATATTGATCTTGACAGCACTGATTCCTTCGCCGAGCGGCTCTTTGATGTTGTCAATGACTTGTGGGAGATCCTGGACGATGTATTTGCCCGGCAGTTGTGGGAACCGTGTCTTGAGTGCTGTAACATCATGCCCGACACCACCACCAACGTCGACAAAAGCAACTCGCTCCGGAGGTACCTGTAACTTGTCCAGAACTGGGAAAATTTCAAACCACTCAACACCGTAGTGTCGTTTGCTTTCAGTCATTACCGAGTTGAACACGCTTTGTGTCGCGGGGTTCTTGCCCAGCCATTCGAAGTAATGCTCGTTCGTTTGATAGGCCAGTTGAAAGGGCGCATCATAGGCATCTGAAGGATTCTTGTACCCCTTCTCTTCGAAGTAGTCAAAGAGCTTTGAGGTGATTTGCATGTTTGTATGACTATTACTATTAGAATAAGACAGAGTTGCAAGGATGATAGGCTTACAAATGCTTGATCATATCACCAGGCACTGAACCAGTTCCGTACAGCATGGCGATCTGTGAAGGCTGATATGTTTCGGTGCTGGTCTCTTTACAAATGTTATGGGAGCAAAGGAACCGCAGTATACGTTCTAGTCAATGTAAGTTTGTCTTTGCTTCGCATGAGGCTTGTATTGAGGATGGGTCCATACTCAGAAGCTCCACGTCCCCTTTCGTTTTTGACGAGAGTTCTTCCAGGGTCATGTCGGTCCCGTTTGATGTCACGAAAGCGTCAAAGATTCCCATGCCCTGGGCAACCCTGATTGCGGCAATTCCATAGTGCTACTAGGTTCAGTAAGGGTTTGGTTATAAAGGAAGTTCGGCAATATCCTACCGCAAAACAGTGCTTCTGGATTATCTGGACTGGTGTTTCCAGTGCGGCCTGAAGTTGACCGACTGCACCTAGAAGCTGCATACGCTCCTCATCTTTAATATTCTCTGGGGAGGGGAGGTTTGCCAGTGCGGAGTTAAGAGTGGAAGTGAGGTCGGACAGTGAGGTTGTCATGGTGGAGAATGCTCAGAGGAAATGTAACTAGAAGCTTCAAATTGATAGAAGTGTGAGCTACAGGGAAGACTACATTTAAGCCGGGCTGTCACTACCTTTATATATCTGACACCATGTTCGGTCAATATCCTCGCTTTGACCGTGAAGACCGAACTTCGGGCTAAGGATCGTGGAATACCCCGAGAATCAGGAATCATGTACACGCGCCCACGAATGATAGTCCATGTTTTCCTGTCATTGTTGGATCTAGATCCACGAATTTATAACGCTAATAACGAGTCACCTATCATGCTGTAGACTTGGATATGATTGGTTTATAGCCTTAAGGATCGAAGATGACAGCAAATCCCTCAATATCCTAATGTAGTTTAGCTCGATATTGTACACGTTTCGGCCAATCAACGACTAACGGAAACGGCCTGCGGGTGGAATCACTGGGTTATGAAGGAATTCAAATAGAATGAATACGGCGTATGCATCCTCAAGTAATCATAGATTCCAAGTATAGAAACATAAGTTATGGGAATACATTTTCGTTCGTACAGACCTCAACTTTACTCCGCGGTGTGGCCAAGTGATGTTCATTGTCTTCTGGCAGCGGGTACCAACCATCTGGGAACACCACAATTATATATATGATATGAACTTCTCCACCTGCTTACCATAAAACGACCGGGAAACTGGTTCGTCAAGTCACTTCCTTATGATCACTCGAAGTCAGGAACGATTCAACAGGTTCAGATGTCTCCCTAAAGTACTTATACACCATGAGAACAACCAGTGCAATACCGGCACATTGTTCGAATATATCTTGCAGTTCTCAGACGTATCGCGTACGTCGAGGGTTTGTTGAGACCAGATTTATATCTGATCACATATGAAGCTCGCCAGTCTGTCTCTCCTTGCATCTACTCCAATCTAGAAGGCCATGTACAGCCAGAATTGGTTCGTGTTCCGAACCCTCGGAGTGGCAAAGATGATGTACGACAGTGTGGGGATGTGGACATTCCAGCCCTTAAGCAACAAATGGACAAAATCTGCCATAGGTACATAAGATATAATGACGAAAGGATCTCCACCGCTATCCTTACGCTTCCTTATAATCACTGCCGGGAGACCCGCGTCCCCAGACTCGGCTTTTCCGATTACCCCGGATTCTCCACGACCGTCCAATGATTACCGAAGAATGTTGGCCTTTGCTACTCTCAAGCCCCTCCTCGACGCCTTCCCTTTACCTGTGCTTTCGGTGTGCAGCGACGATCCATTGCCGGGGGTTTAAGAACCCGCGCGTCTGCCGGCCCAGGCGGCCACTTTGTTTTTGCTTGTCTTGGAGGTGGATCCGACTCGCCTAAAACGCAAAATGACGGACTCAATCAAGGAGTCCATCAGCCACCTCGAGACCGTTGCAGATGAACGGGGGGCTACAGATTCTCAGGACATGAAAGAGTCGAATGTTGATCCGAATCATCCACAGGTTAGAACTTAGCACCATAAATGTGGGCTTCAGCTGATGAGCTAACGTGGATAATCCTAGAACTGGTCCACAGGAGCGAAATTATGCACATATCTTACCGTCTGCTTCTACACCTTCCTTGGCAATGTAAACGGGAGTAACTTCACGGTCGCAACAAAAGCTGTTATAAAGGAATTCCACGTTTCTCAGACCCAGGCTGGAGAGCTAGTCTGCTTTAACGTCTTCCTTCTAGGCTTGGGAAATGTCTTGTGGGTACCACTGATGCGCGTCTTCGGCAAGCGACCGGTCTATTTATTGTCTATGCTATCTCTTGCTATGATGAACGTCTGGTCGTCGCGCGCGTCGAGCTACGGAGAACTGCTGGCTTCGCGGACCTTATCGGGCTTTGCTGCTGCCGCCGCAGACGCGACGGTGCCAGCGGTTGTGTCAGACATGATACCACCGCAGGATCGAGGTCATTATCTGATGTTCTTTCATTTGGCCCTGACCGCAGGGCTTTTTATCGGTCCCTTGATCAACGCATACCTGGTCCAGGAAGAGGACTGGCGATGGATGTGTTATTTTCTAGCCATCGCCACGGCAGCGACATTTGTCACTGCCATCTTTACTGTTCGCGAGACCACGTATCTTCAAAGAAACGCATTCGCTCCTAAGCGCAGGCTGTGGCAGTGGATGTCGCTGACGGTGGGATACAACCCCGATGCGTCATTCATTCGAACAGTGTCAGATATTGTGTGCAACATAGCATATCCACAGTTGCTCTGGGCAGCATTTGCCATTGGTATCTCGGTCGGATGGTAAGGCCTCTACATGCCCAATGCACGTCTATCACAATTCATGCTCACTGACATCGCTAGGAACATTGTCGTCCAATTAACTGCCTCGCGTACCTTCACCGCACCCCCCTACAACTGGCCCGCAGGAAGCTTGGGGCTTCTCTCCCTCTCCGGATTCATCGGCTCCGTCTTAGCCTTCTGGCTGGGTGGGCGATTGATCGACATCATCTCCACCCGCTATACAAACCGACAGGGGGGGCCACGTCTCCCGGAGTATCGACTCCCCGCCATCATAATCCCAGGAGTCATCGGTCCAAGCGGAATTTTGATCTTCGGTCTTTGCATCGCGTATCAAACCCACTGGATCGGAGCGGCCTTCGGCTATGCCATGCAGGCATTTGGCGTCGCCGCCATTTCCAACGTGGCGGTGACTTACTCCCTAGATTGTTATAGGCCGGTCTGTACCCAATTGCTTAGCTCATGCCTTTAGTTAAAATTACTCATGCTAATGTGGAACAGATCACCGGCGAAGCTCTGGTCATTATCTTTACTGTGCGCAATACGATCGGTATGCTGCTGTCCCTTTATGCGGCCGATTGGATCCAGCGCCAGGGTCCTGCTCCTGTCTTCGGGGAGATGATGGCGATTCAGGTCACTAGTATCTTACTTGCCATTCCTCTTTTCATCTGGGGTAAACGGTTGCGGGCTGTGACGTCTTGGTATGGCCCGATGAAACGATTCCAGGATCAAGTTGAGACGTGATATACGGAGGACTGGCTGGGGAGTTAGGGGTCGCGGTTTATAAACAACTTTTGCTTTCTTATTTTCACTTGTGTGTAAACGAGGACAATGCATATTTGAGAGATTAGAATGAGATGTCGCAGATGTAATGAGCAACAAGAAAGCGAAACTAGTGATCACAGATGGTACAACAACAGCCCCAGTGCAAATACGGATAGAACCAGGCAACAAGGAAGTTTAGATCCTCGTGCAGACAATAAAATGTCACTAAGCTCTCTAGTTAAAGCTTCAACCCAACGGAACAAATCATAACTAAAGAGATACGAAGTACTAATTTCCGTTCAACCACCAGGAGCCCAAAGAGCTATACGGAGTATGAATATGCAGTACACGTAGCACCCCCGCACGGACAAAGATTGGCTCGGATTTACTTTTCCAGACGTACGGAGTACCTGATCCAGTAAATTGCTAGAACCAGAGAAGCCATAGCAGTATCAAGTGGCGAAGCCAGCACGGGAAATAATTCCATAACCATCACCATCAAGACTACAGCGGCACTGCAGTCAAAGGCTATTTCCCAACCTAGCAAATTACACGATTGTGGATAGAGGTCTAGATGCCGCGCTACCAATATTGCTTGAAGTCTATATCGTGCTAAAACTAAAAGGTCTGCAGTTTGGCATCGGCATTGCTCAGCGCCGGGTGTACCGGCATATTGGCTGTCAGCTTGTTGATTGAGCGGGCTTTAATTTATTTTCTTCAGCAGGATAAGAGTTTGCTAAGCCGTGCTATTTTAGTGTTTACCGGTATTCAGGTACGTAGTAATCTCCTTAGACGTTAGGGGATATGACTAGATTTACAACGAATTGCTGGGTCTATTAATACTGTCAATAGATGAATGTGTTCCTCAGGTAGAGATCCCGTGACATACGACAGATTCCTCTAAAAATTGGTATTGGGTGATACGATGGCTGAAGCATGCAGCACATATCCAGAGTACTCCGTAAGAATTCCGCATCCCTCGCTTAACTTCCGGCTCTAAAAAAGACTAGTGAAAGCCTAACAGATTAATTGCCTAATAGCGCAATGGTTGTGGCGTCTTAGTGCAGGAGATGTGGATCACTGAGGGCTAATGAAGTGTTGAACCGAGCCATGGAAGTTTTTCCGGTTCCCAATCTCTGGGAGATCCACCGGTTGAACAAAGTGAATTTTGAAATTTCCCATCGGAAGATCGTTTGGCAGAGACACAACTTGATCGACAGGAGTTGAAGAAACAGTGGCAAAAAAAGAAATAGTGCAATTTGCCGACGTGAGTTCCTAACCAGGGTTGAAGCTGTCACGCTCGGGTCTCCGACTAATGAGTCCCCCGTGTTTCTGCGAGATCTGATTCTCTACCCCGTAAATAACACTGTGGCAACTGTGAAGTAAGGGGATTGCCGGTTTGGTCTGCAGCCCAGGATACCAAGTGGCCATAGTGTGTCGAAAGCAGGCCAAGTCTGGCAAAGATGGGACTTGCCCACCCCAGTATGTTCATGCGTGCCATTACACTAGGACCAATGCTTGTGGCTCGTTTCGGCAGGTGTTCTCCAAATGGGACTCTATTTAGGCGGCAGATTTACCATCCTCTACGTTTGAGACACGGCATTGGCCTCGGCAATACTATGTAGCTTTAAATACGAGAAGGGAGCGAATTTTGGAGATTAATTTACTCGGGCATGTCCGGAATTGAGACTACAATCCCACTTAAACAGGCACTCCTGGCGAAACGTGATAAGGAGGACAGGCACGGTCGAAGCATCTCCGACCCACGCGTCGAGTCTGTCATGAACAGAGATAAGGTTTAGCTAAGAAAACGTGTCACAGATTCTCAATCTTCGAAGGATTCGAAGAAAGCCCAATATTTGAATTTCCAGCCGGGTGGCCACCATGATCCCTGTCGTAACACGATAGTATGTCGATCAAATCCGCTGGAATGCATGGCAGGCCGTAAGAAGCTATCCTGATTTGAGACATCGACAGGCGACGCCACCTGCGCGGTGGACGGAGAACAGTAGGAGTATTGACCCGGCCATACAATCAGTCCTCCACTTTTGCCGCTCTTTTCGCCCTAGTCCTCAGTCCCGTTCCAAGAATCCAAGGAATCCAAGCACCTTGGGATCCACCTTGTGGGGGACAAAACACAAATGTCAAGTGCTAAAAGTCGAGCGTCTGAATTCCGGACACCCCTGTGATGGGTGTCAAACTAACCCCTGCTCACAGGTACGAGCATTTGACCGCCTGTGTACCATGGCATCAACATCTAGAAGGTGTCGGGGAGGGGAAGATTTCTCGAAAAAGTATACTACGAGCGAATAAGGATATCCTCCATGGCCCTGCAAGCTTCCCCGGACAGCAGTCTTAGACGTCATGGAATACTAATCAAAGTTTTCCGAGACCCAGACACATGGTCTCGGACTGCAGTCTAAGCGTATGCTCTATTAAATGTTATCTTTAGTCTGCAGAAGCCAATAACTTAGTACCGGCCAAGGATGAATAAAGGTACCGCATGTGCCCATCTGCACTAATGTAATCTCTTTGCTTCCTGAATTTTACCCATGAATGCAGAAAGGTCTTATTCGTGAACGACCTTCTCATTCCATCGTATTGTATAGAGTCCGTCGATCTCGTCCATATGAAGGATTACTCGTAGTGAGTCTCTCCCATAGAGACTGGCAAGACAACATGGCGGACAGCACAATTATACCGGCAATGTCGCCGCCGGCCGGGCAGACATCCAACTTCATTGACCCCCCATACATTGGGACCAAATTCCTCGTCGTCAATTGCGTCTTTCTACCGATTGCAGCTCTTGCGCTGTTCATCCGAACATGGACACGGTTGTTTATCGTGCGCAGTTTTCGCTGGGATGACTGTGAGTCTCTCGTTCACATCGATGACGCCATTTTGCTAACAGGAAGACCAGATTTAATGATCATAGCTTTGGTGCGTTGGTATAATCTTCGCTCCACTATGCATCGTCCCCAATCGACTAATACGGCTTCTTTCGCCCTGTCCAGCTTCTATCCGCCGCCATGACCGGAGTCACTTTGGAGAGTAAGACACCACATCGTCCAAGAAGACAGGGCTAGAATATGGTGGTTGACAGTCGCAAATAGTGTTAAACTGGGGTCTGGGAAGACACATGTGGGACGTACCAGCGCAATATTTATCACCATGGTTTATGAAAGTACGATCGATCATCTTCGGCATGCACACCAGTCACTAACAGCCTCTCAAGTTAAACGTTATCGCCGCGATTATCTACTGCGCCGGGACGGGTTTTACTAAGGTTTCCGTTCTGGTCTTCTATATGCGCATCTTTCCCAGTCGCAATTTCCACCGCGCCGTTTGGTCGATCGTGTTCATTGCCGCAGGATACAGTTTGGCCAGCGTTCTGGCCAATGTTTTTAGTTGCAAGCCCGTTGACAAAGCGTGGTATCCTACCAAAGCTGGTCACTGTATGAACCGACCGGTGTTCTATTTCGCCAATGCTGGATTGGGAATATTTACCGATTTCGCGACGGTTATTGTGCCCATGTGAGTCTCGTTCCCTATCAGTCAGAGTCTCCGTTGAAGGAATGCTAACAGACTTTTCCCCCCGACAGCCCTTGGTTACGCCGATTGCAGATGCCATTACGCCAAAAGATCGCCGTTAGCTGTATCTTAGCGATGGGATGCTTGTGAGTAATATTCGTCATGCTACGGAGATTGCAATAACTCACAGTATGGTAGTGTTGGCGTCGTCAGTTGTATCCGATTATCGACCTTATATACTCTTCTCAAAAGCCCAGATCTCACCTGTAAGTGCCGCCACGGATCAGCCACGGGTATTCTCTCGCTAATACGCCCTATAGGGAGCACAACAGACGCCCTAATGTGGTGTACGATCGAGTTAAACCTTGGAATCACCGGTGGCTGCATTACAGCTGTGCGCCCGTTCGTTCGTCGTTACTTCCCTCATCTTCTGGGTCTATCCTACGGGAAGGGTTACAAATATGGCGATTCCTCTCGCAAGTACGGCCATCCACTGGGCTCTGTTCCTCGAGCAAACGCGCCCGATTTCTCGAATGCTCGCAGTAACCAATATTCGACGCTCACGACGGCGACGACCGTCATGCCAGCAGCAGACAATGGGAGCGAAGAACATATTTTACAATACCCAGAAATGCCTGCGAAGAGCGCCGATGGCATTGGCATTGTCCGGACGGTTGAGTTCGACGTGGAGAACTCAAGTGCCCGGAGGTAATCCTACTTTCTTTGATATATCTTTTTTCCTTATGTTTTCATGAAATTTAATACCTACTGTGCAATTTCTTATAGCGTGACGTTCAGGAGTTGGTGGGTGAGCACATTGTATAACTTGATATCAGTGGTGGGACGACAAACGACTACGAAGCGACGATGCATTATTAATCGGCGGCAAATTCATAATTTATTAGATTAGAGAAAAATCGACTACTGAAATTCGAACCTCGGAACCTGCGAGATTGAGTGGGCCCCATAGTTTGTTGCTATAGGAGGCACTAAGGTAGAAATGCTGCTAGAGATCTACTAATCTCCCAGACTAACTGCAGTAGGCCCTTACGCCGACGATAATCGCGACAATCATTGGCCACAGCCACCCATAATCTCCGCATAACTCCTGGCGAGATAATCTCATTCTCAGGAACACGCACATGGACACTGCCCATGTTTTCTCCACCATGAAGAATGTTCTCCTTTCTGCATTTGCTGCGTCATGACTCGGCCCGGACGGCGTCTCCAGTAACGGTCATTTCTCCAGCCGATGGTTCCTGAATCATGTATCCACCTTGTTGGACCTTTTTAATCCTTCGCTTCCCCGACCGGAACTACTGTTCTATCCCCTCAAACTGAGCAGAGCTCTTCCTGTCACCATGCGCGTCAGTTCTGTTATTCTGCCCCTGGCGGGCTCTCTCTTGGTTGAGGCCTCCTCGAGTTCCCCTGGTTGCAACGCTCTCAAGGGATCCGTCAACAGTTCCATCTTCTACCCTAACACCGACGTGTACGAGTATGAAGCCCAGAATTTCTGGTCCAACACGGAAATCATGAGCCCCGGATGTGTTTTCCGCCCGCAGTCGAGCGCTCAATTGGGCGAGGGAGTCAAGGCTTTGGTCGATGCCGAGGCCAAGTTCGCTGTGCGCGGTGGCGGTCATATGGGTATTCGAGTACGTAGGCATCTATCTAGAATGAATAGGGTGGTTCTAATTGATTCTAGGGATCGAACAATATCGACAATGGTGTGCTCATTGTCATGTCCAACCTGACCACCCTGGAATTGTCGGACGACAAGTCGATCGTCTCGGTCGGTCCATCCCACAGGTGAGGAATCCCCATTCACCGAGGAAAGAGCCTCTTCTAAGACTGAGTGCGTGATCCAGATGGGAGGACGTTTACGCTTACCTCGCCGATTATGACCTCGCCGCGCCAGGTGGCCGTCTGGGCCCCGTCGGTGTCCCCGGATTGCTCTTGGCCGGAGGCGTCAACTTCTATGGTAACCAGATTGGCTGGTCCTGCAACTCCGTCGTCAACTACGAGGTCGTCCTGGCCGACGGTTCCGTCGTGCAAGCCAACAAGACGAACTACTCTGACCTGTTCTGGGCCCTGAAGGGAGGCAGCAGCAACTTCGGTCTTGTCACTCGCTTTGATCTGGAGACTGTCAAGTCGACCAAGGTCTGGGCTGGTAGCTACACTGTGTCCGCGGAATATGTAGACAAATTCCTTGAGGTATGATACGTCAGACTTCCAAAAAAAAAAACTAAATGTCGTTCTAACGAAATGTAGGCTGCGGCTACCTATGCTGCCAACATCTCCGACCCCAAGTCTCACATTGTGCCTGCTCTGGTTCCGGGTGACGATCTCCTAGCTTCGGTCATCCTGTTCTACGACAGTGAGGACACCAGCTATCCCAAGATCTTCGAGCCCTTCACCGAGATCCCCTCCGTGAGCAGCACCCTGGGCTTCAAGACCGTCTCGGAGTTCGCTGCCGAGACTGGAGCCATGGTCGTTCCTCACATCAAGTACGTTCCGATACCTACAGGTGACTGGGAAGTGTTAAGTGACTAACGCTATGTAGCGATGTGTTTGTCGCCGGCACCGTTGTCGGTACCACCTACGCCGAGCTGCTTCAGGGCATCACCATCATCAACACCACTTTCTTCGAGCAACTGCCCAAGCTGTACGCCCAGATCCCCACCGCCAACATCTCCACCATCCAGCTGGACTGGCAACCCATTGGTGCCAGTTGGATGAAGGCCTCCGAGGACAGGGGTGGCAACGCTCTCGGACTAGACTCCTCCAAGATCTACCTCTGCTATGCCGAGGTCGTCGAATGGATCGGCTCCAGCTACGACAACATCGTCGCTCAGTGGGTCGAGGAAACCACCTATGCGATCAACAATGCCACCCAGAAGGCCGGCTTGTATGACGCGTTCAACTACATGGGTGATGCTGCCGGATTCCAGTCGATCTTCCCCGGATACGGCGAGGAGAACGTCTCCAAGTTGCAGACTATTGCCAAGAAATACGACCCCAACCAGGTCTTCCAGACTTTGATGCCGGGTGGCTTCAAGGTCTACTAATCTACTCTTTTTGTACAGTATAGTATATAGTCAAGACTGTGTCCTTCCGGGTCGGATATACATTCAATAATAATCATTGATATTTTATTCACAAAGGTATACCGTATTAGAATATCCAAGAGAATTTATATGCCACTCATCATAGCCCAGCGTCCAGCGCTCCAATCCATTCACCCCTCACAAAGCGAATGAAACAAATAATGAATGACAAAGAGACCCTTAATTCGAGCCCTAGAGCCCAGCAGCCTGGACCAAGAACTGGGCCGCTTCCTGGGCATTGGAACCATACGACAGATGAGCCATAAAGTTCATACCGTTCAGGCAGACGGGGTCCCCAGACGCGCAGAACTCCTTGACCTTATCAGAAGCGAGCTGTCCAACACCCTGCGTCTTGAGCGGGTCGCCGAACAACACAGCTCCGGAAATGGCATCGGCACCGACCTTGCTGGCGGCGTTGTGCACGACCATGGCGCCCTGGGAGTATCCACCAATCACGACCTTGGTGTTCGGACACTGCTTCTTGGCTTGTTGGATGAGTTCAGCCATCTTGGGTCCGCCTGATGCGCCCATATTTGCGTTGCCCTGGTTTCCCCTCTATTAGTCTCTGTCTTGCTTGTTTTGTATTCGAAGATTGTGGGAGGGGGGAAGGGGAAGGATAACATACAGCAGCATCGGCAGGGTAATCAACGCCCTGCACAGACACCTTGTTTCCGGTCAAAGAGGCCAGCTGATTAGCCACGGGCGGTCCAACGACCGATCCCATGTTGCCCATTTCACTTGTTCCGCGGGCGAAAATGAAGGTCAGTTCCTGACAGCCCGCGTTCTGGGTCACTCCGTTCTCTGTAATCGAGGCTCGTTTAGTCAATCCGGGCAAGCCGCCAGAAGAAGATCCGCCTAGCAAACTGCTCAGATCGGGGATGTTACCAGTGCTAGATCCGAGACCGGGAATACCGCTGCCGGATGAAGAGGAGCCGCCTAGCCCGGGTATCAGGGAGGAGCCACCGAGTCCTGGGAGGCTGCTGCTAGAGGAAGAGCCGCCGAGGCCGGGGATCAGGGACGAAAGGCTGCCGAGACCACTGCCGGTGGGGGAGCCAGAGGAAGAACCACCGAGGCCAGGGAGGAGGGAGGAGAGACTTCCAAGTCCGCTGCCGGTGGAAGAACCCAGGCCGGGGAAGCTGCCGCTGGAGGAAGAGCCACCGAGGCCAGGGATCAGAGAAGCGAGGCTACCCAGGCCGCTGTCTGTGGAAGAGCCAGAGCTACCGAGGCCGGGGAGGGAACCCATTCCTGGGAGCTGACGGCTTTCGACCGTCTTGGTCGGGGCAGCGATGGCGCCGCCAACGAGAGCGAGGGCCGCGATAGCCTTCATCTTTGTTTTATTTTGGAGGAGATTGAGGACTCAAAGAATGACAAGAGCACAGCTCTGATAACGAATGACAAGCGATGGAATGAACGATAGAGAGAGAATGGATTGGATCCGCTGGGATGGACGAGACCTGAAGATGCGGACGAGGATGAGGGTTCTTATACCCCTTTCCCATACTATCCCAGCATCACGACAGGGATAAGGTTTTGATGCCTTGACTACAAGGGTATAGTGCTACTCCGTATTCGGGGGAGGATCTATGGTTTAGGACAGTGGGTCCGGTTTCATCCTTTCGAAGGTTTTGGCATCGGTCGTTGTTAGTGTTAAACTGTTTGTAACTTAGTACCCCGGGGACGTTGGAGGTGCACTGCGCGTTTAACGGTCAATTCCCCGATGACATCTGCCACTGAATCTGTCTACATCTGGCTGGAGTACTATACCTTGGTATATACTTGGTCTATAATTCAGCGTGGCATTACTCGCAGAACTCCCACCTGTGTGTGCTATGCATACGAGGACTGCTCGGGATTTGTTTACCGAATCCTGAATGCCGATCTAGCTCAGACCATACCAAGAAGAATGTTAGTGGTGCGTGAATCAAGGAACAGTTCCTGGAAGGATGAACGGTGTGTGGTTATCGGCCGATCAATCTCACACTAATTGCAAGCTCGTCTCAGAGTGCGTCAAGCCCTAAGCTCCGGCTCAGCCGCGGCTCCAATGATATTAATCGCGATGTGAGGTATCACTGGGTCAATAACTCCGTGACTGACTCGAGACAAATATAGCACAAGGTTCTTGCAGTTGATTGCTCAAACGGCTGTCAAGTGTTTGCGGTAGATTAACTGGTTCAGGGATGATGTGGGGTTAAGGCTTAGTTAGGGTTTGCGGTCGTGATCACTCAAAATTCAGGCATGGCATCTACTCCCAAAACGGGTGATTTCTCCGCGTAGTTAATCAATCTCCCGAGATATTCCCGGTAGTCTTGGTCCAATGCCTTACCACAAGGGTCGGGACCATTTGTTGATTCCTTCGATCGACATGAGAGTCGGGTTATGTTGGGAACTCGGTCGAACGGGTTTTGGCCTTGGTAGGGCGCAACTTATACATATCCTTTACCTTGTACCCTCCAGGGAACCACGCTCCGGTTCTGTCATATAATTCTGCTTAAGAGAGCTACTATAGTACTGCATTTATCCTAATTGTTTTTCACATCGTAAGACCTATAATCCATTAATATTCTCCTACTTAAACACCTACTGAGTCAGCCCCTGAATCATAATACATCGCCATTATAATCGTCAAGACTAACTTCGACCTCACACGGTCGTGTCTTAACTTCCGATCAACACGAACACCGATCAGCTAGCCTATTCCGGTCATACTCCGGAGTATATATGTTTCAGAGCAATGCTAAGTTTTCAGCAGTTCTGATTGCCCATAAATGCCGAATCGCGATGACAAAAAGTCTGCAACCAAGCAACAATGAGCCGAGGATGGAAGGTCCTGCCAATAGGGAAAACTACGGGGACATGGCTCTATTGGGCTGGATCTGCCACGGCAGTTAGATTAATCTTATTTGAGTTAAGGCTAGAAAATTCTAAGTCTCAGATCAACAATGGTGGTAGATCTACTGCGTTTCATGGGTTGCTCCACCTTCAGCACAATCTATACGGAGTAACTCTGGGTGACGCCGGAAATGACGCGGTTGTCCGTGGCGTTTAGCAGAAGAATAGTGGCCTTTCCGCCTGGGAACTGCCGCTTTAACAGTCTGTACAGTCTATACCAAATTTGTCCTAGCCCAGCGCTTAGGTCTCATACCCCCGGATGGATGTTTACCTCAAATGAACAGACATTAAATTGGCCTGGCGCATACACTGTGGGTATACAGAAAAATGATAAAAGGGCCATTCCCTACCCATATAGGGTCTCCTTCAGTATACTTTGTTGATTTAATCATTCACAGCTTTAGAAAGCTCTGCCACTGTACATTCGCTTCTTGATAAAACCTAAAACAGCTATACTGTATCCCAATGCCTCGCAATAAAACAAAGGCAGAACTGTTGACTGGAATGATTTTGTTCATCAGCCTGATCCTGACGTACGGTGTGATTTTGAAGATTCAACAAAGCGGCAAGTACAGCTAGTGAAGAAAAACTTATAAAGTATGTTACTCTTCTGTAAATCCGGTAGTTGCTAATACAGTATAGATTTACTTCAAAACTTAAACCTCCAGACTACGAATATTGGCTTAGAAAAATCACGCTGAGACTGGTCGAAGGCTTTCTGCGTTGGTACCTCGACAACCATAATGTTGAGTATCAGTCAGGCTTTCTAGTCTTTGCCCGTTACTTCAGAATGTTTTGGTGTGAAGAGATGGACAACCTCTTCCAATACGACCTTAGACGTAGAATGACAAAGGCAAGTTCCTATCCAAGGGGCAGCGGTGTTCCTGGCTTATTTACTTAGCTTGTATGCACCACACTTACCGATGAATACGAACTTGACCTGGGAGCGAAGACGCAGCCACCATGCAATATTGATGACCTGCTCTTCTCTACCCACCATCTTATGGCTGTCACCAAGGTAAACTTCCCTACAGTGCGGTGTCGACATCAACATAGCACACTGAGAAAGATGATGACCTCAACATCTGCGCGTCCTGGCACATTGCTTGAATCTTCTGGATACATGAGGAGCAATGATGCACTGAAATGGAAGGATATCGAACTATACATGGTGAAGCATCCAGAAGATGCAAATTGTCAAGTCCTTCTCATGAGAGTGAAGCACCGACTAAATAAAGGCAAGAGAAATAAAGGTGTCCCGTAAGTTTAGGAGCCGTCTAACAATGAACCGTACTAATAAGTCAAAGGCCAGTCTTTACGTACACAGAGCGGAATGACAATCTAGGCCTCTGCGTAATCCAAGATATACTGGAATATGCTTTTTGCGATGGTGCGTTTGCCAGTGACCGTATCAAGGAACCTCGAGATATCTGGCGATATACACATGTCCCAGCCCACCGACTCAGCACCCCTATACATTTTAAAGAGAGTTTACGGGAAATTCCGATATTCCGTCGTGCTGTGAAGGATTCTGAGGGCAAATGGGTTACCCACCCCACCCGAGCTTTATCATACGATCAAGCACAGGAATATGAAATCTCCACCAGCATGTCAGCAGGGTATAAGAAACCTGGTTCTTTATATAAATACCGGAAAGGAGCAGCTGCTAAATTAAGTAAGCAACACCTCTTACATCTGGATATATTTCCTAACCGGTATCTTTAGGACACCTAGATGAACATTCTCGGAATGTTATTATGGGCCATAAGAGAAGTGGAACCTTTGCATACTACGTTCAGGTTCAGGACGACACTCAGTCCGCCTTCCTAGAGACGCCTTCGAGAGACGCTCTGATTAAACTCTCTACTAACGCAAGTCTAACGCGGGATGCTTCTGCACCCCAGGAGTTAAGCCCTCAGCTAAAGCAGGACCTTGAAAAGGACCCAGAGCTTACTTCTCTGCAATATGAGCGCGATTCGCTTCGAGCCCAGTTAATATCCAAGTACCACCAGTTACACAAGGGTCGGGAAACGGATTTATATAAGAATTTTAAGGAAGCACAGAATAAAGTCCGGGCGAAAAGAAAGAAGCTTCATACGTCCGCAAAAGATAAGCAATATAACGAGTTCTTCGAAAATATCGGGAATCGAATTACTGAGAATAATTACCAAGGTGAGCCGATTAAGTTTGAACCTGACATCTCTCATATAATACCGGAGAGAAGAATCCTTGCAGAGCTTGAGTTTAAAAACAGAGATGTGGATAATATCAATGATACAGACCTGGTAGAGGACCGTGTCCGCTCTCTTGAGTTGCGCCTAGCTCTTCACCAGCTTCAAGTTCCGATAGCATTGCAGAGGCGAATCCGCTTTGACCAACCTTCGATGGAAAGTGTGCCTGAGAAAACTCCTCTATTGAGTGACAGCGGGCTCGAGTGCCCAGTTTGCCTTGGTCGCTCTGACATTCACGCTAGGGCAAAGTCATATCGATACGCTCGAAAGGATACGCTACAGAGACATTTCAAAACGCATAAGCTACCGGCCAACTTTTCAAAGGGTCGCACGTGCGACTACCCTGGCTGTGATGTGATTCTATCCACACTCCCAAGATATAAGTTCCACCAGAACACAGTGCATAACATTCACCTATAGGCATTCAGGTGACTTTAGTCTCTGGCTTGATGATTGCCCGTTTCTCATTTTATGTATTTAGTTTTGAAATATTGACTAGTCATCAAAATTGCAGCGGGAACTTATATCCGGCCCTGAGATGTGAGGAGCCAAAGCCTTGGGAGATATTGTGCTGTTTTTGGTATTCTGTGAATATATATGCAGTTCTGGTGTAGTAATTTCCCGTTGTCGGAACTGGGAGATCGATTGTAGTGAAGACGACTGACTACCTGCATTGGTAGACATACAAACTTCATCCGGGGGCCGCGCAGGCAGGTGATGCTTGGGACGTGGCAAAGTGCTTGCAAGGGAATTATGGTAAAGCTTGGTGCG
>ML733409.1:180871-395551 GCA_009176405.1 Aspergillus novoparasiticus
GGGGGTTCTGGGTACTTGTAGAGCATAGATTGGGTGATTTCTGTGGTGGGAGTGGCTTCGCATGAGGGGGAGCCCACGGCTTGAAGTTGTTCAAATGGAATGTGGGGAGCATATTGTGCAAATTAAGGGCTTTGGGGTATAATGTAGCAGACAGGATATTGGCAAGAGGGAAAGGTGAAGAATTGGGTGGAAACTGGAAGGAGGAGTGTACAGATTGCGTGAGAACCAAGTTGAGATGCACAGTCTGCGGGCTCAATTGCCCACTTTATATATGCTCTTAGCCATTCGGTAGTCCACCATTCTACCTCTCTTATCGATAACTCCAATCCGGATTTCTACCGCCCTTAGCATCCTGATTGAGTCTGCTGACGTGTTTATCTTCATCTGCAAGCCCCGCCTAGATGTCAGGATCCGGTTTTCTATACCAATAATATCTTAATGCCGCAGCTCCAAGCCTTGTAATCAAAACATGCTAAAATGAAAAGGGTGCGGCAATTTTGCCATTGGTTGCTAAGGCAGAGATACGTGAATAGATCGAATCTGGTAGGATTCGAAGACGACTGTGGAAGGGAGAGGACCTACTCAGTTCACCCAGGTGCAACTGACACGCTGCAGGCCAGATCTTGTAGCCGGATAACCAAAAAGCTCTATTTCCCATATAGAATCTTGGGAGCCCAACCAAAGTGCTAAATCAAGAGATTTGGGATAAAAGGACCATATCAAGGCATCTGGAGATCCAAAAGTCCCCGAGAAAAAGCCCCGGTAAGACGGCATGACCATAAGCATCAGCCGAAAACACCAGAGTTGCCAATCAGAGGATAGGAGCGTGAGAGGTCCCATAACTATGATAATCAACAGCAGTACAACATCAGGGGTAAAGCGGATGGCTCACTAACATATTTAGTAATAGTTAGTAGGTTTCAATGTCTCATTTTGTCCAGATGACCCGTCGGCGACGCCGTAGCTGAAAGGGGCGAAGAGAGGAGGTTGATGGCACCATGCTGGAAAAGGGCAATCATCGGGTACGCGGCATCTTGGAAAAGGGGCAATGCACTTGGCAAGGCAAGACGGGAGGGCAGAAGGGAAGAGAAAGTGCGTGGTAGTTTGAGGGAAAGAGGCCGGACTTATATAGATGCAGCGGATTGCATTGAGGCGGCAGGGGAGCCCGCAAAAGCGGCGAGAGGGAGACGCGATTCCCAAAGTGGTGAGCACTATACCGCAAGGGGGAGGAACATACCCGACGGTGGCGGGCGGTGGCGGGCGGCAGATGAACGGTGCAATGGGAGCCGTTTTCGGCGCCCCGCTAACCGTGTCAACGAATACAGAAATTATCCTGGCTGGGGCCTGGCCACGGCCAGGGCATCCACATGCTTCGAGATCGGGGAAGTCTCTTTTAATGAAAAGAGGCCGTACAAGGCAGAGTATGGACAAGTACACTATGACGACGGGTAAAGTGATGAGAAAGGTACCCATTGTAGCTTCTGGCCAAGATCGTTGGGGCACCATTTAGCAAGTTATACAGAGAGTAGAATACGATGATATATATGTTTGGTCGTTTTCCCTGTAGGATTAGTCGTGTCCTCCTTGGTAGGAGTGATCTTGATGGTATCTACTGTGACACATCTACGGGAATTGTGGTCCTGGGCACCGGTCGATGACCAAAGAACGGATGAGGAAAATGGGAAAAGACATTAAGAGTGGCGGACATAGGGTTTGGGATTTAGCAGCAGGCATCTTTGTTTGCCTTGGCTATTTTGCTTTATCCACTGGGCTTTCATCAGCAACGAAAGGATTTCACTATATTAACAGCTAGACTTCTTATTCTTCCTCAGTCGATACAGTCGTTTGAATTGAAACCTTTTTATTTTTCCATTTTTATTTTACTTTTTTACAGTATGAAACATCACTCTCTTACCACTTTACTTTACTTCTGTCGGGTTTCCATGTATTAGATCGCCCCCCTGACCACCTTAACTTTATGTCATCATTGCCGTATACAGCAATCGTTTGGAAAATAAAGTCGGTTGATCTATTTCTTTACTGTATACTTCTAAATAGTTTTCACCCTAGTTGTGTGGATCTTGGAACATCGTATAGGAACATTGATGCCTGCTTGGCTATAGTAATATAAAGAGTATTGAATCTGATTGGCAGCTGTGCATCAGTCTCGCTATATGTGTTAGAGAATCTGGATATTGATAGTTGTTGTGTATCTGTAGCAGTTGGGATGGATTGAAGCTCAGGACCAAGTTCGTAGATCCAGCCGTGGATCGTTATACTGAGAAACCCACTGTAGACTAAGGTAGGCTATCTGGCCATCGACTATAGTGGTAAGAATCCATATCAATGGTGACGCTGCACAGGGTGGAGAACAGGGAGAGTCTTTCACTCTACCCAGTTGGCCATGACGAATATTAACCACAGGACATATATCCAGTCTACCATCCCTAATACGCTTCCCCCGGCTAATTGGAAGAAGATGCCCCCAGAAGGGAAAGAAGCGAGGCCTGAGTAGAGGAATAAACACGCTGCAGTGCGGGTTTCGGGGTTGCGGGTGTCGCTCAATTCCGCAAGCACCAAATCCACAGAGCATGGGCCTGAGTCAACTGGTACTATAAATGACAGTAAATATCTTCCACCTTTTTCTCCCCCTCCTCTGACTCCCATTTAATAGAGTCACCAAGGTCAACGTCCATAGTTACAATTTCAAACATTTGAAGACGACATTTTTGGTTTCCAACTGATAAGGAAATGTCATCCCACGGAACCGCGTCTTCAGACAGAACACAAACCCAAAATGTCCATGATGGACATAAAGAAAATAGTATTTGCAAGCCAGAGCTTGATGCTGATCCCGAAAGGAATGCGGCACCTAGCACGAACTCGCAGGAGGAGTGGGTAACTGGATTCAAACTTTTCAATATCATCACTGCCGTCGCACTCGTATGCCTTCTGATGCTGTTGGATACGTCAATTGTTTCGACGGTTAGTCAACACAGATAAGTCGAAGTGCGACTCTTTGCTAATCAGGAAAACCAGGCAATTCCTCGGATCACGAGCGAATTTCATTCTCTTGCTGATGTCGGTTGGTATGGGAGCGCATATCAACTTGCCAGGTGTGTACTATTCTCAGATTATATTTCTTCATGTGTAGACTAATTCTTTTAAAGTGCGGCTATTCAACCTCTCACCGGCAGAGTCTATATGAACTTTAGCACAAAGGTAACCCTCTCCATTTTCTTTTCACCATTGTATCTCTTTTCTCTGCTAACCCAACCCTTTCGATAGTGGACCTTTGTTGGATTCTTTTTTGTGTTTGAGCTGGGTTCTCTAATATGTGCTATCTCTACCTCGTCAAAAATGTTGATTGTTGGACGAGCCATCGCTGGAATGGGGGGCTCGGGAATCTTGAATGGAGCTTTCACGATAGTCTCTGGATGCGTACCCATGTCTAAGCGCCCCACAATGATAGGTCTTGTTATGGGAGGTAAGCGCACATCTATCCTGGGCCTGTTGTATCCATATTAATTCACATTGAAGTTTCGCAGGTGGGCTTAGCAGCTGGACCACTGATTGGAGGTGCATTGACGGAGTATACATCATGGCGGTGGTGTACGTTCAGAAAGCATATGGAAGGAGAATCTCAGGCTAACACTTACATCACAGGCTTCTACATCAATCTTCCAGTTGGAGGCTTAGTTGCAATCATGCTCGCCTTTGTCAAGATACCCGAGATTCTTCCTAAACAGAAATTCACCACCGCTTTCCGAGTCTTACCCGGTCAGCTGGATCTTATTGGCTTTGCTCTGTTTGCCCCATCTGCAATCCAACTACTGCTCGCGCTTCAGTATGGTGGTAATCGATTTACTTGGCATAGCTCCCAGGTGATTGGTCTTTTCTGTGGAGCCGGTGTCACGTTTCTTGCTTTTCTTCTTTGGGATTACAGGCAAGGGGATAAGGGTATGATACCATTTTCGATGATTCGCAAAAAAATCATATGGTCAAGTAGTCTATCCTATGGACTACTCATGGCTCAGGTCTTTTGTGTGTTATGGTATCTTCCTCAGTATTTCCAGGGGGTGAAGCACGACAGTCCATTGATGAGCGGTGTCCATCTTCTCCCCAGTATTCTTGCTCATTTATGCGGCGCCGTTATTTCGGGCAAGATTAGTAAGTTTCAAGCTCTTTTCACCTCATGTACATTTGTTGACATTGTGCCTAGTTGAAAGAGCTGGCTACTACCTCCCCATAATGCTTATTTCTGCCTCACTCACGGCGGTGTCCAATGGTCTGCTGTCAACGTTGTCGCCCCATACATCAACAGGGAAATGGATCGGATATCAGATCCTTCTCGGAGCGTCTCGTAGCTTAGGCGTGCAGATAGTAAGTTCGAGAAAGACATAATGTTTTTTGCGAAAACGGATAACGCTAACTTTCATCCAAGCCCGTTATTGCAGTTCAGAATGCCCTTCCGCCTTCACAGATCCCTGTAGCCACTGCACTGATGATGTTCAGTCAAACCCTCGCAGGTGCCTTATTTCTCAGCTTCTCAGACACTATATTTACCAATAGCCTTTCAAAACTGATTCCCACATATGTCCCTTCTGTGGATCCTCAGACAATTATCCATGCAGGAGCCACCGAGTTTCGCTCATATGTCTCTGAGCCGCAGCTAGCGGGAGTAGTTCTGGTCTACGCGAAGAGTGTCGATCGAGTCCTATATTTGACGACGGGGACGGCTTGCGGATGCTTTTTCTTTTCTTGCTTTATGGGCTGGAAGGATATTCGGAAGAAGGAGGTAATTTCGAAGGCTTGATTCTGTCAATTCATCCTGTTCACAACTTTATCTGAATTCGTGGCGAAAGGATATATAAATGTCACAGATAACGCTCCCCCACCCGCATTACCAGGCTCTTGCTATCAGTTATTCAAATTAGAGATAAGCCAATATCACAACACGTCACATTCTTTTCGATTATTTCTCACCATAATCCAAACCGGTCTCAATAGCATGTGCACGTGATCTGAGTCACGAGCGCGGAAGATCATAGATCCGATCTGACGTGAATAAGTTCGAGGAAAGGATGCGGTATAAAGTCTTCCAACGTAGCTTTTGAGGGGGAACTCCTCTTGCTCGCCATGGATTCAAACCCCCTGTCGGTAGCCGGCAAGCCAGCTGCATATGGCTATTCTTGCGCCACCTGCGCCCAGTCCAAGCGCAAATGCGTTGTTCGCGCCGCGGGCGGGCCGTGCCAACGGTGGGCCGAATACCCTAATTATAAAGCATTGAGGCTGACCTCACCAGGTGCCATCAAACGAACAAAGAATGTACACCAGCAAAGACGGTACGACGGCGAGGTATTACGAAAAAGCCTGCCTCTACCTCTAAAGCAAATCGACTCGAAGAAAAGATAGATGGCCTCGTATCTCTGATGAATGATGCCAAGGCCTTTTCAAAGCTCGGCATCAACCAGAAGAATGATCTGGTACCAACTTCAGAACATGGATATCCATTAAACCACCCTGATGGAGATCAAAATAACACATGTACACCAGCTACGATAGGTTCGATATGCTCACCGGGCATAAGTGGTCTCTCCTCACATGAGTCAGAAGAATGCCTCAACCACTTCCGGACGTTTAAGTTACAATATTTTCCATTCGTTCACATTCCCTCCGAAAAGAGTGCTGTGCAACTTCACAAAGAGCGACCTTTTCTTTGGCTTTGTGTCATGGCCATCAGCACCAAGTCTACCGCTCATCAGCATGAACTTGGTCTTAGAATACGTCAAATAGTAGCACAGGAGATGGTAGTTCAGTCTGATAAAAGTATTGATCTTTTATTAGGACTGCTAACATTTATTGGCTGGTAAGATGGCCATATCAATATCTGAAGAAGTACGTATTCTGACTCTTGAGCAAAAGGGCGAGCTATCAGTTCCACCAATTCCATCCAAAGCCTTTTCTATCTGTCTTCACACATCTTGCGACATCATTGGTCTTTGATCTTGGTCTGAACAAACCAGTCCAAGTAACGACACCGACCTTCAATCTTAACCAGTGCCCGCGACCTTCCACACCTCGTACTATGGAAGAGCGCAGAGCAGCACTGGGTTGCTACCTGGTGACATCGATGTATGTTGAATATATTTTCAGGATGATACAGATAGTTATTGACCTATTAGAACAGAATATCTTCATTTCTTCAACAGATTGAAACATTTCGATGGACACCACATTTGGAGGAATCCCTGCGAATTCTAGACGAACAAAAGCAATGTGCCAACGATGAGATCCTAGTCCAACTGGTTCGGATGCGTCTCATAGTTGAGAAAAACAGAGCTCGGTGGACATGGTTGAATGATACATCCGGAGCTGTTGGACTCGCTGAAGACGCGGCCGCACTGCTCTCTGACGTGAAGAAAGAAATATTCAAATCTTCAGCGAAAGACGGTACGCACTTTACGCCTTATATTTACATTTCACCCGAAGCTGACTTCCCAGCCAGTGGTTTTACTCCATCTTTATAGTAATGAGCTCGAAATCACCGTCTCCTTTTTATCGTTCACTCCTAGCGATGTCAAAGCATCCCGACAAGACCATCTTTTCCAGGCTCTCACATCAATCAGTTCATGGTTTAATATTTTTCTAATGATACCCCCAGCTGAATATGTTTCGTTCACTTTCGCCATTCTCTCCCAGATCTCTCGCTGCCTTGTCACCCTCTACCGCCTTGCAACACTCGATGCTCCAAACTGGGATAAGCATCGTGCTCAACAGACTGCAAATCCTCTTTCTATTTTGGATCGACTCGTCAATGTCCTAGAGCAAGTTCCTGCCGTTGTTGGCATTGATAATAGCAGTTATCCTAATGGAGACTTATTTTCTCGGTCTGCCGAGATTCTTCGATCCGTTCGCCCTGGATGGGAAGCGAAGCTCGGCTCCGACAATATGGTCTCAGTTGAGCCTTCTCCACACGATATCAATGGGATTCATATGCCAGATTCATCATTCTTTGGAGATGATAGCCTTTTTGATAGCTGGTTCATGGAGCTTATGTCTTCGACTTTTTAATCCTGATCCTTACATTTGAGACCGGCGCTCTTTGTACAGGTCGGTTTCTTCAAGTCGTATTATGACATGTCTCCAATTCCGTAGTTTTTGAATCACCCCAATCATCTAGTCAGCATACAAAGAAGGATTGTGAAGTTCAACCTATTTTAAATCTGTTCTTTTTGAATATTGAATATAGTCACTGCCCACTCTACATATAACAGATTTATTATATAGAACTAAATAGTTTAGATAGTAATTGATTCAATAAATCATCATAGTAAACTCACTATAGCGCCATCGACATATTCTGTATCCCCAACATATTATTTAGCTGCCGGGCTGTCTTGAAGTATCGTGGGAATGACATCCGCCCTCACTCTCCTAAAAAGGCCATTAACCATGGCCACAAACATATCGACAAAACCACATTGATGCAGAACCATCCTATTACCCAGATAAAGGTACAAACATATAGACCAGCTTTCGTTTCAACAACCATTAATCCTCTTAAACACCAATTGCCCTTCAGGCGGATTACCCGTTATATTGAACTTGTCAGCTACATCGTACCTCCCACCAACGAGTTCCAACCGCGCATCCGCAAGCAGTGCAAAAACCGCCAATTTGATTTCTGCACAGCAAGGTCAGCGTTTCCTGTCTCCACTGACTCCAACGTTCTTCAGGACGTACCTGCAACTGCCAGAAACCTCCCTGGGCAAGCCCACCTGCCCAACCCGAATGAAAGATGGCCAGGATCAGTAGTGGAAGCCTCTTTCTGCTTCTCTACCCACCGCATCCCATCGAATCTCTTCGGATCACCTTCATTATAACGCGGGGACCGATTGGATAATGATACCAGTGGTAAAATGAGGAACCCTACCTCCCCGCCTTAGTAGAGTATAGGAGGAGTGTTTACGTATCAATGTACTACGTTGTACGGACATCTTTCCCGGAATCGACTTAATCTGCTTCATCTGCCACATTCTCGTTATCGGTTGTGATAAGGCATACATTATATAGGAACGTAGAGTGTTCAAAATACGCCATATCTCGAACGAGATTGCCGCCCTCACAGAATTTCGCGGACAGACGAACATCTCATAACTAGTCGGGCTCGTTATGTCTGATAATCTCCTCTTTGGGCGCGAGTAGAAGTATTCTGGCTCTGCGATTTGGTTCTTTCCCAATTGGTTTATTTCTGTTGTCCAGATTGATTGTATGTGTTGTATCCTCGGAAACCATTGGTGATTGCTTTCGCTCGTTTCCTTTGCTAAATTGGGATAAGTACTGTGAGCGAGAGCTTTGGTCCTGCTACCTGTTTCCTTATAGTTGGTAATATTCCCCTATATCTCTACAGTGGCTAGTATAAGCATGAATTCCTAATCTCGAAAATTTCCCTTTATAGATTGAATAGGGTTCTTTATGCTTTCGAAGGGGACTTGTTGAAGGATATATTTAGAATACTAATATTTATAAATATATAAAAATAAGACTCTATAGAAATTAGATAAACTTAATCTTTCTACTCCAACATTCCCCTAAGTTCTCCCTTGTTCTCCACTGGACTCGAAGTGGGCATTCCACAGAATACTTACAAGGCTTTTCATAAATAAGGACAAATGATTCTGCATATAATCAGACAATCCTGTCTCCTTCAAATATAGTAGGTACTCACTATACAGGCTGAGTTGTATCTTCCGTAAATGTTTTGGTATATTTCTTAATTAATAAGGGTATTGGAAATCATTTGCTGACGATAGCTTATTGATTTAGGTTACACCTGCAAATGCCAGCACGGGCTATTAGATAGATATCAACTGCACACTCTTTATCAAAAAGAATTATAAATACGTCAACAAAGTTAACAAGCTGGAATGACAACGGTGAATTTTTCAATTTTACTCGCGGCCGATTTCTACGCGATAAATCGCACCAACTTTCTCAGTGCCACATTCGATTCAACATTGACGAACTTGCGCAATTAGCTGTCCATACTACCCAGCTTACCAGTCCTGGGGCCCGACGATGTGTAAACATTGAGAAGCTGGCAGATGGGATGCACAATAAAGCTGTACGATTTACTATGGATAATGGCTTTCAAGCTGTGGGCAAAGTACCCAATCTAAATGCTGGCAAGCCGCATTTTACAACAGCTTCAGAGGTTGCAACGATGGATTTTATATTATGATTTACCCCATGGTATTAATTTGCAACGAAAACGCCGATCTTAAACTAGATGAAAAATGTAATGGGGACACCTGTGCCAAAGGTCTTCTCTTGGAGCTCTACAGCTGACAATACGGTGGGTGCGGAGTATATCCTTATGGAGAACATACAGGGTGTGTAACTAAGCAAGCTTTGGGATCAACTCGACGTAGAAATGAAGATGAAGGTGCTGAGAAAGATTATGTCATACCAAGAGAACTGGGTGCGTACCTGCTTCTCGTAATATGGCAGTCTATACTATAAACGGGATCTTGTATATTCGGCCCCTTCTATCGAGTATACCGATAATAGAGGCATGGCTATTGTAGATAAGCGCTTTGCAGTTGGTCCATCGGTGAGCAGACAGAATAATGATGACGGCAGGGTCGATATAGACTTTGACAGAGGTCCTTGTAAGTATTATAACCTCTATAACTAAAATCCAATTCTTATACTTCGCTAGGGAACTCCGCAGAAGATTATGAACGTGCCACCGGCTTCCGTAAATTACAGTGTATCAGATACATGCCCCGACTTCCGAAATCCCCCTTTGCTATCTATTATTCTAGGACGTATTAACCGTCCAGGGACAAAAAGTTCCTTGCGGTAGAAAATTACCTTAAACTGGTAAAGTTCTTACTTCTAGAGGAGTCTATTCAAACCTCCTATATATAGCACAATGATTTGCATGCAGAAAATATCTTTGTTAACCCAAGCAATCCGTCTGAGATCCTTGGAATCATCGACTGGCAATCTATTAAATTGGCGCCGTTATATGATCACACTATTGAGCCTTATATTCTTGACTATGATGGCCCGCCTCTAGATGGGTTATTGGAACGACCGAAGCTTGCAAATATTCGTGCACTCTTTTAAGATGAACCTGATTTAATAGCAAACCGCAAGGCCAACTTGTTATTTATAAAAATGTCACTGGTCTCTTTATATAGACACCTGATATGTAAAAGGATCCCTCAACTGTTCAAGGTCCTCGAATTTCGCGAAACACCGCCGTTTCAATTACTTCTGTTCGCTCGGAACCTTCCTGTCGATAGAGAAGCAACGTATTTAGTACTATTAGCGGATTAGTAACGAGAGAATTAGAGAGGCATTCCAAGGCTCAACCAAGAAGATACGAAGTCGCCCATATACTTCACGGCAGACATGCTCTATAGAATCGATATGGACCATACCGGCGCAGATTCCGCCATTAAGCTGATGCAAGAAGCTCAGGAGATGATGGGCCAAGGGTTTTTCTACGCTGGAGGGTTAGTAAGCCATGAAGAATTCAGCGAGACCAGGCAGATTATCCCTCGCGTCAAAACAGAATTTATACAAAAGCATGCACGCAACACAGAAGAAGCTGTAGAGCTAGAACATGCATGGCCATTCGAATAATTACTTTTGGATGGATCTCCGAAGCGCTGGGAGTCAATTAGAAATTATAAGCATTTGTCCTACTAGCGATAAATTTTTCTCATATCATCGTTTAACCAGTCAGTGTAACGCGAAACACCATGTTGTAGAACCCTTCCGTATCGCACAGGGAAAAGAAGGACGCAATGCTAAGTTTGAAAGATGGAACCACCTCGACCCTAAAGAACTAGCTTATCAGAAGCTAAGGATCGTATATAACGAATCGGTTTTTGGGCATACTGTCCCCTCCTGGTTTCATGGACCATAAACCCACTAACCATATGCGTTCTAAATTGCGGAAGACAGAGTACTTTCCACTGGTCAGGAGATGGGGCGAACTTCAAGTGTTATTACTATCTCAGCCCACAGCTATTACCAATACATAAGTGGCTTTTGGCACGACATCTCCTACCGTGGTCATGCTGCCAGAAGCTGCTGAAAGCATATGTGGCCCAAAGTATCAATATTAATTGAGTTCTCTGAAGCCCGGTTAGTAGCTTAGCCCTTCTAAGCAGCTGTTGTAGCATACCGATTCTGTCTCCAGGGAGGCTACGCTGGCTCTCAGCGATTATCGCCATAGTTGTCGCGGTGTCCAGCATTAGGCCACATCTTGCAGGTAGACTAGGAGGATTTGAAACCGTAGATCACGATGAAATATAGCCACTTAAGTCGGGGCAATGTTACATTGCTGAGACACGCCAACATATCCCCGACCGCAACTGCAGCTGCCATCCACCCATTCGTTCGTGTCCAGCAGTATAGGAAACCAGGAGATTAACACATGGAATATAGGACTTTGGAACCGACTACTCTGGGCAATTTTGGGTGTGTTGATGACACAAATATCCATGCGCGTGATGATGGCACGTATAGCACTTGCTCAAACACCAAGTAGCCGTGAACAAACCTAAGCTCTAAATCGCTCTCCCGTAGTATGTAGGCCTTCTTTTAGGACATGGTATCCTTCATCTTCGTTGCACTATCGCGTGACCACGCAAGAAATAGGCGACGTGGGGGACGAAAGCGGGAACTGGTGCTGGGGGGCGAGTTTAGCTCAGAATGTGTGTAGTATTATCCTAGATCCACCTAAGCCAGAGACAAACATCAGCATGTTTCCAAAAGAACAGGCATAATCACACCAACGGTAGTTCAGTAGATCCAAAAGTATCAATGAAGCCGCCAACACCACTCATTCGCAGTCAAGAACATGGGACGAGACGCTAGTAGTAAAAGGGGGTGGCGAAGCACAGAACACAGAATGCGTGAGTCAATGGCAAAAATGCCTCACCAAGATTCGAGCCACCCGACCAAGAGTAAGATGGAAGTAGAGCAATCAAGGGTAGTCGTCAGCGCGAGCGGCAGACGGAGAACCTTTATAGAGCACGCACTTGATGCCAAGCAACAAGACGGCGCTATGCCCAGATAGGCACGCTTTACCGTTTGTAGTAATTCGCCGTCACCCAGGTATACGCAGTATACGGTCCAGCCGTCACATCAACGGTGTCTTATACTAAGGGGATCTGCGGACAGTGTCCTCGGCAGTATAGTGCGGTTGTTACACTGTCTATCCGAGGAACTCTGGTCAGCCCGGGCTCTCTGCAAAGAATGGCAGCACCCTCTTCAATCGCAGAACAGTGGCCTTGACCTTGAGTTGCTTACATGGTAGTGCTACGTTGTAAGAGATGTTTGAAGACACCAACCCTTTCAATTCTCCCGTCAATCTCTGACTATATGAGCTTCGGCCAACTAAGTTGAGACATCTCTTAGCGACAGTCCTGAAATCTCACTCTTCGAATGTTCCAGACATGTTCTAGGTGACAGGTCCAGTCCTTCCGCGTTTCAATTCTCGTGATGAGAGGCTGAGGTGCTGTCCCAACAGAGTACTAGTACAACGATGCGTTGATAAATCACGAAAACAGACGTCATAGGTGGAGTCTTCGACTCTACTCCACTGCGATGTTGATGAAACAATCAAAGCTTAATTGACCCGGGACTTAGGGTAGGAAAGAATGACCCTTCATATTTAAATTGTGTAATCGCTGGACAATTGCCGAGGTTTAAGTAACATCCAGTGACCATCGCAGTGTTGAGTGGTGCGGTCAATCTCATCACTTGCAGCTTAGTCTGCTTCAGCCGTCAAGTGCCTATGTACCCAACAGCGTTGTCTGACTTTCTACAACATCTTTATCCTCCGTCTAGGCCTGACGACCTGCTTCAGTGAGTGAAAAGCGGATTAGTTGAGTCCATTATCAACAATACTAGCAAGGAATCTCATTCAAGCCCTCCCTTCCACCGTGATTTGGTAGCATCATCCTTGAAGCTGTTCGATGTCACAACCAATCTAACTAATAGCAGCCTTCGTCGTAGGGCCTTTATAATTCATGTATAGTTTTTGCTTCCAGGTTATTCCCTTCCCTGAAAATAGTCGGCTCTTAATTGCAAGTCGCGTACTGCAAAGCCGGCAGAGCCTACCCCCAGCAGCTGGGGTAACAGGAGATACTTAGTAGTAGCCATGCTAAACGAAACTAATAGTAACAGCGCTAATAGCGGAGCTTCTTTGATTTAATATTAGTATGTCTCTAGTGACCAGAATAAGATTTATGATCTGGATAGATAATCGGGCGACAATATGCACATCAACTTTCAGACTTATTTCCCAGTTTCAGTCCCTTCATCATCCATTCATCATAGAGGAGTTCCAGAGCAGTCGGTCGGTCATCGGGATTCCATTGCAAGGCCCGTCGAAGCCACCGCAAAAAGCCTTCCTTGTCTTCACCTTTGATATTGATGGCCAAATCTTCATGGGTCTTGTCAGGTATCGGAGCTAATCCCTTCCATTTACCGGTGTCGTCCCAGAATACAGAACTAAGGTGGCTTCGTTGACGGAACTCCGGTGGTGGAGGACCTAAAAGTGCAACCAATTCTGCAAGATGGCAGCGGTCATCAAATACGCTGTCTGGGTTCTTTCCATCAATAAGAGTAGAGGTGCTAACGATATCCCATGCCTTTGGAATAGGGATTGGCACAATCAGGATGACTGCTATATAAGTGTAATTTACTTACAACCATGGCAACATTCCAGATGTCTACCTTATAGCCCCAGTTCGATTTTAGAATAACTTCTGGTGCTCGGTAAGGGTTTGGCATGATATCTTCACTATGTGACTGGTCGCCAAATCGAGCTTCGCCAAAGTCACTCAGAAGAGGTAACCCGTCTCCAGGGGGGAAACGCGCCGACGTGTAAATTGTACGGTCGTGAAGGATCTTCCTTGCTGATTGTGCCTTTACTTCGCGTTCTTCGAAGTCAGAAAGCGCCTTTGGCATCGGTGTAGGAAGGAGTAAATTTTTCAGTTGAATATCTAAATGTAAGTCAGCTCAGGTTCCAAAGCCTCAAGAGAGTGTTACATACCTGTGTGAATCACATGAGTGCAAAAAGTCCAATACGACAAGTAACTGGCGTATACAAGGCTTGAGATCCTCGAGTGAGATTGCTCGCCCAGGGATCCATTTCATCAGCTCGCTTGCACTGATTCCTAGGGGCTCATGGACAAGGCAGATATGCTGGCCGTGAGGGCCTGCGATAGCAAAATGGTTGAGCAGTTTGCGGATGAACCTCTTTCCTGGATGATCAGACTCCACTGAGTTGATCCGATGATAGATATCCAATTCATGGTTTCTTTCCCTGTCCTTCACGAAGATTTTCAAAGCAACGTATTTGGACTCACTATGTTGCGGCGCTTGTTAGGATATCAACAATAAGAAGAAATGAATAAAAATATAAAAATAACAGATCGATTGCACCTACACCAAGTCACGACTGAACCAAACAGTTGATGTAACACCGTACCCCAGCTTGGCAAGTACTTGATATCTATTATCGGGCACTTCTCCTATTTGGGTCGGATAGTACTTCTCGGGCTGATATGTTGGGAACGTCTCCTCCTCGATTTGCAGGGATGTATCAAGCGCACTGGAGCCAGCATTCGGAAATACTCTTGGTTCCGATGTCCACTGGAACGAAGACATCACTGTTCGGCGTTGCTTACTTCCAGCGCTACGGGACGATAGGAAGACAGTTGAAGACAGTGGGCGCGTCAAAGCAAGCCTGTTGAAAGCAGCAAACCTTCAAGCCCGGTGCATGTACACTCGGTCTGGTCTTCCCAGTCTTGCTGCCTGAGGCTTCACGAATCCTCATCTTCTATAATTCTCGTCCTTGTTCAGTTCCACGTGCCTAATTATTATACACACGGTCATGGAGGTAAAAGGACACACCCATAAAATGATAGAATTGCTGTTGGTCGGGAGGTGATGCTCATGGCCACTAGGCCGGCGGGCTTTGTGACCTCTCCGTAAGCAAGGCTCAACGGCGCTTCGATGATTGGCTTCCAGTGAGATGACTGATCGTGCTGTTAGTCCAAATGGCTGACTAAAACTAATGATGTTGATCATCTCTTTCATGGTCTGAAATCATCCTTCTAGATGTCTTGGCCTACAGAGGGGAGGGAGGACAGAAAAGCAGCAGTAAGAGCAATTCCTTTTGTTACCTATACAGAACTTGACCAGAAAATCGACACTGGGATCAGTGGCACTTTCAATGAGAGTAGGATATACGCTAACCAAATCTGGACGCATATTGGCTAGGGGGGTGAATCCTTGATATGTTCTTTCTTCCATATGAGATGGGAAGAAGGCCGCGGGTTTGTCCTATCATCTTATTGATGCACTTTGTCTTCTCTCTCCCATCTCATTCCCTTTAATTCATGCCCATGTGCAGCAACCATAGCATTCCAAACACAGATCGTAATCGCAGTTCCCGCTGCAATTGCCCCCACAAATCATCTTGTTCTGTTTCAAATTGAGCAACATATACACTGAAATTTGTGTTATGGCGTCGACTTACGCAGTCACATGGACAATCTCGCTTGTCCAAGCCGGTAGAGGGATCTTTTTTCTCTAGATCACTAGAGATATAGGAATCTCTAACGTCAATGCCTTTTGCTGCCGCCAGGGAGATTCCAAAGGCAACCAAAGCCCAGATTAAACGCATATCTGCGATTGAGGAAGTATAAACGAGCTGAAACTCGAGAGTTGCTGTGAGATGAAGTGCTTTTCCGCAAGGACTAGATCTATTTGCGAAATAGAGGGTCTGCCTCTCAAATAAAAGAGAGGACCAAAATTCGGATTAGGACAAAATGGTTTCTTGAGGATACCCGAGGGGCATATTCGCTTCAGGTAAATATTTTCTCCCATCTTTTTGAGCTTGTCAGGTTCAAAGCCCGATTTGAAGCCCGAGTGAATACGAGAGACATGCAGCGTGGCTGGGTACTCGAACACGTAGAATCCGAAAGGGTTCATTGGGGAATATGGGGCACCATGAGGCTGAGATGCAGGGAGCCTGACCTGAAGATGAAATACGGAACATTATTGGAGAGAGCGACATGGTTGAGGGAATAATCTCTTGGATCACAAGATCGACACATTTTTGGCTATTTGCTATAGCCAGAAGCTGAAAGCCCTCATATATCGAGATGAGAGGCAATCACGTTGTGCGAAGCCATTTGTAGAAGCCACTTTATTGATTCAGATAATATCGTCTCTTCGCAGTCTTCCATTGGCATTCTAATTGAGAAATAGGGATTTGAATGACCAGATCCCCATGACGAGGCACACATGAATCTCTCTTGAAGTCGAATTTCCTGTCAAGTAAAGAGCCGGCCTTGGAGAGCCTACCAGCCTTTGATGCCATGTATCGCAGTAACGCCCACGAGACCTCGTGCAACAACATAACCCCTACCTAAGCTGTAAGTTAACGCTCCATGTTTCCACAAATGATAAGACACGTAAGACTAGAGATAACGTAACATTATTGTCTAACTAATCGATAGGATGGGTCAGCACTAGCTTAGCTGGTTATTCGTTATTAGCTCTGAAGGACTAAAGTAAGGCGGGCCACGGGGTAATGTAACGTGGGCTGCCTAATCTCAGGCTCGCCGTTATTTTTCTGCGTCGTTATCCTTTAATCCTTCGAGAAAGATAGTTGAATTGAGAGCAAGGGTACATCTTATTCTGCTTATTCTAGTAGCCACTTAATGACTAGCCTCAATCTTGCTGTAAGCCCTACATAACATTATTGTCTAATTGATAGGATAATAAAATAGGTCAGCACTAGCTTAGCTGGCTATCCATTCTGAGCTCTGAAGGACTAAAGTAAGGCGTACCACGGGGTAATATAACATGGGTTGCCTAATCTCAGGCTCGCCGTTATTGTTCTGCGTCGTTATCCTTTAATCCTTTAAAAAGATAGTTGAATTGAGAGCAAGGGTACGTCTTATTCTACTTATTCTAGTAGCCACTTAAGGACTAGCCTCAATCTTGCTGTAAGCCCTGAATCTATATATCCGCCACATACGCTAACCAGTTTCGCAATTATACTCAACAACGTAGTTGTAGGATCGCACTTTATGTGACCCCACTTCGCTATACCGGAACCAGAGCTTGATCATCCAAGTGTGAGCATCTCCAAGTATAAAAGGGCATATCCTCAGACGCGATATCATACAGACATCGCACCAGAAGCTAATATCCGGTCTAATCAATTCACTATGAAGCTTACTATGCTTATCTACTTGTTTGCATACGGCTCTGCCGCATTTGCAGCGGCATGTGTAGAGCTACTTGAAACATTTTGCTCGGTGCACTGCGGAACATGCTTCGTCCCGGGAGGATTCGTCGGAAACAGATGTGTGGAATGCGAGAAATTGCGACATCAGGTATGGGTATAGTTATCACTCGAGTATACCTCTTTCCACATACTAACACTCGCCTAGTACGAAGCGACTGTAAGTTCTAACGTTTTTTACTGGCAAATGCCCCCTAGCGGCAGAAGCATTACTGATAATTTGCACTAAAAGTGCGGCGGACTCCCAATCTTCTGCCGGGGCTAGTATTTACGGCAGAGGCAGATCAGCAATCTTGCGTTGAGTCTATGTCAGTTATTACCGGGTAGACTCTGCAGTACTCAGACGCTTGTTTCTCTTGTTGCAGGGTATGAGGGATCAAGGAGACACGAATCCGGATTTGCGTTACAGCCGTATTCAAGGCAGAGGTCTCGGTGGTAGCTATAGGAGGGCCAGAGATTAATTTACCTTCTAATATCACTTCTTGGTGGCAACTGCACTACAACTACTCAACGTACTCGCTACTAGTCTAACCGCTTCTTGTGAACATCCCTTAAGCAGAGTAAGTCCGTGGTGTTAACTACGGTGCGGGTGCTGATACGACAAACCAAATCGTAGGGCCGAAACTGATATTTTATGCTTGTACATACAAGCCCGTTAGTCAGGATTCTGTTCCTGTCTTCTGCTGGGGTTTCTTCCTGGTCCAGCCGATATCGGCAAGGGCACGTTTAAAATTGAACGGCGAAGGCAGAACACCAAATTCGTTCCATAGATAGATCGCCATTTCTTTGACATATAGGGTGAATTTCTCGGTAAGGTGATTACGGACAGCATCGAGCATCACGCGAGTAATGGTAATGGTTGCTGGTCGGTCGAGACGGATTCCGGGAGATCTTATGCTCATCTTCCTGCGTATTTTAGTAACGGAACGCTCACTACATTTTGTAGCCTAGGCAGTTTGTGATGTCGTCAGCTTTTTCTTGCTGCATCCGGATCGTATGAATGTTGATGTTACGCTACCAGGAACCGAGGTTCCTTGCCATTTTGTGACAGTTTCTCGAGTATACGGGAGCGAAACACATGACTCGTATACAGAATCGTTTCATTCAGAGGAGCTGGTCAGCTAAACATAACTTAAAGTACACCTTTGCTATATAAACCGGCAAAGAATCGTTCAGCGAAGTTCAATACAGACGACTTTGTAGGACGTAGAGATATCATTCCAATAGAATAGATCTAGCTAGAATAGTACCTCATATATAGGTATAAGTAAATTCACCAAATCTTTTCGGGCTTGCTAAGGTGGACTTACACTCGAGAAATGTTAATCAAAGATTTAGACCATTTGGTAAGACGATCCCAGCCGCTGGCCTCCTGAGGAAATGGAAACTCTGCCTCATGATATGCAGATATGCTAGCCATTTGAGGATCTGTACCTCTCATTGCCCTCGCTATTGAGCTGTCATTCAAACTCAACACGCAACGGCCGGACGATACCAGCTTGGAACCATGGAGTGGCGTTTATGTATCCATGCCGAAATGCTTTTAGACTGTATAGAAGGGGTTAGCGCTCTTCTTCAATGCGGAGAAACTTTACAAACTATCCCAAGTTGGTGGAGGATCTTGTAGCTTTGCAAAAGCGCCCTATGCTGCCCTATGAATAACCTGACTGGACATACCCGATGGATTTGAAACCGCTCGCCCTGATCATGTGGCAGGCAATATCCTTGGAAACCATGTGCTAACCGCTGTTCTCAAGCTCCAGAATAGACAATTGAGTGGCATCGAGAGGAATGCAGATTCTCGCATGCAGACATAAAGGTATTCGAGTTCAGGCTGGAAGGTCTAGTCTGCTGACTGCTTCTTGCCCCAAGGAGGATACAATAATTATCTCCGACTGTTATACATCAACGATTCGAATCCCGTCCTGTAGTCATCGAGTGAGTTCTCGCGGCTAGTGGTCGCGATCTAAATTACCCATTCTTTGTGGCTGAGAATCACCCCTTATTCATATGTCCTCTGACTGCCAAGTGTAAGCGACATGAGCGTATATTGAGAAGATCCTGGTACCATGCAGAATCACCGACTTCTCGTATTCTGTCAGGAGTTTGGTCATGATTTATTCAGGTTGCTTATCCGCAATAGAGTAATTAATTCTCCGAGGCGATCTGATACGATACTATGATCATCTCAGTGTAACAAAGAGCAGTTCCACTGTAAAAATAGAGCACAGCAAAGTCTATTCTGCCCTGTTCTTTGTGGTCCTGTATCCCAAAGCTGGGGAAAGGTTTTTTTTGTTCATGCATGCATGAAAGTGCGACAAGTCGACGACTGTGTCTTCACAGTAGCCAAGAAAATCGGATGATTTAACGGGGCTCTAAATCCCGAAAGATTCATTCCAAACCCGACTGGATCTGTTCCTGAACCAGAGCCCTGATTCCAACGCAGGAAGACTGGTAAGCCAATCAGATTGAGATGTTTCAGAGGACGAGAGTGGAAGCCAAGACTCTATCCGAACGCAACATGGCCCTAGCTGTGATCCACTCCACGGCACTCACTGTCACACTGCCTGTGTGCGCTTGGAATAATGCCATTATTGTGAGTGCTATATTTGGTCACATTGCACAAGCACAAAGGCAAACAATAGACGGTTCTCCCATTATAGTCGACAGATAGTTGCAGTGAGTATGTTTGCAGGTTCAATTCCCTCAAAACCTGCTTCATGTATGTTAGACAGATCCAGTCGAAGTTGACTCAGTGTGAAACGAGCTCATTTAGCAGGGCAGACAACCACTGGACGGCTCTGCACTCATTAATCCTCACCGGTGCCTGTCTGTCAGGGACGATTCTCCACCGTCAATTTCCACCGAATCCAACAGCGACAAAGAACACACGAACGCCACCACATCTCTGAAACAGCCAAGAAAGACCCTCGGGGGCGGATTACCCGACGGCATTTCAGCGAATCTGGATTTCGATCGGACCCGGCGGCGTTAAAGTGTTGGTTGGTTTGATCTCCGCTGCTAATCTCTCGGTAAGCGCCGAGCAATTTAATTGATCGACTGGACTCATCATGGCCTGCTTAAAGTCTATTAAGGGTTCAATTGGGCTTTCGGTTAGTGGATGGGGTCCGCCAGTGTGTTGGTAACCTTTGTGCAGGGTCTTGGAGGTTGAATTTCTTTATATACCCTCACCGTCGTCTCTTTCGGTACCACCTCTTGCTTTTCCATTCTTCAAGTCATTCCTTTCTTTGTAGTCATTCTTTTCTAGTAAACCTGCTTGAGGCAGGTTCTCACTTATTCATTCCTTACGTTCAAACGTCATTCAACCGTCAATCTGTGATTGATCCTTACATTCCTTTCCGTCTGCCCCGATAAAGATGTTCCGATCAGCCCTGTTTCTCCTCCTCGCTCCCTTGGCGCTCAGCCACACAACCTTGACCACTCTCTACGTAGACGAAGTCAACCAGGGCGATGGCACCTGTGTCCGTATGAACCGTGATGCCAACACCGTCACATACCCCATCGAGCCCTTGGCCAGCAAGGATATTGCCTGCGGTATGAACTTCATCACCCAGGACTACACCCCCGCCCCCAATAAAGTCCGAACCATATCTACTAACACAACCCGGAATAACAGGCAAGGATGGTGAAAAAGCCGTCTCCCGGGTGTGCCCCGCGAAAGCCAACTCCCTCCTGACCTTCGAATTTCGCGCATGGGCCGACGGCGCCCAGCCGGGTTCCATCGACATCAGTCACAAGGGTCCCTGCGCCGTGTACATGAAGAAGGTCGACGACGCGACAGCCGATAACAACGCTGCGGGCGACGGATGGTTCAAGATCTGGCACACGGGCTACGATGAGAGCACCGAGAAGTGGTGCACGGAGAAACTGATCGACAATAACGGGTTCCTGTCTGTGCGGGTACCCTCCGATATCGAACAAGGCTATTACTTGGTCAGGACGGAGTTGTTGGCGCTGCATGCTGCCTCTGAGACGCCGGCTGATCCCCAGTTCTATGTCAACTGTGCCCAGATCTTTGTCCAGGGTGGTGGTAGTGCGAAGCCTGAGACTGTTAGCATTGGTGAGGGTTTTTACTCGCTGGAGAGCCCGGGCGTGAAGTACAATATCTATGAGAAGCCCTTGCAGCTGCCCTATCCGATCCCCGGACCGGCTGTCTATGAGAGCAAAGGTGTTGAGGAGCGTTCGGTCTGTCCAGCCCAGAAGAGGGCCGCTACTGCTCAGAACAAGGGCCTCAAGCCGGCCGGCTGTATCCTGCAGCGTGATAACTGGTGTGGATTTGAGGTTCCTGACTATAGTGATGAGAACGGTTGCTGGGCTGTATGTTCTCCCTTCTTATACTTATGTTTCATGGTGAATGCTAACTCGTTGCTAGTCCTCCAAGAAGTGCTGGGATCAAAGTCAGGTTTGCTATGACACCGCTCTTCCCACGGGTGTCTCTGCCTGCGATATTTGGATGACCAAGTGCAATTCCATAGATGACGCCTGCAATAGCGGCGATTTCAACGGACCCCCGAACAAAGGCAAGGTTCTTACACCAGAGCCAAAGAAGCTTAGTGGATCGACCCAGGTCTTCAAGAGAGATGTGAGGAAGTACAAGAAGTGGACCGCATGATTAAAGCATGGAGCATGGAGTAGCAGGCGTAGTGATTGACATGAGACTTTGACGAATTGCTGCAAGACAGCACAGGATAGAGCATTTGCTAGCTGGACTACGGAATCACCTTGATTGAGTATCCTGTGCCACTGCTGCACTTCTCCATGTAACATTGAAGGCTAGTAGGACGTATAATTAATTCTTCGTTCAAAACTTTGGATAATCGCGACAATGGTCCGTGGATATTATGAAACGGATCCGTGGTTCGCACTCAATGCAGGTAGAAGATAGGTAACATCATCACTTGTACATATTCCATACATACCCTATGAACCATAATCTCATGAATAGTGGTTTGCCTGTGGGAAAGGGAGGAATATCAAAAATATATGATCTCAAAATATTTGATATCCGTTACGATGCCATCGAAATAGTCGTTAAAGACGGCGAGAGCTTGCGAGGCACAAGTCCAAGTACGAGAACTGTGGATGGTACCGTTGTATAAGAGTCTATCGAGGGTAGATGGGGAAATGAAACTGCTCCGAGGCGTTAGTCGATGGCGTACAACATATGAAGAACATTCTTCGTCTTTCCCTTCATGTCAAAATCATGTGGTCCATATATTATCATGCTATATGTACAAAACTCCCACATATGCAATACATACATAGTTACAATATCCTGTCTAACCAAAACTCAAAGACGCCGTGCTATAATACAGGCAGGTCATATCACATTATTCATGATTTCGTGGGGCCCCAGTATCATCATCATTGCCAATAGGCCGGAGCTCAATTGCATCGGGCTGCTTCGCGGGATCCAAGGCGCCCGGATCAGTAACGACAGTCGGCTTGTCCTCCCGCACCAGCGGCTCTTCGTCCACTGCAAACCGCCACTGGGCATCCGATCCTGGAAACATACGGAATGCATAGCGTTTGTTTAATCGCTCCAGGTAATCCCGGCGCTGGAGGCTAGTCCACGAATAAGTCCCTCGAAAGTCGCTCTGCATCCGACTGTTGGCAATCCAAGGAATCACGGATCCAATGGATCGCGGAATCCGTGGCCCTTTGAACCGACCTCGTCGCGTCCCAAACACGACCAGCACGACCAGCGTGTCCAGCGCGATGATAGACAGCGCGATGGTCAATGACGGGACCGACGGGACCATAGTCCAAGTACTGTAGTAGACGGTAGCATTGGTGGCAGTGTACGGCTGCTCCAGCGGCTCAAGGTAGGTCGGTCCCCACAGAGAAAAATAGGTGCTGTACACCCACTGGTAGACCGTCTCCGACATGGTAATTAGGTCTTCCGGATCAAGCGAGGAAACCCCATTCTCCCTTTGCTTATACAAGCGAGCAACCAGGAAGCCCGCCCAGTCATACGAAGACACGGTCGGCCCTTGTTGCTCCTCGTCAACAAAGTTTTGAGGAATGGAGGCGAATACTTTGTTGAACTGGCCCAGACTAACCGTGGCATTCTCATACATGGGGCCGGAGGTAATCGCAGTGTTTGGTACAGGGTCATAATCCTGGATCTGACCCTTTTGGTCGAAGAGAATGGAAAAGTTCTGCATCTGGACCTGCGGTTCACAGTGTAAAGCGATCGTGTTTTTCTCGGTCACGGTCGAGTCCCCTGTGTAATTCCATCGCCCAAGCACCAGAACCGTGAATGTTTGGCATTGGTCCATGTCCTCGAGGGCCGCAGGAGAAAGGAAGTGAATGGAGAGGGGGATTTTCTCGTCCTTTTGCTGGAACATGCCCACCGTACATTGTCGGCTTTCATTCTGAAACGGTTGGTACTGCCAATACAATTGGCCCGTCGTGTCATTCTTCTTCAAATGGTTGGAAATTGACAATTGCTGGCACTCGAAGTCAGCGCCAATGCCGAGGGTCGTAGCCTCATACGAGGCAGTCACGTTCGGCTGGGTGTTTTTCAGCGGCACGAATGAATAATCCGGACTGGTCCACGGGATCATGGGCACCCCACTGGTGATACTGGTCTGGATCAGATCGTACTCGGTAAAATCTGCGGCAAAGTCGGTTTGCTTGAAGATGGAATTGCTGTAGTTCGCCTGGATGGCGTCAGTGGAGAACCCGGACGTGGTGAGCTTTTGCGTAAAAAGTCCACCCGCAACCACCGTGAGGACCGTGTTGACCACGCAGGCCAAGGACACCAGGCCCAACAAGAGATGACGGTCCCGGATGGTTTTCAAAAGAACGAGCCAAGGGGTCTGAGAGGCGTAGTTCATCGACAATGAGGCCCTTGCCTTTGCCTGTCCGCGTTGCAGATGGACCCATGGCTCTAGGATGCTGATATTCCGCTGGATAGAATTGCAGAGCGCCCCGACCGCAGAGGCAACCACAGAAGGGAGGAAAGATAGAACGACCTGGAAGAAACTAGAATCCGACTGGGTAAGATGTTGGAAACTACCTTCATGGGCGAGAGAGGCAATGACTACAGCCATGATAGCGATGACTGCGACGAGAAGGAGAAACTCAAGGATAAAAATCGGAATCACCAGAAAGTGCGGCCTCGGGTCAACACGCGTGCGAATTCGGTCCCTCAGGCGGGCTGAGTCTGTTCTCGTCAGTGGGATCAATAGAACCATTCAGGGCAAGCCTAGTACTTACCATGATTCTCACCATCCACCGAGACTAGTTCCACGCGTCTTCCCATCGGTCCTTCCTGCCAGTAGAGTCGGAAATTTCGAAGACGCATCCGCAATTGACGAGTCGAAAGTTGATGAAAATCGGACTGCGCATTACCGAGAATATTCGACGGGGAGAACAAGTCCGTAACCATGCTACACATCGCCCCAATGGAGCCAGGGTCGCTTTGAAGGATATTGGGCCGGCGCTGGTAGAAATATAGTAAAGCAAGAGCCACAACGGTGCTCAAGAAGAGAATGGCCTCCGACAAGGTCGCTGCGAACGAAACGACGGCAATAGTGACTGAGTGTGCGAAGCGGACGGCGGAGACGGTCGCGGGGGGTATATCCGGATTAAACAAACGCCCCATGGTCATCACAAAGGCTTGAATGACCACTCGCTTGGTTTTCTCTTCGAACTCCCCTTGCTCCATGACGGTCGCGGTATCCAGAACAGGCATGGGCTCCAAGTCATCCATGTCCTGACTGATGACCGCAAGCTCGGTCACGGTGAGGTCACCCATTGTGTCGTTATACTGCATGAAAAGTACATCACTCGTGTATGGTGCGCGATGCGAGAGGAGGCCCTGAAACTCGTCGATATTGAATTCCCGGTTGGTCAGATTGGTGGTGGTATTTGCAATGACACGCACCGACGTGATAGAACTATTCGCATGCATGCAGATCTCCGCAGTGCCTTTGTGGTACTCGATATCGCAAGCAAACATGGTTGCCGACGAAGTATATTGGGAGCCCAGGGAGCTGATCGCGTCGGCAGGAGCCGTCGTTGCATTGACGGATAACAGAACGCCGTACAGATCGAACGGGTCACAACCACGGGGACGGAATGCTTTTCGCACATCGCCTGAGTCAAAGGTATCGGTCGTCCACACGGGCTCCCAGTAACGCACTTGAAGAAAGTCAGTCTCCGGGTAGAAAATGCTATCGTATTCAAAGTCCAACGAGCAATCCTGGTTCGTCCCGTTGACCAGGGGCAACCCAGTCACGTTCCACGAAAGGATCGGGTGTTCCACGTCGGTTTGATTGATCGTCACCGGTAACGCATCATTTGTCGCCAAGTCGTGACAGGCTAATTGCGACCAATATATGGTTTGGTTGACTTTCCACACGGTGCTTTCCCGTCGGTCATTTGTCGGAATTTGCACGGGCGGCACGGCAAAGTCGGGCGATCGTGATTTCTGCAGACTATTGCTACTTGAAGCCACGGCCGAATTTATGGAATCGAAAGTGCTCCGTTCCTGGGCGGCGATCCAATTAGCCTGAGTGCCCAAGTCCACAAGCTCCGGCCAGGTCTTCATCTGCTCATTGGAGATCACGGTGACCTCGCGCAGTTCCAAAAGTGTACTCTGCAGGGCCGGGAGGAACATGCGAATGAGGACGGTTACAATCGATACCAACAGGGCCACCCAGTGACCTCGTTTGGCTGAGGTAAACGGTGTAACGAAGGTTTGACCGAAGTTGTAGTTGATAAAGAGCACGGAGGCAGGAACGCCCTCCGGTCGGGCCAGCTGGAAATACGGCTCGAGACGCAGGACATCGAAGTCGACGAGAGACCATAGGGTAACAAGTATGAGGGCGACGATAATGGGGATATAGTTGTAGGCAAACGACTGGGCACTGGACACTTCCTCCGTTGCTTCCAGAAAGACCAGTCCTCCGTACAACACCGTATAGCGCCGCAAACCCTCCAAGATCAGCAACATCAAAAACATCAAACATGCGAGGAAGGTAAGGTAGATCGGGCGCAGGGTGAAGGGACGCCACCCTTTCGGTTGGGAGGGCGATCCATGACGAGCAGTGAAGAATTGAGATCCTATTCATATGACACACACTGTTAGCGGGAACCGGGCATTCATGACCCATGCGGGAACTTTCTTACTCCTTGTGTTAATGTGCGACCACAGCGCTTGCAGCTTCCTCTTCTTCAAATCCCAGGACATGCTTGACCAGCACGTCCCATGGGAAATACGGCGACGTCAGGGTGTGCAGCAGAAGCGTTCGCATCGTCCACGGAAGTTAACGGAGTTGAATATGGGCGGTACAGAGCAGGATTATCCTCCCGGGGTGGTTCCTGATATCGGGGAAGAAATCCGGCATGACGGGTGTGTTAGACCATGCGAGAATGAGGAAAGAACCAGCGAGGTCGAGAGATAAAGAATGGAATGGGAAGAAGCGAGACTAGGAGAGAACGATAGTGGACTAGGGGGGGGGAAGGGGGCAAAAGGAAGGAAGATCTGGTGGGACGGGAAGAGAGCAGGATAGCAAGACAAGAACAGGACAAGAAACGATGTTGACGACGACGGGATGAGATGAAGATCAACGGGGCCACCTGATTGGAAGTGCCCTGCGCCGGCATCTCTTTACGGCTTAGCTCCCTTCCACGCCGCTTTAATCCCGTCGTCCATCAAGTTCTAGTACATGCGAAGTACATACAACAAAATCATATCTTATATTGGAAAGTACTTGTAAGTGCTATTTAGTCTGGTCTGATCTGATGGCATGCTATGGTATTAACTAGACTATACAGAAAAGCATGAAGCGACCAGGTATACCCCTTGTATTCTCTTGAGCCTAGATCTCTTCTTGGCGCTTGTACTCGTAAATATATATTCACGCACTGCGACAGTTATAGACGGAAGGTACTTGAGGGTAAACCTAACTGCTCAACTTGAGCCAATATATGTCTATTCAATACACAAGCTAACCTTTATTTCTTCGATATAGTCTTTTATCCAAGGGCTTATAATGGTGTTACTTCAAGTGAACTGCCATAGAGGGGGGTGGGTGTGATGGGTACTCCTGTTCTTCGGGATCGGTTTGGATTTTATCTTCCTTGCCTGATGGACGTGGATTAGACCAGCTGGTACCTCCAGTGCAGAGAGTCGACTGTGATCAGTTGACCCCAAATATCCTTGGCTCTTTGTTTCTCTCACTAACATGTGCGGGAAGCAAGGTCTTTGCAGTAGTGTTATTAATTGCGGCATGGGTGTCTGATCTAACGAAAACCGTATATACTTCGGTATGACTTTATGTTACTACGAGTAGTAGATACTGTATAAAGGTAATAGCCATCGCCAAGTCTACTCCGTATAAAGTCGTATTTATATAAATAAATAAGAGAATAGACATGGAAAGCTGATCTTTAAAGCAGCGATAGAATGGAGAATGCAGCCAAGGAGTCTAGGCATGAAGGATCACCTCATTTTCGACTAGATTGGTCAGGTTAGAGCAGCGACACTCACCTCCCCAACTGAGAAAACATGTCCTTGAATAGAATTTCCTAGTTGGCTCGGGACTAGACCGAGTCGGTAATGGCGGCAGAGGAGATTGCTTGTTCGGATTGCCCTTTTCAGAATCTGGGACCCGGTGTGGAGCTTGTTTACTGGTGATGAGCCACGCAGCCTCAGTGTGGCCACGCATGAGAGCGCTTGAAACCAAAGGATGCTCGCCAGGGGAATCCCACTCCAGCGGGAAGAGAGCAATGATTGGCTGCGCAGCTAGAGCACCATGTCGATTGAGTGCAGTCTCGATCCCTGATCCATGGACCAGGGGGGTCTTGCTGCCCACTCTCAACCATGGCTGGGTGGCGGTGTTTCAGGGTTCACCTGCAGCTAAGCGTCTTCGGTTCCACCATGTCATCATTCCATTATCTGGGCGGGCTTTCATTCGGCCGACTTTTCACTCCGTCCATGATTTCTCTCCAGACCGAAAAGGCAATATCTCGTATTCTTGGCGGGACAAGTCAGACTGTCGTATTCTGATAGCCATGGCGGTCGCTTTCTCTAAGGTAGGGTAGGGTACGGAGTGTAGGGTTGGGTTTTGATCGCGTGTTGAATCAAACAAACAAACTTTTTTTTTCTCTCACCTTCTCCCCGATTACATCAGCACATCCGATCATGTGCTAGATCACGTGCACTAGAACCACCGGCAATTCGGCAGAAGAATCAACCGCGATGGATGATGAATAAGATGGTCTGAGCGCCAAGGGAACAGACGGTCTTGGTCAATTTCGAATGCCCTGCTTTACTGGCTCAATATCTCCTTGACTTAGTTCTTGCCTAGCAGACCTGTCAGATGATCGCCAAGGGTCGTGTTCATATCCTGATGGAGCGAGCCAGCATCTCACCCCTCGCAGCCTGAAATGCAACCATCTTAGGGTTTCAAGCCCAACAACAATGGAAGTTGATTTAAACACTCACCTTCAGCGCGATCTCGTTTAAACAAGCAAAGAGGCGTCAGCTGTCCGAGTTACCCATCGTATTTACAACGGCAGCCACCCTCCTTGGCAGTTATATCTGAATCCATTCCGTAGTAACAGAACGTTACTTCCACCAATGACTTGGGGTGACCCCTACGCCATGGATCGTGCCATCCATGTCTCCCTATAATTCTAGTATCAGAGTAGCATGGTCAATAACTGCGGGGAGAAAGGAGACGAGGTCCATGCGGGAGCCAAGAGCGAATCAAAAATGTCCCTCTGCTCCTTCGATATAACTTTGTTCTATTCATCGGCTTGTATATCCCGAGAGTGACCCTATGTGATTCGCAGGATTCCCGCTCATGACCTCATCACAGAGCTAGTAGCTGCTTCTCATTCTCACTATTTTTAATACTTCGTCTTCGAAAGTGGAGAGCAAAACATGTGGTTGCTATTAGGGGATGTGGAGTCTCGGCACTGTACATATGTACGTAGAATGTGGAGGTGGAGGTGGGGGAGAAGTCCGGGGAACTGTACATACACATCTGAATTATAGGACCTCGTTGGTGGGTACATAAGTCAGTTGATTCTTACAGATATCTAGGGAGAAAGCTGCGCAAAACAAGAGCACAGGATGATTGACTCGTGTTCATGAAACATGGATGACGGTCCTGGCGAAGGAGACCTCATGTAACCCTAACACAACGGTTTCGGCATAATGTGATGCGCGCAAGAATATGACCAAGCCAGGATCCGGATCCACGGGACCAATCATTCAATTTCTTCTTGTCTTGTCCTGTAGGTTTCCTTCCCTCATTGGCACAACCGACCTAATCGCAGCGCATACGCACCGACGGGACACGTCAGGAGATACAGACAAATAACCTCCACTAAAACGGTGTCGGCTTGTCCCCGACATGAGATTATTCCCAGCAAAAGCTGTGCGGGGTCAGCTTTCTTCTAGGGAGTAAGGCCTGTCACTGACGCGCAGATAACTGCTCCTATTTAAAGGGCTCTCTTGGCCGCGAAGATCGTTTCTTTTCCCTGATGCTGATGTTCCCCATGTGCATGCTGTGAGAGTAGATCTTCCTTGGGTCGACCATCATGTTGGTTGGCAACATCTATGTCATTGCGGGCATCGCCGTCGTCGGCGGTGCCCTCTTTGGCTTTGATATCTCTTCCATGTCAGCTCAGCTGAACGAAAACTCCTACAAATGTTACTTTAACCAAGGCCCTCAGGGTCCTCCATTCACGGATGATCCAGACTGCTCCGGCCCCGAATCACTGGTTCAAGGAGGTATCACCGCATCCATGTCCGCTGGCTCTTGGCTGGGCGCCTTGATTTCCGGTCCATTGTCTGATCGCATTGGCCGAAAGACTTCAATCATGGCCGGTTGCTCTCTTTGGTAAGCCCATACACTTGTTTGACTGAGAGGGAGGACAAAGAAGCGAGGCACACGAAGAAGATGAATTATGTTGCTGACGTTCTGAGTGTAAAGGATAATCGGGTCTACGATCATGTGCGCCTCCCAGAATATTGGCATGCTCATTGTGGGCCGTATCTTCAACGGTCTCTGTGTCGGTATCGAATCTGCCCAGGTCCCCGTGTACATTAGTGAAATCTCGCCGCCGTCGAAACGAGGTCGGTTTGTTGGTGTCCAACAATGGGCCATCACATGGGGTATTCTTATCATGTTCTAGTAAGCTGTGGCCCAACCCAGATGTATGACACCACCATGGACTAACCGGTCCCTCAAGTATCTCGTATGGATGTTCCTACATCGGTGAACGGTCCGCCTTTGGATATAGCACGGCAGCGTGGAGAATCCCTTGGGGTCTGCAGATGATTCCCGCTGTCTTCCTCTTCCTGGGTATGATGATTCTCCCAGAATCACCGCGATGGCTGGCCCGAAAGGACCGCTGGGAGGAATGCCAGACCATCTTGGCCAAAGTCCACTGTAAGGGAGACCTGAGTCACCCATTTGTAGCGCTCGAAATGCAGGACATCCGGGAGATGTGTGACTTTGAACGCCAGTTCAGAAATGTCACGTACTTCGACCTCTTCAAACCGAGAATGTTGAATCGCACCATCATTGGCCTTTTCATGCAGATCTGGTCCCAATTGACCGGAATGAACGTCATGAGTAAGTGACCCGCCTGGGCCTCCGGAGAGATACCTAGACTAAGATATCATGGTGCAGTGTATTATATTACATATGTCTTCTCGATGGCTGGCTATTCTGGAGATTCAAACCTATTAGCCTCTTCCATCCAATACATCATCAACGTCCTCATGACTCTCCCAGCCCTGATCTGGTTGGATCGCTGGGGCCGACGGCCGACCTTGCTCATCGGCGCGGTGCTGATGGCTACTTTCATGTATGCCAATGGTGCCATCATGGCCGTCCACGGTGAGGTCGTGCCAGGGGGTATCGACGGAGTCGCCCAGCAGTCGATGAGGCTACATGGTGCGGCAGCTAAAGGATTGATCGCCTGTACCTACCTTTTTGTGGCATCCTATGCTCCCACCTGGGGTCCCGTCAGCTGGACCTACCCGCCAGAGTTGTACCCCATGCGTCTCAGAGGTAAAGGTGTCGCCTTATCAACGTCCGGAAACTGGGCGTTCAACACCGCGTTGGGCCTTTTCACTCCCCCTGCATTTGCCAACATTCGCTGGCAAACGTATATCATCTTTGGAGTGTTCAACACCGCTATGTTCATCCATGTGTACTTCTTCTTCCCCGAGACAGCCGGTAAGACGCTGGAGGAGACCGAGGCTATGTTTGAGGACCCCAACGGCATCAAATATATCGGTACACCGGCATGGAAGACACGGGTAACGACGGGACGGATTCAGCAATTGGAGAGAGGTGATGTCGAGGGTCTTGAGTCGAAGGTGCAGCAAGAACCGGCAGCCCGGGAGGTCGAAGTAACTCAACCGGAGCAGAAGACTGCCTCGTAGACTGTGAATTGTTGAAATGTGAACCTCCCAAGCAATGCTGCCAGAAAGCGCGAGGACACAAGATGAAGATCTGACAATTTGAATGCACATTCACGAGTTTCTAGTTAATAGTCTGCTACTCTAACCACATTCATTAAGAGTCAATTATAGTGTCAGTTCAGGCTACGGCGCATGATTTCTGTCATCTAGTAACAGTAATTGACCCTTTGACAAGGTAAATGGCAGACTACATAACGGCCGTACGATCAACTAATCCTGCTGTAAACTACGGTCGGACGAGACAAGTCTACATTGTCAGTGTTAGGGACCAGAATTGTGTCTCATCGGCGAGGCACCTGCATAGCTAAACGTTCAATAGTTAGGCTCTAACAGGTTAATAAAATTTTGATTGCTTGATTGATTGATTCGCAAGCCCTATTCCCACAAGTACCACAAACAACATGGCTAAGTGCACCTTGAAACATGATTTACCGCTGCAGCTTCGCAGCTAACTTTGCGCATCTATGCATCGCCGATCCATGAGTGGGAACTAGCTCTATGGTGTGTTGTGCTGTGATCATCGTTGGATTGCGTGGATGCCGCGTCAGGCGTATTGCCGATCTACCATGTTCTTATTTATGTATCGTGCCATTGCCCATTGGGCCCAGTTGGGTCCTTATGTTGCCAGGAAATACGTATTTTATATCCCAACTTGAGACAATATTCACTGCATTCCAGGGTATTAATGCAAGCTATCCATCTTTCGCACAGTGAAAGAGTTTGAACCATGTACAATTGAAAAAGCCCAAGGGCAAAAATATGTAACGCATCTGAAAGATAGACAGGGAAAGGACGCGGTTATCCAAACCTGATAATGAAATCAAACAGTGGTCGTTAACACGTTCTCCCTACAGCTTCATCTTGGACGGAGCACCCCGTTTAGCAGCCGCGTCATAAAGGGCCTGAATATCGGCTTTCCACTGTTCCTCATCCACACGCTTCACGCGGCGATCGTACGTCATCAAACCATTCACCTCGCCTTCAACGTCGGTGGTCTGTGTCCAGACACCACCGCTGCATTCGAATCTGCGAACCTGGTCCTCAAACTCTGTTAGCAGGATGTGACCGCGGTAGTTCCATGCCTCGAGTGTTTCGTCGATCTCATACGTCTCGTTGATATGGTTGATGGCCTCTTGGACGTTCCAGAGACTGGGACGGTTAGCCGATGTTATCACCAGACGTGGACTCTGTGAACTCACTTTTCGATGGAGACGTTGTGACCGATGCCTCCGAATTCTCCTTGGAAACCAATACGGCTGGGATCATGGGGGCTGGATGATAGGGAGTAAAAGGGAGTTCCACATTGGGGATTGGCATAGTGATGATTATCCTGCGACCGTCAGCTATCATTTCGCGATCTTGTGGGGTCGCCTTCACTTACGCTGAAGTCACCTGCACCATGGTCTATCCAGCCTGATGTCGAATCGACCAGTCTGCTTGGATCCAGCTCCTTCACTCGGTCTGTCAATTCAAATTCAGGGTAGTACGATGTGATCTGACCCCAACCCTCATTATAGATGACCTGCAAGGAAGGGTTAGAGTGGGAGAGACACAAAATCGACTGAGCTACTTACCCAGGCAATAATACTGGGATAGCTCTTGAACTGATTCACGAGGACCTCTAACTGCCTGGAAAACTCATCCTGTTGCGACGCATTAGGGATGATATCGCTGGTAGCACAGGGATCCGGCCTTGACAGGGGACGCGGAGATGGCATGTCCTGGATGACTAGCAGTCCTAGTTCGTCGCACGCCCGATAGAAAAGCGCTGGCTCGACCTTGATCTATTCAGTTTGTTAGTATACCTCCCATGAGCCCTTGGTTCTGTCTCACTCACATGTTTCCGAACCATGTTAAAGCCAAGGTCCTTCAAGAACTTGAGGTCATATACCATAGCCTCTCGGGTGGGTGGTGTATAAAGTCCATCAGGCCAGTAGCCCTGATCAAGGGTTCCGAACATGAAGATAAATTTACCGTTCAGCAACGGACGGACTACACCGTCAACCTTGCCTTTAGCAATCGTGCGGAAACCGACATAGCTGTGGACTTCCTCATCGCCCATCGCGACAGTCACGTTGTACAATTTCGGAGAGTCCGGTGACCATAGCTCTACACCATCAACAACGAAGTCGAAGGTCTGATCTGATGTTCCCTGGCCGGATCCAACCTCCTCATCACCGTCATAGACCTTGACCTCCACCGGCGACCTGCTTTCCGTCGCGGTATTCGCAGTGACAGTAACTAATCCACTATGTTAGTATCAGGAAGACGCATATCGAAGGGCACTACGTACCTTTACCGTTCATGTCGGCGTCAAGATCCAGTCGTGTGATATGGTTCGCAGGTGCAGCTTCGATCCAGACACTCTGCCAAATGCCGCTGCAGGGCGTATAGAAGATATGTGCGGGGACTAATCTCTGCTTGCCGATAGGAATGACATCGTCGCCACTATCTGTGGGATCATGGACAAAGACGAGGCTATCATACGTTAGTTGCTATCAAAGTCACGGCGGGAGCTGCACGTACAGTTCGTTTTCGCCATCACGATTCACAAACTCTGTGATATCAAATGCGAAGTGAAAGTAGCCTCCGCGGTGGAACCCAGCCTTCTTGCCGTTAACGAAGACTGTTGCCTCATAGTCTACCGCGGCAAAGTTCACTAGAACGCTCTGGTCTTTGAAGGACTGAGGAACAGTGAACTGCGTGGTAAACCACGAATATAAGGTATCTTTGCCTTGGATTCCTGGAGATATGGTGATGAGTATGTGCTGTGACCCAGTATAACTGGCATAACTTACCGGATAGACCACTCTCGAGACAGGAAGGCACCAGAACCTCGTGTGCGAGAGGTTGTCCAAATGGAGGACTGTCGAGAGCAGCAAGGCTTTGTGCGTCCTGATACTGCCAAATTCCGTTCAGATTCTTCCACTCAGACCGCTCGAGTTGCGGACGAGGATACTCTGGCCAAGGGTTGGTGCCGACTTTGTCCGTCCATGGCGTGGTCAATGGAGGTTCTTTGACGGCATATGGAGTCGCTTGTCGAGCCTTGTTGTGATGGAGTGCTGCCGGCAACGCAGCTAGGGCATGAGTTGCCAATAGAAGCACGAGGGATGAGCCAGCCAAATACATGTTTACCGCTGCTGAGAAGGTGTCTGCTCCTATCCACTGTAGGGATGAACCCGTGAGACGCAGCGGGCGGGCCATTTGCCCGTGGTATTTATACTTGGAGCACCCGGCATCCTGACAGAAGCCTCGCTGGAGCCCCGATCCTGGAAGAGCCAATTGATTGCTGGCACATTATTCCGACAGGATCCATCAGATAGCTCAGTGAATACATCCCCCGCACACGGTCATGACTCTACGCTTACCCTTGCAGGGACGGCATCATGCGCCCAACAAGGTAACCCCGCAATTGCTAGAGTAGGGTTTTGCCGGTAGGTACCAGCCGAGCCCGGACAATTGGCAGTCGACTGGGCTCTCTTGGCACATTAGTCGGTGGAGTAGAGGATCCCCAGGGTCATCCCTTGGAATGTGATCGCTCGATCATCTAGGCAATCTTTGCATGATGGATCGGAGACAACATTCAGATCTGGAGTCTGATGAATCGACCTGGACATAACACTAATTTTTGTAAGCTATTTCTTGTTTATCGACGGAAAAGACCGAGATATAAAGAAGGGTGAGGGTTGATATCGCAGTTCCCATTTGGGAAATTGATCCCCTGACCCGCGGAGACCTATTCTTGGCATCAGGCTGGCTGCTTTCAGCCTTCTGCTTTCGCCCCTCTCATAGGATCTCTCCTAAGCGGTGAGATAGTATGGCCTATTGGATCAAAATGTGATATGATCCACGGATTCAAGCTCGGTCTTTGGGCAAAGTGGGGGGATATTGAACTTTCGTGAATGCCGGTACAAGCCACTTCTTCTCCGTCCCAATTTTTGAGTCCCGTTGACCACATGGACAAAGCACGATCATTGGCAACCATTGCTGATTAACCCCTGAGTATCAACGCCACTCAGGTCCTTACACAATGCTACCATACATTCCTAGACTTTAATTATCACCCACCGTGGTCTTTGTTGTTTTGACCTACTAGTGCCCCGGGCGATGGATATTGTTTGCCCCAACCCAAACAAAATTAAAACCGCCCAAAAATCAGATTAACGTGGACTTGACCGGAGTACTTCGGATATACTTGATCATGGGATACCAACAAATCCTTCTAGCAGATACATAACAGAACTCTGGAAGATGTTGTCTGGCTTAGCGCGAAGATAGTGACATCATCGATCCCGTTTCCCTGGTATAGGCCAATCATAGCCCTAACGACATGCGAGTGAAAGGAACTAATGCAGACAAGAGCAGCAAGTTGTCATGTCAGTCCGTCATTGGCAGTTTCGACACGATGGAATGTACTATATTTCTTGGTTTTTGCCTAGATTAATATAGGGCGCGATGAGGTACATATTGTGGCGGTGGATAAACTCCGCAGCCCAGTCTGAAGTGAAGGGCTTTGTACTGATGTAAGACTGATGTTAAACATAGCCCCTCACTTCGGGTTAATCCTATAGCAAATTTCTAGAACGAGGCATACATGAAAGAACAGGGCAACGTCTTTTGGTCATGGCTTGCCGCTGGGGCCGTGGAAGGGTTATTCTGGAAACAACCAACATTAAGCTATGTTACACCGAAATCTCTTCAGTCTGCTTGATTCTTTGATTTATTTCTAGTTTGCTTGGGAGTCTTAGTTACTTTTCACGTATGACTCTTGGCAGTCAGACACGGACCTCTTTTTCACTTGGACATTGTATTCTTGGCAGATATGACCGGTGTGCACCGCCACTTCCTGGTAAGAAAGGGACACAGTCCTCCTCCAACTATAATCAGCTATGACCGAGACTAAGATGGGCCAAAAGCACACGGAAAGAACCTTCTACTATGCATTATACAGACTACAGTACCCGCAGGAATGGTTTCTATGCCGATCCTTGTCTATTATACAAACATGGGGTGCTTCAACAAACAATTACACACATGAGTTGTGTGGGACCTTGACTTACTAGAGTACATACTACTAACAATAATAGTTGATCTACGTGATTTGGCCTACTAGCGGATGGAACCATAACAGGCTAAGACGTATCACACCCAAAAATGCCCCATAGATTCTAGATGGCTTCTGGTGTATTTCTAAACATCATAAGCTTATCGCCGAAGGCATTCCACCCTGCACCAGTACTCAGGAGAAGCCACATAAACGGCGATTCGAGGCGCCAGCACAATGCAGGGAGACCGTGGAGGACCCACCGAGTAACAGGATCTAATTCATGAATGATATGTCCGTTTCTGCACGGAAGCCCGATAACGGATTCTTTCAACGTATGGAATTGCCTTGGGCTGGCTGAGATGCAAGGGGTATTTGTCAAAGTTTGTGGCGTCCCAGGAAAGGTGCAATGATGGGCATTTATGGGATATTCGGACTTTTATTTGTGGACCAATTAATCTGCAGACGAATAGAGATGGATTTGGATGGTAAGGTCTTATTTATAAACTGACAATATCTTGCTTGTTGGTTTGGGATCGTGCTAGATCGATGTGGTTTATGCGACATGCCAATGACAAATGTAGATTCTGTTTTATTGTCTCCATATTCTGTTGCGTTTACTTGGACATTCAATTGACAATCTGAACCACTTTACATCACTGGGCAGATCTTGGAATACCTATAATTGCCCATTCCCCCTTGCTTGGTCTCCTTGCTGAGTTGTCCTCACCACCACGAAGTCCTACGTCCACCATGACATACAAAGGAAAATGTTGAGTTGTCGGGCTGGTGGTTATTCTACGGCGCTCTCGCAATTCTTTCAGCATATTTCTCGTCGATCTGAGTCATAGTGACAAATGTGGCTTCAGCCTTTGCCAGACTCCAAAGGAGAGTTGTCCATTCTTTCGTTCTATCTTACTAAGGCAGATCAATGACAGCAAGTCTCCCCAGGTGTGTGGGTGTCCTCAAGACGGTGAAACTGATAATGTAAAGAGGGTTGCAAAAACCAAAGCAAGACAAGGATTGCTATGTCTTCGCGTGATCTATCCCTTATGTTGAATAGACGATAGAGGGCCAACGGCATGTCAATTGTGTAACTAGCGACCGTCGCCTGGACAGTTGAAAGATACATTCACAAGAAACAAACGAAAGAATATCATATCGCAAAACATGCCATCGATCCATATTCACTCAGCCTTAGCAATTTTCTGCAGCTGCTCATACCCTCCGTTAAAGATATCAGAGTCACCACCATGCTTATAGCTGTCGGAATTCTGCCAGATGGTGTAGGTCGCCCAATCGCCAGGGATCGTTGAGGGCGCTGAGTCGCTATACGCGGCGAGTACGAGAGGGCAGGTGTTGCCAAAGCCGCCGGCATTTCCGGTGCAGGTCTTCCACCAGTCGGCGGTGGAGTAGATCAAGGGGTAGACACCGGTCGCCTTCTGATACGTATCGACGAAGTCTTTGATCCAGGCAACCATGTCTTCGGCGCTTAGGTCGTAGCAGGTGGCGCCGTATGGGTTGTATTCGATATCGAGCATACCGGGCAATGTGATGCCGTCCTTGGACCAGCCGCCACCGTTCTTGAGGAAGAATTGCGCTTGCTCCGCGCCAGAGGAGGAGTCGGGGAGCGCGAAATGGTAGCCTCCGCGAATCATACCGGCGTCGGTAGCGCCTTGATAATGTGAGCTGAAGACCTTGTCCGTGAAGTCGGTGCCCTCGGTCGCCTGCGAATGTTAACAAGACGATCGTAATATCAAGACGAACGATGACATACTTTGATCATCACAAAGCGAGCGCCATCGTTATAGGCCGCCTTGAAGTCTACAGTGGCTTGATGGTTGGAGATATCAAAACCCTGGACTGTCTCCGAAGTGGCCTTCAACGATAGACCGGCGGTAGCGGTGAGGGCGAGGTTGGCGAGCTTCATTGTGGTTGCTGGTTGTCTGTGTCTGCGAGTGATGACCGTGGTGTTGATGGCATCTCCTGGTGGGTGCAGGACCCTAGATATAAGGGTCTTTTAGAGTGGATTTACTTGGCGCAATGAGTCGGGCTATCATTCAGGGAAAGCATGAAAATTACCATGTCGGGCAATAATGATGCACATCCCAATCTAGATGAGCATTGCAGAACTGAATGTGTAGATTGAATTGTAACGTCGGTTGAGTATCGTCAGATGATCCTTGTAATAGATTAAAAAGGGGCAACTGTTATTGGCTTCGTGAAATGTGAAGCTGTGGGGCATTCTCTGGATACGAAGCCTTAGAGCACCGGTGGCTCCCTTGTTGTTATTTTTAACCATAACACGAACCGCCGGCACTATTCTGCCAGGGCAAGCAAGTATAAGTTATTGGGGCTATTTCAGAGAGGTCGATCCATACTCTAAAGCTGCAGCATCTTGAGGACGAGCGTGAAGAAACAGAAAAAAATCGAGGATTGTTGTGGCGCGATGGACGATCTCTTCTGTATAACGTAAAGATCGACCCAAAGTTCCCTTGATTAACGGGACTGGATGGAGGATGCATCCAATCCGCGCGACGCCAAGTCGGTAAATACGAGAAATCATAGGATACAACCAGGCTGAAAAGGCCTCTAATATCTTTTCATCAAAGGACGTGCCTTTGGTCCGGTTTCACACACATCGACCCTGTTATGCAGCAGGATGGCTATATTATGCTATAATTATACGAGTAAGGACATCCATACCATATACTGATTGTTGTGCTGGACTCTTCCACTGCGACTTCGGCTACAATCGGAATGGCAGTTTGATTCACCCCTCGAGACCAAGACATAATTTCATACGCAGTAACAGCGCTGGCGCTAGCTGTGCCAAAGAACGTAGGTGATAATTAGCAGTTTTCACTTGCAGTTCTCAGATACATGGACATTATTTTTCTAGAAGCCCCTTCATCTGACTTCTGCGACTTACACTACTTAAATCAGTATGTAGACTGTCCTCATAGTATTAGACATGCATCATAAGGTAGTTTGGGCTTCCGGGGGGGGGGCTACAAAATACTAACTAAGGATATGACTTGAATTCTCATAGAATGTTCTCATGTAATGTTCCTAATGACAAGTCGTCGTTCTGGGCTGCATGCAGCTGCTTGCCAGTCCTCTCACAGGTGCTCGGCATTCTTTCAATCATACAGAGAGTATATAGAGCCTAACGATTTTGCCATCACGAGCAGCATAGACATGGCGAGGTAATGGCTGCTCTGATTTGTCTGAATGTATCGTCTCTTCGTGTTACTGAGGGCTCTCCGACATTACTTATGCGTTTGTCCTAACTAAGTAATTGGTGCCATGTGTCTCTCAAAAGATGGCGGAGTCCATTGCCTCTCATGGGCTCTTTATACTCATTTCGTAGTTGTCTTCTAGTTGGTTGAGCGATTTCTCCTAAGGTACTTCGGTCTCAAGATTGGCTAGATTATGTAGTTGGCCTGGATTGTGCTAAACGTGAGCTGGTTGAAATTGGGACCTGTTAGAGGGGCTTTTCGATACGCTCTCTGTACAAACTCGGCTAAACGTTATTCAAAGTCGACAGCATGTTAGGGTCTTCATCATGGATCTGTGCGATAATGCTGTGGCCGTAGTACGATATTTCTGTTGGAACATAAGACTTAAGCGGGGCTTTACGAGCATGCCAATAACAATCGTTGGTTATACGTTGGGCCAAGACTAGAGAGCGCTGGTCTCGTTGATATCGACGGATAAGTGGGATAGTAGCGAGGCACTAGTGCAAGCATCAGTCCACTTCCTGTTCATTAGTCGACCAGAATCTCCCCGGATGAGCTCAAGCCACATTGATCTATAAATCCATACTGCAGTGGACAGTCCTTTACAAACGCAGTTGTTCTTATTGACAGGGTCTCACGTTTGTTCGTCTACCATGGCCTCAGGAGTTATCATCGATCCTTACTCCCTCCTCCGGGCAGCTCCACTTGCAACAAGCACCGGAAGTCTCGTTCTTGCTACCAGCGAACTCATATTTTACTCCGGGCTGGTTCAGCCGCCGATTCGTAAGAAGTCCGGCTCGATTCTCGCAGATCATTGGCGTTATATATTTCCTAGAGGAGTGAGCCTCGTACTAGCCCTCAATTTCACGACAATTGGTACTTCACTATGCAATATTTTTCTGAAGAATCCTTGCCCTCGACCGCTGCCTGTGTCTCGCACAACGTTCTACTGGGCTGGCCTTATTGGGGCTATTGGGCATCTGGCTTTTGTACCGTTCGTCGCGCCGCCGGTTCAGCACATTCTTGACAATACCGACCCCGAAGCTGAAGCGAGTAAGAATATGGACATTTGGCTGGGGGTACATCAAATTCGCATATTGGTGGCGGATATACCTGCCTGGTTGGCGTTTGTGGGTGCTGCCATGTTTATTGATCCGTGAACACGCTATCAGGGATTGTTTTGATTGCCTGATCTCTATCTATGACTGTTGTTATGGCTGTCTAGCTTTGAGATTTGTATAGTAGGAGAATATACCGGTTAGGATGGACCCACACGGGTCGGGTATCGTGGACCTCGGTTGAAGGCTGCGAGAGGCTTGTGTATGTATAAATGGCTGTTGGATGTGATGGGGGACTCGCTTACCCAATAGATAGACTATGTATGTCATCAAACGAATGTCGCGAAGCAACGTTATAGATAGTTCCACGACAAATTCGTGAGTAGATTGCAAGCTTCGCTGATCAGCATCTGCTACTGCATGGACTGATAACAGGGAAATCAGCATCGTTTTCGGTTGTCATGGCAAATTCCCACGATGAACGGCAGGCACCGTGAAGATCTGCACTAACAGGTGAAGCACAAGCGATATCGAGTGGAAGGGATCAGTCAGGGTGCAATGTAACCGTAGAAAAGATATTACTACAACTGATAACCGTCGGCGGACTCCGTCATGCGGGGAATCTCTGATAAGCAGAAGCATATCGACTATCATCATTCGTGCCCCACATCCATAAGCATTCGATAGCTTCTTAAAGGTTAGAAGTCAAGTTACGAGTATCTTCTGGGCTGCAAATTTCACCTAGGAACTGTATAGCCCTACAAGATGTCAACAAAGTACGTCGACCGTCCGATCCCCCAAATCTCCCTGGCCGATTTCGACCGGCGCATCGATGAGATCACTGCGGATCTCGTCCACGCCGCCGAGAATGTCGGTTTCTTCACGATTGTTGACCATGGCATCTCTACCGATGAGATCGAGACCATGTTCGCGACCACCGAGCGCTTCTTTAACCTCCCTGACAACGTCAAGGCCACCGTGCCGTGGAATCCCAACAATGTTGGATGGGAAAAGAAGTCGCAGGTCAGGCCATCCACAGGCCAACCGGACACGAAGGAATCATACCAGTTACAATTCGGTGAGAACATGACCAACCTGTGGTTAGACGATGCCCACCTCCCTGGGTTTCGCACAACATCCTTGGCTTTCATGCATCGCGTGCAGGGGGTGTCGGAACAATTGATGCGGTGCTTTGCACGCGGCCTCGGCTTCCCGGAAGAGTACTTTATCAGATGTCATGATGTGTCTCGTCACAATGAACAGACGACCATGCGACTGCTGCATTACTTTGCTCTACCGGAAAAGTCTGATGGGAATACGTATCATCGGGCGGGTGCCCATGCCGACTGGGATTTTCTGACGTTGCTATTTCAGAAGGATGGGCAAAGCGGACTGGAAATATGTCCTGGTCGCGAAGCTGTGACGGAGTTTGGGATCGGCGATGAATGGACACGTGTGGAAGCGCGCACCGGTGAGATCGTCTGTAATATTGGGGACCTGCTGATGTCGTGGTCGGATGATCGCTTTAAATCGACTTTCCATCGTGTCAAAGCTCCGTCGGAGCCGGGAGATTACTATGGCGATCGGTATAGCATTGCATACTTCAATCAGCCGTGCAAGGATGCGCTCATCCAGGGACCAAAGAAGAAATATCCGATGCTGACGGGGGAGCAGTTCAATACACAGGCTATGCAAAGAAACTTTGCGGCCTTGCAGGAGAAGTTGAAGACCATGGAGGCCTCGGCGTAGGCCACGTAGCATCATGTACTTAATTTTTGATTAACAAGGTTCTATGTACAAAGTCTTTCCAATATATGTCAATTCACAGCGCTCACCTAGCCTTCTCATGCATGTTCAGAAGACGGTACCCCTGACCTGGCTGACTTTCTTTAAGCGGATGTCCCTCCACATCAAGATGGACACCACAGCAAGCGGTAGGATGGAAAGACCGGCAATCAACATCCATCGTTGAGCTACTCCGTACGCCTGGATGGTAGCGTCCCGCTCTGGGGTTCCTATCGGGTACGATAGGACTTCCTCGATTGACCCGTAGAGTTCCGCTGCCTTGTGTTTCTTCCCTGGAGGTAGATACTTCTCCAGGTAAAAAGGGACAGTGCTGGTCCAGATTGCACCGGAAATAGCAGATCCGATGCCTCCTCCCAGTTTGGTGAACAATCCTACCAAGGCGAAGGAGACAGCAACACTCTCGTGGCCGCCGGTGGCCATAGCTGCCATCTGCTGACAGATTACCAGAGTGCCCCCGGCTAGGGCCTTGAAGACTTCACAAAGTACGACGTATCCGACGTGACTTTGAGGTGATCGAAAATGGATCATCAGCCCTGTCCCAAGAAAGATTAGTGGCATGGCAGCTAGAGCGATCCATTTAAGGCGATCGACTTTGCGGATGATCCTGTCGCAATGTCAGTGAGGAATAGGAGCTCGAAAGAAGTTGTACTTACAGTCCCAGTGGCACCGACCAAAGACATGTCCCAATGGTATAGATGTTGTAAATGTAGCCCGTCTCCCGGATGCTGGTGTTAAAGGTAACCTGAAGGTAAGAAGCAAGGTAAAGATCCCAGCAGCTACGGCATGTTAGCAAGGGCTAGGTATAACGATTACGAAACAGGAAGCATACTAGAAGCTGGCAAAAAGGGACGCAGCAAGAAAGCAAGCCCCCAGCAACGTTCGATCCTTGAGCCGGTTGAATGGTAAGAAGCATACTGGGGCACAAAAGCGCTCCCAGAGCACAAATGCCATAAGGGCAAGCACGCCGAGAAGAAATGACGCTATGGTATCCGGCGATCTCGATCTATCAGCCAAGGAAATACTATCATTGCTAGCATGTGAGGCTGGGGCCAATGGGAGGAGCATCAGAACAAATGCTACTGTTACCAATGATAGCCCAATAGCTGCTCAAGTCAGTCTGTGCACATATCACATCAGAGCGGAATACCTACTATCGAACTCAATAAAATAATGCTTGACAGATCGAGCCCATGTTCTGCGACTATGAGCTTTCCGGATTAGCCCCTCTGTGTACGCCTTGCGGAGTGAGGTCCAGAGTAACCACAGGAATGGCGCCGTTACAAGTGGAGTGAGGATGACGAATATCCCAAATCCCCACCACAAACCTCCTATTTCATAAACCAATTGCGCGGCTGCAGGACCAGCAAACGTGGTGACAACATAAGGAGTTGACGCCATTCCATAAACGAACGATCGGTTTACCAAATCCGTTGTATCGGAGAGAAAGATATGGAGGACGTAGTCCATTCCATTGTATCCAACCCAGTATATGACCTAATGAAGTCCTCATACAGTGAGAAATCCATTCGGCCATATAAGTGAATGAGACTTACCTGAGCGGTGACATAGGTTTCCACATTTCCACAAATAGCCATTAGGAAAAGTCCTGTTGAAGTCAGCAGAAGTCTTGCCAGGTTCAAAAGTTTCACACCTACCCAGAGTGCATAGGCCAGTCATGATCCCAAACCCTTTCGGACGGCCCCAGACATCGATTAACATGGCACACGGCAATTTGGCCACCCCACCGACAACATTTGTCAGGACATTGGTCCGTGATATCAAAGAGTGATTGGCGAACTTCGAGTACACGTACGGTGAAAGACTCCCCGTCGTTTCCTGTTGGAAAGAGTTGGTGAAAAATATCAAAAACACTCTAACCGTCAACGTCAGCTTTGCTCGACTCAGTATTACGAGACCGGGGTTTCATACAGAGCATATCCAATATGAAGGGCCTTGGTCGACCACACTGTTGCCAGAGCCTCAATCTCTGCGACTCCATGTGCCCTTCCCTCCCTGGCCTCTGCGACAGTTTCCGATGAATCAAAAATAGGTTCATAACCCTCGTCGCGTGGGTCTTTCATGATCGGCGCGGGTAAGGATCTGCTTCCCTCCAGCTTTGAGTCATGGGAAACCGCCCGTAAGAATTTCTGCATGACATTGGATACATGAAGTAGCGCGCTACTGGCCAACGCGAGCGAGATGAATGCAGAAGCAAGGAGGTTAAGGTACAAGGGGCCACGCGAATAGGGAGGTGAACGGGCGCCTCTGGTATGTAAGAGTGACAACGGAGACAAAACTTCCCCGGAAGCAGGAAAAGTGTGTCCATTGTGGGGGGAAAGAACCAGTTGAAGGGAAATTGGTACACCCACCGATTGGCTACACAAGCCTCGGTGGTTATCAGATGATCAGATAAGATCCACCGTCGGCTATTGCAAGATCCGTCGCATTCCGGCAGTGGACACAGATACGTATCTCGAAAGGCGTAAGACTTGATTTATATTACAAGGACATCTCACAGTACATGCTTCTCTCAGTCATCTAACTTTACAACACAGAACAATACTAATTTCACACACAACTCTCATCCCAGAACTTTGCAATCGCAGCCCAATACCTCTTTGGATCCTGTCGCATGTGTGCCACATGGCCGGAACCCTGGAACTTTTCCAATTTAATATTTCGATATCCCTTCGCCTTCGCTTCGTGCCCATGCGACTCCACATCTTTGTCGCCAATCAAGGGGTCCGAGTCTGAGTATATATACAACCGTCCGCTAGTGGTTGGTATGTAGTCAGGCGAATTGGTGACTCTCCGTCCACGGACAGGAAGCGACTCCTTTCCTAACAGACCCGGTAACCCGAAACGTAGTAGTACTATGATGGCCGCCACCAGTTTCGCTAAGAGCTTTGGGAGAAACGCAAACCCCAGCGCTACTCCGGCTGTCCAGCGCTGAAACTCATGGGAAAAGGCGGATCCACCAGGCGTCGAGTCGAGGATGAGGCCTTGGATGGGTAGCGGGCCGATGGATTGGCCCACGCTCAGTTGTAACGAATGCCAAACCAAAGCAGTGGCCTCCAGATTGACAGCGCCACTGTTTGAGAAGGCATGCATGAGGATGCGGGCGTGTGATGTTCCCCGATACTTCACGCCATCTGGAAGCTCAGAAGACGTACTTGGTTTGCAGCTACTAAGCGGCCACAATTCCTTGACCACCATGTCTCGAACAACGGCTTGATTCGTCTCTCGTCCGGCAAAAAATGTCTTCATAGTCTTAGCCATAACTATGATAATTTTGGTAGACGGGTAGAGGTCTTTGTACCCCTGGAAGTATTTTTGAACCAGGCGTACGTGTGCATCAGCCCATGTGTATAGTACAACAGTTGTGGGATCGCTTGCACTGCTGCGGCTGTCACCCGGAGAGTCCAAGAAGGGGTTATAAACATAGACGTCATCCGAGAGCTTTCGTAGCTCTGGAGGTAAAAGCGAAGATTTGACCATCGTGAAGATTGCTCCGGACGCTACTAGCGCAGACGCTGTCCGGCTGACACGACGTGGAGCTAATGCAAGGAAAGAGCCGATAGAGAGGATCTCATAGCACATATCCTTCATGGTCATACCTTATACCACATGCGATATTTAACAGGCAGTCTGCGATCCAGCCAAAAAAAATTGTTGAGAGGATTCATTGAGCGTTGTGACATCCCTTGCTCTTTTAGGAAATTTCCTATTCGGGTTAGTCTCTTGGCAACTGCGATGCGTTGAGATGAAGCAATATTTTTAGAGCAAGCATGGATTTCGGACTGTATATCGAAATCCAATGTTGGTTTTCTCTACTTCAGGACCGTATCCAAGGCCTACCCAAGAACTCTAAGCAAACTTGCTTGACATACTGCGCATTCACCACATCGCCCGATGTTGTGACGGTTAGATCAGGACTGGAAGATCGTTTCAAAGCATATAGCATCCCAGATACAGACCACAAACGAGCACGCCGGTGTGTTAGTGGTAGTCCGAGTCCACCAGCCAATAGCCAGGCCGAGTTAAGCGCACTGGATACAGCGTTTTCCTCCCCCAGAGCAAAGAGCGCATTCTCCAGTTCTTCAACGCACTGGTAGGGAATCGAAGTATCGGTGCTTTCAGAGCCATCTTCATAGTCGAGAAACACGGAACAAATGAGTAGTAATGCCGCAATCTGTGCACTAGATTCGCAAACATCACGGTAGATATTCGACGGGATCGAAGTCGGTCTCTTTGTGAGGCAGCGCCACAAGATAGTGGATGGGGAGACCCTTGGCGGTGTCATTGGGATAGATTCATCCAAACTTCGGTTCTCCGTAGATACTACATAACACGTCTTAAGGCGGCTGATAAACTGACACAGATGCCTCGTAAGAAAGCCTAAGTCCGCATCATCCCAGATGACACTGTTGGGGGTGCGATTGATGCATTCAAATGTGATCATGAGGTGATGGAGATGAGGATTTCGAATGGTGGATGCTAAAGCTTTAAGCGATTGCTGATCCACCGTGAGGCTGCCATCTGAGCTGCCCCTAAGCAGTTGCCGGCATGCCACAAAATGAGCCTGGACGTCGCATCGCGCAAACCGGTAGTCGAGATGAAGCATTCGGAGTACAATACCGAAGCAGATCTCCCGAGTTGCCGGGTGGACCGGTTGTCGTATAGTGTCACAGTTTGTGGAGCTTGGTATACGGCGGCGAAGCAATTCTTTCTGCGCCAATGCTAGTGCTTGCCCTCGATACGTCAGGGCGGCGACCTTCATGTTCCTCTTCTTCTCGGGGGTCGTCCACAAATTGAGATCAAGCCAGTGAAATGCCAAGTTGGCACGGAAAATACATTCCAGTACATCGGAAGCCCGCGAGAGGGTATGCGATAGATTTGCAGGACCGGGACAAACAGCGGGATTAACACCCCATGTGCTGTTAAGATCCGGGAAGATGTTACTAGAGATCAAATACTCCACCATCGAAAAGCCCGACAATGCGACCGGGGCAGGAATGGGCGAAGCGGCTACGGCTCTTGAGCCGGGGGGTGCTGGACTGTCATGGTCCTGTCCACGCTGCTTCTGGATCCTCTTTCTGATCCCGTTATGCGCCAAGTGCGCTCGGGCTCGCGTTCGACTCTCTCGGCTTTCCTGGTGGACAATGATAAGTTCGCCGGTCGTCTTCGGGTCACGAGGAGGCATCCAGAGCAAAATGACAACACTGAGTTAAGTGCTTATGCCAAACAAGTATGGGTTTTGAACCCTATAGAACTAGAGGGCGTTCGTTGCTGAGATGCGCAAGAGCCGGAGTAGCCGAGGATATTCGAGCCGTATGTACTTAACTCGATTGGGAAGAATTATACCTATTAGTCAGCGACCACACTTGTGCACATAAATTTATCCATTTCTTTGAAAACCTCACTTGACGAACTTGTTAGATGAACCTGAGATTTGAAGCTTTATAAGAGTACATCTACAAGATGGAAGCTCCGTACTGCAGGTATCCTTGTTCAAGAAGCAAGTGCGTTTCTTCATTATCAGCTAAATATACGGAGTATGGAACACGACATTCCTTTTAGTACAGAGGAATGCGATAGGCATCGAATTCATAGTCCCAGGTGTCTAAGGAAGCCTGATCGTACACACAATTCATAACAGTGCCGTTCTCTACCCACAAGGGGCGCAAGGGCCATGCGCAGATTTGCTGATGTTCACCCTTGTGATCACCTTCCAGCACCGTACCATTCAATGTTTCTGGAACAATACTATTCTCGACCCATTCGATGAGCGTCTTGAGAGTTGCCTGGGGGAAGGGGCCATTGGGTTGATCGGTACTGGAGGTACAGTGCGCGGCGCCGGGAACCAAGAATAAGCGGTTCCACTCATTCAACGCCTGGTTACTTTCGTTGAAAGACATGTTGGGGTACATAGTCTTACGGACAGACTCATGATAGTGTACCGAGGATCCAGCCGGAATACTTGGGTCCGATTCACCATGGTAGTGAAGCACCTTTCCACCCGCGGACTGGAAGGGAGTTAGATCGGGCCATGTGGTCTGCAGGACATCTTCGTAGCGCTGCCATCCAAGTTCCATCCAGTCTTTTAAGGTGTCGTATGTTACGTTTTCCAGGGAGGATAAAGTGTAATTTTGTAGCTGCAGGAAGCGGGGGACCCATTCAGCGCCATAGGCAGAGAGGCCGAGTTCGAATTTCTTGGTTTCGGGGTTATATCTCGTTTGCGCATCATCGAAGGTGGCGGAAGGCTGGTAGAAGATATAGGCCCGACGGCCGTCAAGGGTGCGAAGGCCATCCAACATCTTCCTAGCCACTTCTGCACCGAGCGCAGACACGGTTCCGTTCTGCGCCGGGGTTGTACCAGTTGTTGTCGTCGAGGCTGGGCAGGAGTAGGGTGCTCCAATCGTTGAATTGATATTAAAATGCAGCTTGCACAAGTCGGTCCGCGATACCACACCGTCGGACCTTCCGTCCAGTCGATCGCATACCGCAATTGTCAAATTAACGATCTTCTCCAGTTCACAGGGCGGAGGGTAGTACTTGAGTGTATGCTCAACCACGTTTCCATACAGATGGTTGGCCTGTTGTTGGCCATACCGAAGGGCAGGGGCGCCGATCACTGCGCCGTCGAACTCCTGAAATCGCTGCACCTGGCTGAATCCCTCGCGACCACCCTCGGAGCATCCCTGCCAATAGGCATACAGCTTTGCATCTCCCGTGCCATAAAAGTTCTTTGTCAAAGCCTTTCCAATGACACTCAGCTCATGGTGCGCCTGGTATCCAAACATATAAAGTGCTTCATAGTTGATCGTGCCATTGGCCAGAAGGAAAACTTGGTCGAACTGGGTGTAAAAGCTGCCGAAACCTCCGTCAGTGATGCCAGCCGCGGCGCCATATTGGACTCCACCCGGAAGCTGCTGTTCGTCGTGATTGATCGCAAACCCACCTCCACCAGTGGATAGCCACCGGTTTTGGAACTGGTCAGGAGCTGGCATCCATAGTTTAAGATGAACTCGGTCGTTGCGTCCAGGGTGGGCGTACGTGAGAGTCACGTTGCAGAAATCATAGGCGGATGCTGCTGGAAGTAGTCCCCTCCGGGGGTGGAAGCATTGTAGACGGCATTTGTGGTAATAGAAGATGAATCAATTACAATACCATTGATGAGGTCAATGGAGGGCAGAGCCGACTTGACATGGCTGCTCGTGCAAACATCGTTAAGGCTAGCAGCCTGTGCCACTGTGAGAGTGGCTGCTCCCGCGAGGATGTTTAGCGTCGACCTCATTTTTGTTTCAGAGAAACTCAAGTAGGAGTGACAAGCTCATTTGCATTATGGGTGTAGGGGCTGGCTTTTAAACTGTGCGTCATCACACTTAGTGCAGAATTTAATGACTGTGATCTCCATCCACCATGCCTCCTTGTGATATCCACGGCATCCTCCACCCCCGTATCTAAGCTTTAGGCTGTGGGGATTAAACCAACAATCTCTCCAATAATGCGATAGAGATAGGCCCACGGGTCTCAGTTTCCCTCTCGACTCAAGTAGTGCGGGAGGTAATACTGTATGGAATTGGCCTAATCGATTCATAATCGTACTATCAAAGCCCGGGGTTCAATGGGGTTCTAGGCTTTTTGTGGAGATTTGTGGAGACTTGCCCATGGGGTAAGGAAGCATTGAGGTGGGAAAGCGTATAGCCGGACCATTGAATTCAGCCATTGCGGGGAGAAAGGGGCTTGGAACCGATGTTGTCTTCCCCAAGTAAAAAATAGTCATAGTTGGCCTCCGCGTCATTAGTGCATCCGGGACAGAGCGTTGCGTGACTGGCTCAGAACAGGGGCCCAGTTAAGCTGGTCACAGGACCTCTTATTTGTTGTCCCTACAAGACATACACATCGAAAGGTATATAAGCTTACCAATATATAACCAGGTGGGTGGGGGACTTGCCGAATTACCGGCCGTGAGAAAGACTGATGCTGTCGCTTCTCGGAAGTGCCGACATCGAAATTCCCCTCGATCTCTTGTCTCTGTCGGCACCTGACCTTCATATCCCTAATTTTCGTTTCTTTCTTTTCTCCATTTGCCTCATGCAGCATGAATATCTTCTTTCGTGTGTTTCATGTAGTCAGGCAAAAAATAATCGATATGATCATTCATCATTAAATCTAAACTCAATCGCTATGCCCCCGTTGGTATCAAAGAATAAAAAGAGGAATTGGGAATGAAGAAAATGAAAATGAAGGAGTCTATAATGTAATACATAAATTTGAGGGAATCAAAGGAGCGACGATTCGTAAAAATTAGAATCATGTCAAAAGGGCGAAGGGTAGCGTCAGGGAAAATGAAAGAAGTAAGTAATATTGCAAATCCCTTCAAGGAGAATGGGAGATGGTTCGACAAGACCTATCTTGACTGACCTCCACATTAGTCTCGATCTCTGTATGTGCATAGATCTTGCCCTGAGGGATGATCCGTTCCTGACTCTGCGTCCCTCCGTACCCTATCTGCGTACCAATCATGTTGTCCCCGTCTGGCTGGCGAGGATCCATGGAGTCCAGGCCAATGTTCTGCTCTGGGACCTTGGAAAAGCCGGAGAACTTCCTGGCATCGTGGCTGCTGGACCAACCACTGTATCCTTTGTTGTCGCGGGAATACTCTCCAATAAGTCTTGGAATAAAGCGGGAGGCAATTGGTTTGAACGAGGGAATGGAGGAGGCGAAGATACCGACATTGATCTCGATCACAGACCAATACATCGCCTCGGCAATCACCCATGTAGAATCTGGATCGGACAACATGGCAGGAATGTAGGTAATGCGAATGATTGACGAGACGCAGGCGCTATAGATAAAAGAGTCATGAGGTCAGGGCGCATCCATAATGTGTGTATTGCGCGCAAATAAGGGACTTACAACAACCCGACGCAGAGGATGAATCCCAGTGCAACCTTTTGCTTGACCGGCACCTGGAGCTTGAATATTACTCGGAGGGGCAGGGTATATGTCATGACATCGGTCAGAATATTCAGAGCGGCGTTCGCAAGGTAGAACACGTTGATGCTGACGCACGTTCCCGGGAGCGTGCTTTTCCAAGCCTTTTCAATAGGTCGACACTGAAATGCTGCCACCAAGACAAACGAACAAGCTTGTACGACAATCACGCCTAACATGCACACCGAGAGCCGGGTCAGAAGCCGGTCGCCGAGACGAGTATAGAACTGACAAACGGACGATTTGACGAAGCCCAATGTGGCCAAGTAGCACATCGAGCTTATCCAAACCATCTAGCACACAGTCAGAGGACATAATCAAAGCTACCCTAGGGTTGAAAATATACCAAGGAGTATGTCTCCATTTTGTTCGGATCAACGTCGTCGATATGCGAACCTAAGCCACACTTCACCGCTGGATGAGAGAGTTAGTGTCGTCGAAATCATGAGACTGGCCCATACTCACACACAACAGTTACGGCAGAAAAGGCCCATGAAGTAAGCTGGTTATGTGAGCGACAGCATTCAGATCAATCGAACTTGATCTCCTTACACAAGCACAAACAATCAGATCTAGGAATGTTTAGCCATCGTCTTCTTTTCCCTCCTGGTTAATCTGTACTCACAGTCATCGTACCCCATCCTCTGTAGAACGAAGACGCGAGAGAAGAGCCGAAGACATATGATGATGAAGGTCCAGACTGCAAAAAAGACCGCAACCGCGATCACTGTTGGACCCTTTGAATCCGCCATTGTTGTAACTGCGAGCCCAACGCTAGTGGACGAATGCTGGTGGTGAACGAACGACTAGCAGTCACTCATTTGAAATCTCTGGTACTCCCGGAGGCTGTCTTTATGAGATCTTCCCGTTCTTCTTTTCTTTCTTCCGTCTCTGTGGTCTTCCACTCCACTATTAAACCACTAGGGTACAGTCCAAAGGATGGTTCTGCATCGCCGAACCTAAATTATCGCGGACGATCAAAGCCAGACGCTAACAATTTTGATCGCCATATGGCGGGCATGACCTATAAAGGACTGCATTTTATATATCATTATGACTGGTCTTCCTCGTGAAATGCTGCATGCCAAGTCAATCTTGGCCCCGATGGGCGACAGTATTTCCCAAATAGGCGCAGTTGGGAATGAAGCCGTGGGCTTCACTCCTTTTCTTACATATTAGCCGGGCCATCGTTCCCCAGTTCCTCCATTGATGGTCTCGAAGCGTTCGTCCCACGGGGTATCCCCCCTTTTTCCGAGAAAGGAAAGTAGGGCCATAGAAACAGGTGTCAACGACGATATCTCCGAATTACCCCGTCGGCATCTTGTCCGAAAGGACTGTTCGAGATGTCAATCTCCACTCCTTCCAGTGGCGAAAGATGGAAGATGAAACCAGTTTAACTCCGCTTTCGAAGGTGATGCTGGTTACTATTTTGGTACGAAGACACTAGGCAGTAGCTCTTTGTATACTCTGCACAGTATACAGAACTAATGATTCAATCTCTCGGCCGGCACTACTGCAACTACGTCCGTCTGGGGTCACTAATGGCTCGGTATCGCTCCTCACCCCCAGTGACATTTTGCGAACCTGTGCTCTAAGGTAGTAGCTAGGTACATAAACAGAACCTTGCACGGACAATACGTCGGTAGAGCTGTGGAAGTGTGTAGGAATACTTCTAGTTTCTCCTATTTTTCTCTGATTTATTTCCTCTTCGGGTGTTACCTTATTTTATTTTCGCTTCTGTCCTGTCGCCTACTCGGAAGTTCGTAAACTCCCCACTTTTGCCTTACGCTAAGCTGTAGTTTCATCCTTCGGTATTTTTGCTTTTATTTTTATTTTATTTCTCTCTTTCGGTTTGCCCCCTTGACAAGCAAGTTACTCTTACCTGCGTGCCAGATGCATGAATCGATATGATCAAGCAATGACATTGTCCTGTCACCAGCGGTCGGGATTTGGTGTACTTGGCCAAGTCAGTTCATGTTACATTTTAGATTAAATCTCGATTGTATATAATACGGACATTGTGGATCTATCACACGGGCGAGAACCAGAGTCTTCGCCGTCTCTCGCTTGTTAGTTCCGGAGTATCAAAAGTGGCACCGATGCAGCCGAGCCATCAAATGGGATAGGGCCGCGGAAGCCCTCCCGCAGCGCGACAGACATCGTCCACCCAATCTTTAGCTTGATGGTCCCCACCTAAAGAGATAACACACTACGGAGACACAGAGCCGAAGTTGTCGCAGAGTTCCCGGTGGTGGATCACTGTGGATCCACGTTGGCACGCGCTGTCAGTCAAGAAATGGAATTTTATTAAGACTTTTCCAAGTCAGGCCCCAATAGATTGACGACGAGGCTTGTGTCCGCAGGAGACAAGCAGCAAGATTCACCGTCGAACAACCGCCATGGACAGGGGACAGTACTCCGTATGATGCAGAAGAATTGCTCCTGGGAGAGTCTGAAACGGCTTCAGTCTCTCGCGGCCTATCAGCCTCCACGCACCGAAGACCAGTGCGCCCTAAAACGCTCGGCCTCCCGCACTAGAGCGACGGCGCGTTAGCTATGGATATTGTTCAGTCGATTTCCGCGGCATTTGGGGTCAGAACTCGAGCCAATAATTCCCGGCTTTTCGAGAAGCACTTGGTATAGAGCGATTATTATTGGCGAGTAAATGGTGGAAAAGTTTTCCTCGAGCGGCTCCTCAGAATGGTAGAGTAGCTTTATCACGTATTTCTAATCAAACACGTCGGTGAAACCCCCTACCGATAATCATCACAAGAAAGTGGTGGTGAGATTATGTCCAAGTGCACGGCTATTCGCTCTCCCTCCATCATTTTGGGCTGGACCGCAAAAAGTACCACATAGCTCATAAGTGAAATGATGCACAGTGTCCACAGCAATCGTCGGCTATTCTGGCATAAGCCGTACTGGGGGGCAAACCATCCCTGTCCAGTTTTGATTCCTCTTTTTTTTTAACTGATCCTGCGTCCTTTTCATTATTGTTCGTGGATCAGGGTGATAAATGGTTCTTACAAGGGAGGACCTGGTCGCAATGTTCACTGCAACCCACGTCATCCTTGCCTTGGGGGCTTATGTCGCCCTCCGATTCGCTTATCAGATTGTGTACTATCGCTTTTTCCACCCCTTGTCCGTCTTTCCGGGGCCTTTTTGGGGCAGCGTAACCAGACTTTGGATCGCATGGCATAATCTACGTGAGACCGAGGTGCCTACGGTCTATGCACTGACCAAGAAATACGGTATGATCCTTCAAGCCTCCGCTGCAGGGATCCTTGAGTTAATGTGTAGATGGCTTGCAGGACCTGTCGTACGGATCACTCCAACGCTCCTTCTTGTCAGCGACCCCACGAAACTGCCGGACATCTACCACCGGAATGCAGATAAAACCGGTCACTATATCACCGGGTCGTTCGGAGAGACCGAATCACTGTTCAACATTCGGTCACACAAGACCCATGCGGCGTTTCGCAAGCACATTGCGGGTCCTGTATGTACATTCATGCATATCAATCCGGCCCAGCAAAGCCCGAGCTGACAACTCAAATAGTATAGCTTCTCCAACGTAAAGCGGATGGAACCATTGATTGATGCCCGGATCGACGATTGGTTAAATAAACTGGACGAGACCTTTGCCAGCACTGGTGCAAAGTTCGATTTCGCATGGTGGGCAGTGTAAGAGTCAACCACCGCCAAACACGATCCGCGTAGAATCGAACTAACTGGAACATCCGGGAATTAATAGATACGTCGCATACGATGTAATCAGTGAAATCGGCTTTGGGGCGCCATTCGGTTTTATTGAACAGGGCAAAGATGTTGGAGGTCTCATCCAGGGCTTCCACGACGGCCTTCCTGCGTTTGGTCTCCTCGCGCGCCTGCATCCCTTTACCAGCTGGATGAAGACCACGTTCATGAAGAAGTACCTAGTGGCCAAGCCTGAAGATAATACCGGCATTGGAGTGCTGATGCGCTTCCGGGATCGATTAATTGAGCAACGTTTACGCGAGATCGCTGAAGGCAAAGATGTTGGTCGTGTGGATCTTCTGCAAACGTTTATCGATGCCCGCACGGAGGACGGCAAGCCCCTTGACATGGACTATCTGAAGGCCGAAGTCTTGCTGGTTCTGCTGGCGGGCGCCGATACCACTGGCACTGTTTTCCAGTCTCTCGTCAATCACCTGCTCGTCAACCAGGAGGTCTACGAACGGATGATGGAGGAGATTGACACAGCCAGTCGCAAGGGCCTCATTCCCGAGACTATCCCCCAGTACGACGCTATCCAGGAGCATCTTCCATACTATGTTGCATGTGTCCGTGAGACGTTGCGACTGAACCCACCGGCGCCGAATATCTTCCCTCGTTATGTGTCGGAGCCAGGCATCGAGCTTTTTGGTAAGTTTGCTCCAGCCGGCACGGAGGTTACCGGCAATCCATGGATCATGCACCGTGACACGGCGCTTTTTGGAGAAGACGCAGAGGAGTTCCGTCCGGAGAGATGGCTGGACCCGGAGAAGGCGAAGCTGTACAACAAGTATATTTTCACTTTTGGATATGGCACCAGAGTCTGTCTGGGTAGGGATATTGCGATGGAGGAATTATTCAAAGGTCCACTGCAGGTACGTCCATGAGGTTTCCCTCCCATCGTTTCACGCTTGCTAATCTCATGATACTTCAGTTCTTCCGTCGGTACACCCCCTCTATCGCGACTGACAAGCCATCTGCGAGGTTCGAAGTCAAAGGTGGAATCGGCTATTGGCGGGATATGTGGGTCTCCATCAACCGGCGACCGGCTGTGAAGCCCCTGTGATTTTTAGTTGTTTATCTCTTGATACTGTGATACCAATATGCAACTATTCTTAGCTTCTGTTTACAACGCTTGAAATGTTTCTTTATCCACCTCCGAGGTCAGCCGGAGCTCACTGGAGCATGTATCTCTACGGTGCAGAACTAACGCCATGGATATGTCTGAACGGGTAGGAAAGTATTTAGACACTATAACATAACAAATATGTACATACACTTCAAAGTTCTGCAGCGATGAGGGGAGAATATACCACCATGAGCCCTTCATAAATTCATCATATCTCATTTCTCACATGGTGTTGATATTGCTCTGCTCACAACCCTGCTCAAGTTTCGCGTTCCACACATTCCAGCACGGGCTATGGCGTAAATACCGGCCGGCTTCCAAGCGGCTGGGACTGGTGTGCAGTACGCCTGTTTTCTCGGCTCAGGTCTAAAGCCGTGATGACCGGCTAGACGTACTTGAACTCGGCGTCGACTGCACCTGTCGGAGGTGATCTAGAACGACATGTAAAGAGCTACCTTCAAGGCGCGGCTTAGAGCCGGGGAGTCTCGGAAGACCGATTTGATTATGCCAAACAACATCCATACCAGCCGCTGCTGCACCGACGACATCGCCATTGCTGCCTGCGACAAAGAGAGCATCTCGAGGCTCCACCCCCAAGGCCGACAGGATCGTACCGTATGCTTTCGGATGAGGCTTGTAGAAACCGGCTTCTTCCGCAGTCACGAATGCATCGAATTCCACACCACACAAAGCGACGGCTCGACGGCCGAGTTCCGCAGAACAGTTGGAGACGACTCCCAAGCGGTATCCTTTTTCTTTCAGCTGTAGTAGGACTTGTTTTGTCTCGGGCCAAGGGCGCATCTGATCCCAATTGTCGATCAGGGCTTTGGGCGCACTGTCTGGGAGGCCGGCATCCTTGGCGGATTCGTAGACGAGATCTTCATAGGGGCGGTATGCGCCGCATCCAAATGTTAACTCCAGATATCTTGTGCGCCATCGGTAGGATGCTTTGCGGTCATTGTTTGCGGCTTCGGCCCATAAGGACCAGCTGTCCAGGAGGGCTGTGAGAAGGTCGAAGACAATTGCGTGTGGAGCCATCTTTGTTCAGATTTATCTTTTCACAGGAAAGGAGTGAGTATGTCCGGTTTTTATATTCTTTCTCTCTTGATTTTGTGGTGCTTGTTGGATGTAACGGCGGAGATACTATATATAATCCTGCCATTATAGATCGGTTCCCTAAACATTTTCGTCCGGGTGAACATCAAGGCTGAAGGATTACCCTAACAAAGAACTCGGTTTCCAGGTATACCCGCGCAACAAAGAAAAGAATGTTAGGGTCGCTATTTCAGTTTATAAGAAGCTTTGATATCTACTGTGGTGTGTTTACTATCCAGTATTAACGTAGCTGCAGGGGAATATGCATGGGCGCTGATCCCTGCAGTGTACAAGTCAAGTGGATGGGAAATATATCATGGGGATTTCATAGGCAGCCTTCGTTTTGTAACATGTCAACAACCTCCGAACCTGCCTTTTTGACATTACTTAATAGACTTCGAGGGAAATATCTAGTAATACAATTTATCTACTTGGACTTTCTATACTGAAGAGCATTAATTCCCTCCAGAAAAGTACGACATGCAAGGTATCACGTGTGGAACGCCATGTTTCTTCTGATTGGCCGCATCTAGACTGGTGACATCACATGAAGCTGGACGAACCCTACAACTGAGGAATTAACATCCTACTGTTGTTTTTCTTTCAAGCCACCTTCCACGGTAGATGTATTTGGATGATAGTGATACCCAATCGCTGCGGAGTTGGTCAGTTCACGTTGAAGTTGAACACCAACCTGGAAGAACATACGACGCATAAAGACAAATGGCAAACTAGAAATAGAAGGCTCACTGAAGCAGACTCACGCTTTCAATACTCCCTACCTACCTTTGGAGCTTTTAGTCTTTCGGGGCTTGTTCGATGACTAATACATTAGATCTGTTTAGGTAACAGCGACCTTGGGTGGAGAGCAACCATGGATCGAGCAGCCTTATCAATGGAGAAGGGTGAAGTCATTGATACTTCATGGTAATGTGATAGCTTTCGTCATAGGATCCATGGTTACGGAAATGATCTACAGTTGAGACAGCTATTCATTGGATCGATTTTGCGTCAATACGTCGTCGCTGACTTGGTATGAGATCATTGAGTTCCAGGCGTTCGTACTTTGGGTCTATGAATTCCAAACAAAATATGATTATCTATGTGAACATGAGACGTATATTCTCTCAATGACAGACAAGTTCTCAAATATTGCGCGTCTAGTTTCTCCACGTACATTAGATGACAACCAGTTATAGGCACATTGGGTATCTGGTTGGGGCAAATTAAAAGTCAACATAAACAGCAATCCAATTCCGCTTGGATGACGATACATGGCGGGTAAATAGTAGCATTAACCAGAAGAACGCCGAAAATGCTTCGTAAATCCCTGTAAGCGAGGCCATCTTTTCTTAGGTGACTCTGGGGAGCGTCTCTTTCTCTCCGGCGTAGTATTTGCGTGCCACATCTCTGTTCCTCCACCATTCGGCAAAACGTCCCAATCTTGACCACCGGTGATCTCACGTCCGATTTCAGAAGATGACGAGCCAGGTGGTCCTTGGGAGCTTGTGGCTCGTGATATACACCTTGTTGGCGGTTCCGATCCATCGGAGGAATACATGTCCGCCGGGGAGGATGGAATGAGACAATTGATTTTCGACCTCCGGCGTGTTGTATCATCTGAAGCCCTGGGACTAGGGGACAGTCGCTCGGTGCCGCTGAGGCATGGCACTGATAGCGGCTGGACATGGGAGGTGCCCGAGCAGCTCCGGAGATAGGGGATCAAGATCGAGTCTCGTAGTAATTCGTGCATGTGTTGAACGGCATTATCCAGGAGACTCGGCGGGGGTATGGAGTCGTTGGTTTTGGTGTACTCCAATAGCTCCTCACGGGTTTCATTTGGAACATTGATCTCGCGCGGTGCACCAGATTCGATGTATGTGTCTATGATGCGATCCCATACTCTCCGTAGGCGCTCCTCGTGCGCTTCATCTTCACCACATGTCTTACCGTGATGTTGAAGCCAGTCGTATGTCTTCCGGTAGCGTTTGGCCTCAAGGATAAACTCGAGAACTTCGAGACAGTGGTTTTGAGCGAGGAAGGCAATGAAAGTGCCGAGTGTGTACGGGACAGGGGCTGTATCGTTAAGGATCTCGTCAAGCTTCGGACGCAGGTGGTAAAGGGTTTTCGATTTCGATCTCATGGCATCTGTGAATCCGACGAGAGTTGGCTTTCACTATTGAATCAATGCCTGCGACATGGCTCTCTCGTGGGAGGATACGAGGAGTCTTATATAAAGTGAAGCGTTAACTCGTCAAAGGCGCATCTCAAGGCTTTACTGGTTTGGTGAGGAAAGGGAGAAGCGCGTGATATACTTTTGCGAGGTGTAGACAGCGTGGATACCTATGACCGAAGGGCAGATCAACGTTCCATGGATCGATCGGCCAGGTAGGCCAGTTAAATGGAAAGGGTTGTTACAGGCTGGACATATCCGACCGGACCCAATCAGAATAATAGTGAGGTCAAGATCGAAGGCATTGATTGGGTTGAATGGCTGTTAGAGGACGAGGGTGTTAGCCCTACTGACAAACAACTAGCAACGATTCTGACGACGTTAGAAGCTAATAGGATCCAGTATGAAATTGAACGCTTGGCTTTCGATTGAAAAAGCCCCCGAGAGTCAATTGGGAAAAGAAAACCAGAGGAAAAGGGAGACCTAGGTGTGAAGCAAAATTACGTTCACTGCCGTCATTTGGGTATTGGGTACGAAGCATGTTTTGTGCGCCAAACACTAACAGCACTCATGTTCCATTTGGAAAGTATATAGAAGGCACCTTGGGATGAGTGGCTTGGTGATGATCCTATCCATAGCAACAATATCCCTGACACTTGAAGCTTGAATGCAATAAACTTTTGATCTACTAGAATATTCCATCACACTCCTACGTAATGTATCTGTAGACTTGCCCCTGACTTTTACGACTTGTGGAATTATGGGCATCATAATTGGAAGTCGAAGTAAGCCTCTCCTCAGAAGATCGATGGAACAACATATAACGAAGAGTTGTCAATCGACAGATGGGCTGTATGACGTATGTGAGGAATTTTGTGAACCCAGCAGCTCCAGGGACACAATTTTTGGCAACAGTGTGGATATTATCCAGGAAATATCACTTCCGCCTGGGCTACATACGCCGCTGACTTCAATAGCCACCGACAGGTGTGAAGGAGCTGAATCATCACACAAGATTGATTTCAAGCCTGCCAATCGCAATTAGAAGCGGCGCATGAGTGACTATCAAGAGCTGGGTGCTGGAGGACGTTCGTGGATGCAGTATAGGGACCGAAGACAGTGGGACAGCGGAGTCAGTGCGTCGGATTTTCCGGGACGAAGCGGCATTGACAGGTAGGGTCTGGAAAGAGGCTCAGATAAGATGCGCATCAATGGGAAGATATGTGGATTAGTTTCTCCACATGGTGAGAGTAAGTTGACAGATTCTCGTGCTCATATCCAACGCTTTGTCAGTGTAAGAGAGTTAAGAACGATGGTAGGGAACGACCGCTGGAACTACAGACAGGCGACTGAAATTGGACAGTTAGCACCAATCTTCATTTATGTATAGCTTGTGGATCCGCCTTTGGTAGCGATCATGCGAAGCTCATTACTCGAGGTTGTGCTGATATCCGACACTCCGGAGAAATGATATCCCTGCCACTAGTCCATTTAAGGGAGGAAGCACCGCGTCACATCAGCTGACATCAATATCCCTCAATAGGAGTTTGAGACTATCATGTAAAGACTCTTCCTTAACCTCTTGTGAGGACCTCAATACCACTGCCATACAGTTGCTTTCAGCCGACCAGAAGATTTATCTACCAGGAGGTCTCATTACCTATGTATACCCACCGGGCACCTCACAATGACATGAACATTGACCATAGCCCACTAATTGTCCAGCTTTCGACAATCTATGGCTGTATAAGTATACAGATGTCGACATGACCAACTCTACACAACAAAAGATAGGGCCTTCCGACGTAGCGCGGCCTTACCTTCACTACGATACACGTTGTCGTACATCTAGACCTGTCTTCATCCTACGAATCTACTAGACAAACAGCCGAAAAGAGTACTGACACAGAAAAATGACTGCCAAATCCTCGAAGACCTCTGTTGATGCGAAATCCAGACTTTCCTTTCCAATCGTCTCTTCCTACGCCTTGGCAGACCTGACCTTCTCGGCGAACGACCTCTTTGGTTTCACTGTTCAGCACCCATGGCTCGAGTTGAACTTACCGCCACCCGCAGACCCCACAGTGCTATCCCAATCCGTATTTTATACCCTTTCCCGGTCGAGATTGATCTTCACAACGCATCTCCATGTCCATTTACCCCTACGGAGGTGGTTACTCGGTTGGCACGGCCGACGAATTCGGGGACGGATGTCGCATTCTTGATATATAGGTCGGAGTTCAAGTAACATGGGGGAGCAATGTATAGCTTTCGAATGGCGGTACCCAACTTAATTGGACGAATACGAATGTGTGCTGGCCTGGGTGCCCGGGCGCGAAGGTCACGAAGCGTGGCTTGGATCCCGATCGTGTGTTTTGGGGTTATAACAGTGGAGGTGGATATGGCCATCTGTCTGGCTACAGTTGTAGGATTACTAGCAAAAGGAGGCGAACGAGATATTTTGGTGTATCCGGAGGCGCTGTTACCTTTTGGAACAGAGGCACCAACGAATAATAACTCGGGACCCTATTTGGACTGTACGCACGTATGGGGCCTTCCACTTGCTGTGGTCTATATGTGAGAATCTGGTTGTCTTCGGGGTTTGGGTGTAGATTTGCATCTGCAATAAGGCCATCTGGCAACATTATGAGGCACTGAGCTACGGGGTCTTGCAGATGGCTCCATGGACTTCGAGCGACAATGGGCGCGCTTTGAAGTTGCTAAAGACCTTCGCCAACTACCTGGAGAGAGTTACAACGGCCCAGTGACGCCGTGCGAAGCTTGGAAGAATAGATATTCGAGTATTGAGATAGATGCCCGAAAACTATATAGATTATTAACGTCCCCTCCGCTATTAGAAATCGGCGAGCAATTTTGAACCCAGCCAAGCCGTACACTTTTATGCACACGACCGAATTCTATAGGACTTCTCTGGGCCCGCGTTCTAGATTCGCTTCCACGCTGGTCATCCCATCCGTATTATTGATCGCCCTTTCAATATCATCCTGGAGTTGGGTGAGACCAGGCTTCCGCATTTGAGCCGATGGCGACTCTGTCGAAGAGGACTTCCGTCGCGAGCTCAGACTATAATCGATCCACCGCGGAGCATGGTATCGCAGAAATTGGCGTAAATAGGGGAAAGAACCGCATATGATGATGGTGTTGGCTTCAATATCGCTAAAGGAAGTCATATCCATTAGGACTATCCCAATATAAAGTATAACCCACCAAGTGAATGATTTAGATGGGGTCATCGACTCACATGAATATAGCTGCTAAAGCGATATCACGCGTCTGGTCTTGCGACGTGACCAGAGGCATCAACGTTGCTAAGCGCACGATACTTATACTGGTGGTTCTATAAGAGCTAGGTAAGAATCGCAACAACAAACTGGTTCAGTGAGGCCACTGTCGGGACAAACTTTCGGCTCCCTTTAGATATGCTGGATTGGGAGCTAGAAGTTCACTTACAAGAATCCAACACCAAACATACAGAGCACCCCTACTTTTTGAATGACGGGTAGCCGGAGACCCCATACAACGGGGATCGGAAGCAGTATCAATATGACATCACTGATCGTGTTAGTGATAGCAGTTGCAAGATAGACTCCGGCTGTGCTGATGCAGGAGCCCGTCGTAATAGTGATGTCCCAGCTTTTTTGAATAGGGCTGCAGCCGAATATCAATGCCAGAGGAAGTGCAAGACTATATCCTGCAATGATGAAGCCGACTGCGTATATAGCGTATACGTATAGCGGGTGCGTAGCCTGTAGGAGTCGATAGTAAAGCATAAGCAAAGCGAGCTTTGCAAAGGCGAGAGCGGGAACGTATATGACTGGTGCTGCCAGCATGCACTATACCAGGGAAAGTCCGGCGATTAGCGATCGAGGTTCAATCCACATCGCATATGGATTATATATACCTTGCGAAATCTACTCAGCACGGATAGCGGGAGTTGCGAAATGTGGTAGCCATAGCCTGCATGTTCGAACCCATCTGAAGTGATCTTAGTGACCGCATATCATCTCACTTGAATGAGGTCTTACATAGGATGACCGCTTGCGTCCCTAAGGAAAAGATCTAGTTGCAGGTCAGCACATGTTGATGTGCAATCAGAACATATCGACGGTATATACCCAAGCAAGAATCAAGAATACTGGCCGCTATCTGTTAATTATGCGCTCAAAAGGAGCATCATTGGCTCGGAAATATTGACTTACCGTCATCCCACCAAAATCTTCTCATCAGGCGAATCTTTGTATAGATCCGCATTACCAGGAGAGGAGTGTTAATAGCCAAACCGACCCCAATGAGCACGCGATTCGCTGTTAGTAGCCATGGCTGAGAATCGTCCATCACAGCGTGTATGAACCCTCCACCGTCACCGTCGGGGATTTCTGGTGGAACCCCAATCGCTGTGGTTGCACGGAAAATTCATGTTGCCTTTCAATTCAAAGCGCGAGAAGCACAATTTTCGGAAAGGAACCAAGGGATAAATATGTTTAAAGAACATGGGTGGCGAACGGTTGCCTCAGCTGTTGACGCATTGACTTCAGCCGTCGTTGCTAGATGTAACCCTAATTAGTGTAGCACATCACCACGCAAGGAGGTACCTCCAATGATACGAGCAGGGACCAAATTCCGGATTTCCTCGGCGTAAGCCATGCGATAGATAAACATAGATAGGCTTTTGTTGGGTCTGCGCTTTTTCACGACGTGCACCTTCAACGACATGCTATTGGAATTGGGCCACATGTGACAATGAATTCATATTAAAGATCTAGATCTTCTTCATATACTTTTGCTCTCCCCCCCTACAAGTTCAGTTCCATGTTTCTCCTTCGCATTTGACATTACTGTTCTGGTGGTTACCTTTGGCAGGGACTACCCCAACTTTAGCGCTGAGCCACCCCGGATACTGTGCGATTGTGTGCTTACAATGTAAGGTGGGGAATTTGTGACGTGTCATTTACTTGACCGGAAGCTTATGACAAGCCATGCAGGAGAATTTGGAGATCCCGAAAAGCGAAATGGAGTCGCACTGGGCGGAAAAGGGGAGAACCCAACTCAAGGGACAGACGCCACTATTGAAGGCTACGCATAACTAACCGCCTTTGAGGAGGATCATCGCTTAGCTCTTCCACTCGGAAGGAATCTGATCTTCCATTGGCCTCGTGCATTGATAAGTCGTGGAGCGACAAACTGCTGGGGTGGCCATTTCCAAAATGATGATTGCAAGTCCCTTCTATGTGATCAGTCCAAGTAGAAGCTGGTATTCGGTCCTTAGTTATGGAGTATATGTTAGAACTCAGTCGGCCCTGTCTAGTTCAAGTGATCGCTGAAGCTGGGGATCCTGCGGAGAATAGCCTGATAGGATGGGACTATGAAACCAAAGTCCGACGATGCTTACCCAATAGAGATTTTTCTCGACGGTTCAGGGGTAAATCAGGCTCAAAGTTTGACCGTCCACTGCCGCCATTATAAAAGGCCCCCCAAAACATCACTTCTGTTTTCATCCGACTTTTGAGCTAATGTGTCCCTACTGCTCTTGGCACGCGGTTCTCCTAACTCACAACGATCGACAAGCCCTTAATTCCCCAACGGATACGGCATACCTGGATTCTGGAGAGCTGGCGGGAAGAATGTCATCCTATGACTGTTCTAATGTGGAAATAGTGAACAGTAGTCGGAGTTCCCAGGGTAGAGATAGGACAGATTAGTAGAGTTGTAGGCTCGGTCTTGGGAGTAGATCCTACTTGTCCAAGAACATTACGCCTGTATTCTCTGCACGTAGAGCGAATTGTACGTATGCATGGCCTAGAACTCCTAGCATTCTGTAGTCCATATTCCTCAATAGGTACGTACTCATAGCCAGCACCCGCAGAATATACTTTGTACCATGGCTGGAAAGGTTGGCACGGTGCTAGGAACCTATCTAGTGGATCCCAGGCGTGGAGAAGGATGAGGGGTACAGCAGCTGGGGCTAAGCGCCTCACACTAGCGGCGTTGGTGATCGCCCAGATCTCCTTTCCCACCCCCTGAAATGGGAAGATACAAGTGGATCCAGCAGGCCGCGGGGTTGAGCCACCCACTGGATTGGGTTCCTGGAACTGGTCATGAGACCTTTTTTAGGGTATTGTTCGATACAGGCGCGATTGTCCCAATCTACAGGTAAAACAGCTCTACCTGAGGACCACTTGGAATGGACATGGCTCATGTGTCGAGCTATTGGGTTGGCATAGGCAACGGGAATGTGGATAGGAAAGAGAATGCCAACTGGATCGTGCTATGCTACGCTTCGCACAATGGACATAAGACTATTTTCGTGTTTTTGTGCATATCTAAGCTGCAAGACTGCCTAGAAACGGAAACTTTCAACATGTCAACTATTTTTTGCAAACGGGTGATATAATTGATCGAAGTTTGTCCTCTGCGTATCTCGTAGAGCGCCACTGGTAGTCACCCTGCATATCATCGGATCCTTCTCCATAACATCTCCCACATACTGCCGCGTCTCCCGCGCTGGCCTTTTTATCGCTCAGGGTTTGTGGCGACGGATTTTAACCGAGAGTTGCACCAAGCTTGACCAAGATTCCGTTGGCGCATCTCACGCATGTACGAAATTTGTTCGGAGGGTCCGGTCCCGAATGATAGTGTGGAAGATCCTCCAGCATCTGTCGACCCCACAATAAATCATCACGCATAGTGCAGATCCTAGGATGATCATGCCAACAATGAGGCTCCCATTACCATGACTATCGTCCTTGGCCATTATGCTATAGTTGCGCTCGGTGTACCTGAAGATGATGTCTTCAATGGTCACTCATTCGGAGGAATGTTATCGAAGACAGGCTGGTGTGGCAAGATGATCCTGGCTTGGCGCAGCTTAGGGCCTGTACAGATTTTCGCCACTTGCGAAGGTCACACGTGGCTTGACTTGAAAATGAGCAAAGGTATGGACTCTAGAGAGGTAATTATAGACTCAAAGATGTCTCGTTGCCATATATTCGTGTGTACCGGCAAATATGGGGTGTAGCGACCAAGTACTGATATGCGTGACAGACGTGCAGAGAAGGTTAAATGATAGCACCCTGTTATGGTATTTCATTTTAGATGTACGCTCTCTTGGTGTGTATATGGACGATCTTGACATCCGAGCACTTACTGGATTGACTGGTGGAGATTGTCTGAACGATGTTCGATTGCGGCAATCGGTGCTAGAGAAGTCATCTACTAGCTGTCTTGAAACTTCCACCATGCATCCACAACATCGCGGTAGCCCATCCTTTTTAGATGCTGAGCAACTCTGCGGCGCCAGTCCTTTTTGGAGTCCTCATCCCCATAGTTGAAATCCATTCCTGCTGAGAGTCGAAATTTTGTTCTAACCCATTCGATAGGAACGTAGCCAGCAAGCTCCAATCGATGATGCCCAGCGAGCCGGTCGAAGTATTGACAAGAATATCCGTAGGGCCCAGATCGCAATGATAGAAGACAAATGTAGAGACATCTATAGACATCTCGGTACAATTCCTCAGAAGCTGCTGTGGAGAAAGGGCATCCGCCATCTTGCTGTTGCTTCTGACGAGATAACGCTCTAACAGCTAGTGTCCGTCCACACCACCAATGATGTCGCCCTTCCATGCCGCTAAGTGTTTGCAAACATATGTTATCTTGAGAAACTGTAGGGTAACATGAGGATAGTCCATGTGATGCGCTCTGATGAAGGCTTCACCTGCCCGCCAAACGGCCGCTTGGTTGTCGACTGCGTGGACTCTTGAGACAGGAGAGGAGCCTTCTGTGAGGGGCTTGGAGTCTGGAAGATGCTTCGGTGCAGTAGAGAGGGCGAAATGCCCCCCATTGCTATCGCTCCAGCATGCTCGGTCGGTCGGAGTCTTGTCCGGGGGTGTTGACGACGAACGAGTAAGAAGAAGCGTGTTTGAGAACAGCCAGGAGTTTCCATTGACTTCCCATATCGATTCATTAAGGTGCGGCTTGGGCAAGTTAATCAATGGCATGTTGGTTGATCATGAAGTCCAAGGAGATGGGGTAATCCCAGGTGCTACAGCACCAGGATGTTTACCAGCTTACTAAATCTACTCGCCCCGTCACTCGATTCGCATGCCTGAGGCATAAACACATTTGGACCCTATACAACGTGTCGACTCAACGTCGTCGTGGTATCTGGACAGCAGCAAGCTAAGTATGAGAACTGACCTGCGAAGGTAAACGGTAGTGCTTGATTTTGACTTTCTTCTGCCACAACCGGGAGGGCAAACCCATAGGCCGATGCAGAACTTGACGTAGTGAATTCCAATCCTTATCACTATGTCCAACTCGACAGAATCTTGAGGCACTAGGTAGCCCTCAATTTGTCGACTATTTTATCCAAAAGAAGCAAGAAGACAGCCTCCAAGGTCGCCATTCACCTTGGCGTATGGCTATATCTCCTGTGTCTCATCGGACTGGATACCAGCATCGCTGACGCTATCGTGGCTGTGTCATTTGCGCTCTGCATAGGATCATTATTACGTCCTTTGGCTGGCGGATTGTCGAGCTGAGGGAGAATAGATGAGCCTCTCGGACATTTGTGACTCACTGCAGACTTGATGTTCTTTGTCATCCTGCAGAACGGGACGGATTCGCAATAAACTTGAAGCTATCCGAACGAGCTGCTCGGATGATTGGTCCATCCGTCGTCTTGACCTCGTATTCGAGACATGCTGCCCAAAAGGCTATCTCTAGATGCATTCTTCATAGAGTTTTTGTCGGTCGCATTAAGGCCCGAATGTCCGACTCATCACCACCTGTCTAGCAGGTACGGTCATATCTTGCTATTATTGTACCAGGGTAGACTGGGCGTATAAATGACCTATTATGCAAACTCTCGATGCAGTGTTGCGATTCTTGCTCGTCTGAATAATTTCAACTGACCGTCCCTTGTATGTCTCTCTTGAAAATAACAGATATTGCACGATGACAGTAGCGGAAAAGTCGGACATCGAAGGCTCGACGGAGAAGGTCGATACGGAAGTAAGGGAGAATGAGTACCCTAGCATCACGAAGGTTATAGTTGTCATTCTTGCCCTCTACCTTGCCGTATTTCTGGTTGCTCTCGACCAGACAATCATTGGCGTAGCGATCCCGAAGATCACCGATCAGTTCAAAAGCATCGAAGATATTGCCTGGTATGGCAGTGCTTATTTCTTGACATCCACTGCATTGCAGCCATCATACGGCCGGATTTACAAGATATTCAGTGTTAGTGGACCGTTAATATGAGGAGCTTCGGTTATAAGCCCGTCGCTGACACTAAATCGTTCAGGTCAAATGGGGGTTCCTAATCGCTGTCCTTATCTTTGAGATCGGGTCACTCATCTGTGCCGTTGCACCCAGTAGCACCGTCCTGATTGTTGGAAGAGCTGTGGCAGGTATTGGCGTTGCTGGAATATTCTCTGGGGCCCTGGTGATTATATCAATGACAGGTACGAACATGCTAATGTCTACTTCCATACAACACTAGCTGACCTGAATAGTCCCACTGCCCAAGAGACCCCTGGTGTTTGGCATGTTCGGCATGGTATGGGGAATTGCTTCAATTGCTGGACCATTACTTGGAGGCGCATTCACCGACGGTGTGTCATGGAGATGGTGTTTCTATATCAAGTAAGCCCTGCCCTGGATTCAATCTGGTCCATTCTCTCTAACGGCTTACAGTCTTCCCATCGGCGGTCTTTCCATTGCCGTTATCATCTTCATCCTACGAGTTCCAAGCAAGAGTGAGCTCTCCGGGACGCCCATCCTAGCTCGGATCAAACAGCTAGATCTTATTGGCGCCAGTCTTCTCATCCCGGCCATTGTGTGCCTCTTACTAGCACTGCAGTGGGGAGGAAATAAATACCCGTGGAATAGCTCGCGAGTTATCGGGTTATTTGTCGGCTTTGGACTCATGATCATCATCTTCACCTTCTCGCAGATCAAGTTGGGCGACCGCGCTACACTCCCACCAGGGATCCTAAAGCGACGGTCGGTGTTATCTGCGACCATGTTCGCCTTGTTCTTCGGCGGTGCATTCTTCCTCCTGGTCTACTATGTCCCCATTTTCTTCCAAAGCGTGAAAGGATCGTCTGCTATGAAATCCGGGATCCAGCTTCTTCCCTTGATGCTGGCGACTGTCATCTCATCCGTCCTCGTCGGTGCCTTCGTAACTGCTGCAGGCTACTATACTCCGTTTCTAATCGGCAGTACCGCCATTGCGGCCATTGGCACCGGCCTTATCACAACATACTCTGTGGATATCCCCACCGGCAAGTGGATCGGTTATCAGATTCTAGTCGGAGCGGGAGTCGGAGCTGGTTTCCAAATCCCCATGACAGCCGTTCAGACCGTTCTCCCACCCGAAGATATCCCCGTCGGCACGGCCGCTGTAATGTTCTTCCAGACACTGGGAGGCGCACTCTTCATTGCCGTCGGGCAATCTGTCTTCCAGAACGGATTGATCGACGGGATCCGCGAGTATGCGCCTACGGTGGACCCGCGTGCTATTGTCGGTGCCGGAGCGACGGAAATGAGACATGTCCTGGCGGCTTTGGGACAGTTGGATCAGCTTGATGCGGTGATTCGGGCGTATATGAGCGGGCTTCGCGACGCATATCGCGTCAGTCTGGCCCTTGCGCTGGTAGCCCTCGTAGCCAGTTGCTTTCTGGAATGGAAGAGTGTCAAGAAGACTGGGCAGGAAAGTAAGAACGACGTGGCGGTTCCGGCTCTGTGATAGATAGTCTTGGAATAGTTTGCCTTGAGTCTTTCCTGTAAGGTGGGGAGCTTCTTATTCGTCCAGTAACGTTACAGGCAGCATCATATTGGACTAAAACCTGGATGAAAATAGCTAGATATAGATCTTAATGTGTATAACTCTACTCTTCGAAAGTTTTCAATACTTACATACTGTAGGACTATAGGGAGAACTATGTACAGTAGAATAATGGAATCGCGTGAATAGGACATATGTACTTCTTGAAAATGAAATAAGGAAGCAAGGGAAGGACGCCTGAAGTCGTGCGTGATATACAATTAGAGTCACGACATGTCGTCAGGAGATCATTCTCTTCCAATGTCACAATAGATCTCACCAACAGCACAGAGGTGGGCTCGGTCTCACTGCACAACAAACTGCTCCTTGTGACTCTTATACAGCTTGCTCGAGTCGAGAACCTCTCCGGTGGACGAACGGATAAAGTCCACCTGGAGATTGTTTGCGTCGAGAATGCGGAGAGTGCTGTAACTATAGTCGTCGGCGTAAACAAACTCGGTGTATGACGGCTTCGACCCAACCGAGCTGAGACCCTCGATGTTACCAGCACCACCAGCGACAATGTACATAGGAGCCGCCGGATCGTCCATACCGTTGGGATCCGCAGTATTATTGTAGACGGGCAAAAAGCGTTGAGAGTTGTGCACGTGGCCGAAAACTCCAAGGTCAACACCGTATTTATAGAATAGTCCCTCGAAGGCCTCTTGACAGGGTTGGCAGATGTTGGAGCTGGAACCAGTTGAGTACCACGGTCTGTGTCCGGCAACAATCACCCAAGGTGTCACGGTCCGGTCGACACTGGCGAGGTCGGCCTCTAGAAAAGCCAGCTGTTGACCGTCCTGACCAAACGGCCCGCTATCTAATTTGGCCGACCCATCCTGTCCATCTGGTGCCGAGGGGAAGTCCGTCTCGGTATTGATCATGACAATATGCGCCATTCCGTACTCAAATGAGTACCAGAATGGTGGCTGGGCGAGACTCTGGGCTTTTGTGGCGAGTCTTTGGGCGGTGGTGTTTGTGGACGAGGACGTAAAGGCACTGGGCATGGTCTCGTCATACCGATGCATGTACGCAGTGAAATTACGCTGTCCTAGGGGGCAGAGACCAGTTGTATAGGGGACCTCTCCACAGGCCGCTTCATGGTTCCCTGGGGAAACCAGATAAGGCTTGCGCCCACTAATAGGGGCCAGCTGGTTGTAGAACTGCTCCAGGATTGCCTGGTAGGCATCCTTGCCGTCCAAGAGATTCTTTGGCTTCAGGTACCAATCATCAGCGTAGGCAAAATCACCAGGATGAATGATAAATTCATAGTCATCGACGGTTTCAGCCAAGCGGCCAATGGTAGTATGGTTCAACGCCGGATCGATAGATGGAATACTGCTCTTCTTAGCGTTGTTGGAGGTGATGGTGTAGCCATCTTGGCCAAAGACCCCAAGGTCGATAACTACATCGAGGTTGAAGGGTGTGGTATCGCCGGGGCTGCGAGGACTGAGGAATTGATCTACAGTAGAGTTTGTGGAAACAATCTTATAGTAGTAGGTTGTTGCTGGGGTCAATCCCGTGAGGACAACAGCATTGGAGTATGTCCGGGAGGTTGCATAAGTAGACGAAGTCGAAGAGCAGGCCTGCGCGTCGAGCTTATCCTTTGAAGTGCCATACTGGACACAGCTTTGGTTTAGCTTCTCATAGGTATTCCAACCCACCGAGATAGCTATAATGAGAACTTAGTCATAGTTGCGGTTGTATGCAAGATGGATTTGCTCACCATTTGGACCATAGATCGCAAGGCGTTGTTGATAAGGGGTCGTCAAGTCCTCGGGAATTGGTGGATAACTAACAGCTGCCAGCGCAGTGCCCGCCAGCAGTGGCAGTACTTTGCCAAATGACCGCAAGTTCAACATACTCAGTAGAATTCCAATAGCCAAAAAGGTTACCTGGCGCAAACTATACAGAAACTCCAAATCGTGGGGAGGCGAGGAATAAGAGCCACAGACCTAATCCACCACATTTCAGGCACAAACATGAGGCTTATAAAGACAAGCATCGAGACCGCGCACGTGTAGTGGGATATCCTTTGTCTTCGGATTCTATCGAATGTTCCTGGCCCGGCTACTACCCTGATGCATATCCTTTTCCCCTTTGGTGTGCAGAGCCGAGACTACTGACGGGAGTGGATCCCCCTCGATAGCCCTAAACCGACGAAGATCGGACGCACGTGCGGCCATGGTGGCACCTCAACGCTCTGCGATAGTGACTGCTACTTTTCCCTTTACAGTTGTCAGTCCATGGTTTTAATTGCATTGACAATCAGATGAGCTGATCAATGCATGCGGGAGATTATACACTTACATCTGAACCTCGGCAATCACAACCAATCTGCGTAAGCAATACTACTCTGTTGCGAATCAACGGCTGGCGATTATTCACGGACAAAGCTTGATGAGCCGGCCAGGGAGGCACTGGGCTAGTCTGAGCTGGCCTTCGGATCAGACGGCAGCGCTTCGAGGCTTTTTTCCTCCGAAAATAGTCCACGAAAGGTAGCATTCTACGTGTTGCGAATGTTTGCTATTCGGATAGAGGATATACATTTCCTGGTTAAGGCTCTCAATATATCTTGCTCCCTGAGTAAAACCATACTCGAATCAATCCGGTTAACTAGAAAGGCAGAAAATGACCCTGATCACTATATTAATGCGTCTCTAGGGCATAAAGATGATGGAAGACTGACGATTAAACTCCTATGGCTGCATATGACGTCCACGGGTAAAGCAATGTTTGCAAATATTTGATCTAGACTTGCACCATGCTTGAATATTAGACAGCATAGCGAAATGCTGGATGTCGACTACTCAGTTCCAATTGCTCCTCAGGCCCCAATCCTTCCAGCACATTATCTCGCTTTCCCAGTTCTCTGGCGCGGTTCTCCCATTTGATATATATTATCATGCCAATACACATCGCCCAGCTCCCAAATAGAAAGGCAAACATGATTGCATGACCCGTGCGGTAGTTCGGCGCATCCCCGGGCAAATAGACCCAGGGTGCGAGAATTCCGCCGAGCGACCCGACGGTGAAGACTAAGCCCGCCGATGCCGCTTTCACGGTCGGCGTTGCGGCATTATTCACAGCCCACGCGAGCCAGAGAGGCAGAAAGGCATAGATTCCCGGTGCAGCAAGGTACAAGGCTCCATACTTCGCACCCGGCATGGAAGTTGGGAGAAATTCGAGCATGCCCATGCCAGCGATGCCGAACGGAACGGTGGCGAAGATCACCCAGCCACGGCTATGATAATGGTCGGAGATGTAGCCGACCCCGATGGATATAGCACAAGCGGCAGCCTAACATCCTGCTCTATCAATTACCTGGTTCTGTGCGCGATTTTGAGTGAGTAAGGGAGACATACGTAAGGTCCAACGGATAATAGCTGAGCTAGCTCCTTGGTATAACCCATGGCGCTAATGATAGAAGGCGAAAACAGTGAGAAGGATTGAGCGCAGGTGCTGTCAAACTTCTTGAGCAGAGAGTTCATGGGGTCATGGCGCCAGAGGACTCACTTTCCAAAGAAGAACCCTAAGGCGCAGAAAAGTACAGGCGGTGTTGTCAAACCCTGGATAACATGGCTCAACGTAGTCCGCGAATGTTCAGTCGTTCCAGCAGAGTCAATCCGCATTCTATCCACTGCCACTTGTTTTTGAGATTCTGTTAAGAACCGCGCGGTTCCTGGGCCACTTGGAATGGCAATAAACGCGACCACCGCAAGAATGACGGATACTAGGCCCTGGGAGACTGTTAGAAATCCCCGCGAAAGAAGATAGATACAAACCTCGAAAAAGAAAATGTTTCTCCATGTATGAATGAGGCCCCAGCGAGGGATCCTGGACAGTCCGATCGCTAAAAGGCCGCCGAAAGCACCGCTTGCCGAAGATGCAGAGATATAGATGCTTGTTCGGACACCTAATTCATGCCGGCGGTAGCTGTATTGTTGGCGTCCGCTATTCAGAGATGAAGAAAGCAAGATGACTTACAATAAGGCCAACATAAAGACCAACCCTGGGGATATACCGCCCTCAAAGACTCCCAGGAGGAAGCGACAGGCGTACAGGCCGCCTTTCTGCTCCACCAGCGAGGTGAGCATCGTAATGATGCCGAAGCAAAGCACAAGCGTAGGGATATAGATATGTCCCCCGACGATTTTACACAGAATGTTTGAAGGTAACTCCACAACACAATACGACACGAAAAGGCACATCAGCGCAATGTTGAAGCGCAGTCCGGACAATCCCAGATCCTTCTCTAGCCCCAGTAAACGCGCATTACCGATATTAACTCGATCGATGAAGCTGAACAGGTTAATGACGGTGAATAGACTTAGCAATCGTAAGTCAAACTTGCGTACGACAGCCCGGGATTGCTTTTCATCCCACGGAATCCGCTCGTCTGTAGCTTTCAAAACAACTTTGGTGTCCTCCACAACCGCCCGCTGCACATTCCCGACCGCCTCTTTACCTCTCGAATCCATCCTTTTCGACACCAAATATGGACAAATACCGTGATTTTGATACCATCTAGGATTCTGTCAGCTTGTTGAGAGGGTATTTTATGGTACGCGACAAAGGTTATTTTAGGGAGAGAATAATACTCGAGCTTCTGTCTGGATGGCATTCACCCCTTGCGTATGCTGCATGCATCATTTGAATAGGGTCCACCCAGGTCATGGGACCCCTACACGTGAGCAGTCACGATAATAATAATAATAAGTAAGAGAAGCAGAAGCAGAAGCAGAAGCAGATATTGAAGTGTTCTATTGCTGATCGTCGATTGGTATCGATTGTCCTTGTCCAGCGTAGCAGTAGACCAAACAAATCCTGTGAGACAGTCGCATGCCCCATAGCCGTACACAATCTAGCGCTATCTCACATATCTCACTGATCCAACGCTGGCACAATCGCAGCTCGACATTCGCCGAATCCAAAATATGTACCGCTCTGTGGATGGAAGCACCACCCTTCTATAACGACCTCATCCCCATCTTCTAGATACTCAAGTCCGTCTATCTCCATACATGCTAGTCTATTCTCAGGCAGTCTCCTTTCCAGAAGACAGGCCAGGCCAGACTTCTCACCGACCCCATTGAGTCGCTGCACGTAGCGTTAGTTAACGTAGTTAATCTTGTGGAGGGAAGCAACCACAGGGAAACAAGACGTACATCGTTTGAGATAGTACCCGTGCCAAATATATCTCCTGTGGAAAGACCTTCTCCAGCGCTCGCGAGATGGGTGAGCTGCTGATACGGCGTCCAGTATAGGTCTTTCAGATTAGTGGAAGTTATGTGATACGTCTTCCCCTTTCCTGCTCAAGCAATTAGCATGAGCTACACTGTGTAGATTTCGTGAGGACACTAACTCAGTATCCGCGCGGACAACTCAATATCCCACGTAGCATTTGAGCTATCTCCTTTCCAGGCCAAATGGGGTAAGGGTGGCGGGCTCTGCGGAATAGATACGGGACATTCTACGGGCGACAGGGCATCGATCGTGACGATCCACGGTGAGATCGTGGTTCCAAATCCTTTACTATGGAAAGGACCAAGAGGAGCCATTTCGAATCCTTGGATATCCCTCGCCGACCAGTCATTCAGAATCACAAAACCAAAGACATGCTCCTTGGCGTTCCGGATGTCGAGGATCTGACCAGCCGGCAGAGGCTTCGCCAAGAATACACCCATCTCGAGCTCGAAGTCGAGCCTCTTGCTTCGTGACCACATCGCCTGAGAGGATGCACCTGGACCCGATATAACACCCCAGGGTCGGCGGATAGGCTGCCCCGATACTCTGAGACTGGATGTGCGGCCGTTGTAGACTGAGGGAATGTAATACCAGTTCGGGTTGACTTCGAGGCCCATGATTTCTGAGCACTATGCATGTATATGGTCAGCCAGCAAGCCCTAAGCACTTCAGACAGAAGCGAAAAGGAAACATGGACACATACGTTTCGTGCATGCTCGAGCGAACAGTAAAAATCGGAGAAGTTCGCGGTCTCCATGGGCAAATGGTTCGTCACTTGCGACAAGCGAATGAAGTATTTTTCCTTATCGGCTTCACTTGCGCCCGTAAGAAACCGAACTAGACGCGCTCTCACTTCGGCTTGCGTGGATTGGGGGGTTGATGCGAAGACATTCAGAGCAGGCTTCGAGAAAGATGATGTGTCAACCTCTTCCATAGCAACATTGACGGGATGTTAATACCTTGCTGAAGGCACCGTCAATCATGCCTGGGATTGAGTCAAAGAATCCATCCCTCTGGAGTTCACCGAGATCGATCGCATAGTCCTCGAATGCAGTTGCACACCGAGGAGTTGGTTCAATCGGAGTGGAGATTACTCCGTATGGCAGATTCTCGATGGGGAATGGGGTTGTGGTTCTCATCTTGACTGGCGGAAGACGTCGGCTCAGGAAAATTGATGAGAGAAACTATATGTCCAATATGCTTCTAGAATGTACCTGTTCAAGCCAGAATCAGAGTGAGTGTATCTGGAATCGAACGAGAGATCAGCAGTGAATCCAACGCATACCGCGGATCTCGTGATCGGGGCTAGTCTTGCCTAACCCGGATCCCAGAAATGGACGTATCATGTCGTTGGCTGTCTGTACGCCAGGAGCCCTTCATCTTGGTATCTTTGCAACTCGAAGCCATCTTCTCATTCAGATACTACGGGATATACTTGAAAGTTCCCTAGTACCTCCACAATGGATCTATGAGGCAGGACTAAGACGTATGGGGTTAGCGCTGTTAAGTTCTTAATGTAGACTAGCGCCAGTTCGGTCGGCATTTGTCACTCAAGTCCGCCGAGGTCTAGATACCTTTAGGTCAATCATAACTCTATCAGATCGGAATGTCTAGGTGGTCTTCTAGTTTTTCATTAGCATAGTATACTTTTGTTTTCTGCACTGTCCTCTTTGTTTTTCTTCTTTTTCTTAATCTTTTTCGTTCTCTTGTTGGATAATCCCACGTGGTCCCACGTGATCCTTCCATCTCGTGATGGCCCATCTCATTGCCGAGGTTCGATGGACTGAGCTGTGGATATCATCAATCTTCATAGCCCATTTGATTACTGAAAGAGAACTCCGGTGGGCCAGGGGGGCAAATCTATCGCCATGCAGATAAGGAAGAGAAACAAAAATGTGGTCAACCCTGGTTCTCTAACAGGGCGCATGCATCAATTGCCCTGCGCAACATACGAATAATATATTGCCGAAATGTCCTTTTCGCATTCCGAAATCTTCGAGGAAGCAATCAAAGTCACCCCCCTGACTTCGCATACATACTCGGCGCATTTACACCAGGATTGGTGTATCGGGAATGGTATACCCTCCCTCCTCCGGTTCATGCATGGTCATCATTAACATCAATGTAGTCCCTCATGGAGGTTATACGACAGCCATCCTGTACCGCCTGACCACCACGCATTTCGCTCGGTCCGATGCGTCGCCCTACCGATCCAAACCCGTCCTACCGATCTCCTTTCAATTGAGCTTTGTACGGGCGACACAAGTCGGACCAGCCACGTTGACCGTTCAAGAGGTCAAATTAGGTGCGCGAACGAGCACCATCCAAGTAACGCTGTCGCAGGATGCGGCGTCTAAAGGACCGCAAACAAAAGTGGTGGGATACATAACGGTTAGTCCCGTGGAGACAGACCAAGAGGGCCCCGTGGTGAACGGAAATTCGATCCTTCATCCAAACCCACCCTCAGGTTCAAAACCGGACGGTGGGATCGACTTCGCGGCCCTGGCGGAAACAGGTAGGGATGGCCAATGGACACGATTCCCCACGATTCCCGCCATGGCAGTTTCTCAGCATACAGAGCTCTATGGCGCCCTGCCACCCTCCACTGTGCAGGAGCGCATCAAGACCACAGTGGATCAGTGGGCGAGATTTCGCCCCGGTGGCCAGGTTCCTGCCCGATGGACGAATGAGGCGTTGATGTGCTTACTCGATCTATTTCCGATGGCGTTGGATAGACTCGGTGCGATGGCAACTTCCGCCTGGACTAGTACAAACGCCCCAGAAGACAGACAGGATCGGTCACCGGGTCCCTTCTGGTTCCCTACGGTGTCTTTCAACGTGGATTTAAAGAAATCAATACCAAATGAGGGAGCTGCCTGGTTACATAGCCGTGTAGTCACTCAGACCTTGCGCGCCGGACGGGCTGATCTCAGTGTGGAGATCTTTGATCAGAATGGAGAGTTGATTGCCATCAGTTCTCAGGTTTGCATGGTAGTCGGATTCGATCGGAATTTGAAGAATGGGAACCGCGCCCGGCCAGCACAAGGGAAATTGTAAAATAACTAGATTAGACGACAACTGTACTAGATATATACCACTACCTCCCGATACATTCCCGTGCAAGCGTTTTTCTGGGTCAGAGGGGACGAGTGTTATGAGAAGCCTTCATATCATGTCGCAACAGCGCCATGGAAATCAGTTAACATTCCGCCAAGGCTTCACTCATGACCGTAGGAGGACCTCAACGTGGTGTTGGTGTTCGCCACGTCGAAGGTGTCCACTTATGGCTAAAAAAAAAAAGAAAAGGTGGTCCATGCATTCGTATTCGTACAGGATGCCAAATCGGTCCATCTGAGCCATCATACAGGCAACAGCACATCCTTTATCTTCTGCAGGATGCGCAGGCATATCTCGACATTTTCTGTTTCAATATCCTCCAGTTCTGTCGTGTTCCTGCCGTTTGTTATCAGGTGGATGTATCATGACGATCATACGGTCAACAGTTCCTTCCCTGCACGGGTATAAAGTTGTCAGCCATCAGAGGACACAAGATGAATTCATGGGGCAAGGGTTGGACAACAATCAAGACTATAGCGCAGATTCAAACGAAAAACGCCATATGGCTCCCAGGAAGGGCTTGCTTTATTCATACGACCGAGTAAGTAGTCCTAAGGGATCGATAGTTTCCACAGACAGCTAATTCTTGAGGGCAGATACAGGACAAACGCGATGAATCCACACACTCGTCTGAAAGCTTCTGGGCAACAACCGGTCGTCCCTTTGTGCGCTGGATGTTCACACCCATAGGTTTCTTGATAATTATCTACGGGTTGAATATTGTTGCGTGGGGAGGCATGCTGTTTCTGCTAATGTGCAATGCCGCGCCGGCGATGTGTCATCCCGACTGTGACAGCGTTGATTCTTCGCGCCGAATCTGGATCGAGATCGACTCTCAAATCCTGAACGCTCTTTTCTGTGTCACAGGGTTTGGGCTGGCGCCTTGGCGCATTCGCGACCTCTATTTTTGGGGGTTATGGCGACTAAGTCGCTCGGAGCGAAGTCATCAAAGAGGGCTGGTTCGTCTCGCAGATATCCATTCAAGTTGGTTCCTTCGGCCTCAGGGGATGATGAACATGCTTCCCACTAGATCTTCTTCGGCCAAATTGGAGGTGGCACATCTCAGGCCAACTACGCTCTGGAAAATGGACGTCGTTGTGTGGGGGAACATGCTCAACACCGTCTTCCAGATCTGTCTAGCCTTATGTATGTGGACGATGAATCGATTGAATCGGCCGAGCTGGACCACAGGTCTATTCGTTTGCCTGGCCTGCCTCGTCGTTGGCATCGCAGGGCTGGTGACATGGTTGGAACAAAGGCGCATAAAGAAAGATGGAGGGCAAGAAGCGGTTTCATTGGCCGCTGAAGGTCCCATAGATGCTAAGCCTCAGCCTGCGACGTGAACAGAATATTAGCTAATCTGGAAAATCGACTTTTTTGTCCTGGCTTTGCTCCCACGTAGCAGACTTCGCTCTTGAATCTGACACTACACGGTGGGGCTCAATTTAGTCGACTATTCACTAGCCCGAGGACCAGCGTCTCTGTCTCCACTCTGTCATGGGGGCCGTTTGAGCAGTTGTAGCTGGAACTCAGGACTCCGTGTGGAGTAAATGGGGATTCTTGGAGGTTGGAAGATGGGGAGTCAAAACAGTGGCACCCAGGCTAAAGACCTGAGAGAAAATAAAAATGCAAATAAAAATAAGAAAATAAACGGAACACTACGGAGAGGTTGTGCACGTTTCACACCAGCATTCCTACTGTGCTGAATTAATTAGTCAGTGACGGTTCGTTCTTCTTGACGCGCATCACTAGTTTGATTGGATGATCAATCGGTTTCGACTGAGGCTGTGGAGTGGAATCTGACCTGTCAGCCTCATCCTGCGGCAGATTCCTTCCCCTTTTCTTGCCGATCGGCCGTTGCCTAGATATATTCAGCCGAGAGTGCAGTCAGTGCATGGAGATCTCAGCCTTACGATCCTCTGCTGTCTCGACTCTCCCATTACCACGCCCCAGTATGAAATCCACCACCAAGGATCGACAAAGAGCAGGCGGGAAGAGATCACGAAAGGGATGTCGTACCTGCAGAGCTCGGCATATTAAATGCGACGAGGCCCCAGGCTCATGTCAAAATTGCACATCTAGCGGCCGATGCTGCGATGGCTATGATCTGTATCGGTTGCCACTGGGGGGAAAGACATTAAAAAAAGCCTCTACCCCACTGGTCCAAGTGGAGATTCTCAATGGCTTTCGCTGGAAAATGACCTCGGACGAGCGACGTTGCCTCTCATACTTCCAAAATCACACCATCCCCACCCTCCTCGGCCTGTTCGATTCGACTCTGTGGGAGAAGCTAGTCTTTCAGATCTCTCAGGCCGAGCCGGCCGTATATCACGCTGTGGTCGCCCTCAGTGCGATTCACTATGACTCCGAAGCCAAGGGGATGCCGTTGCCCATGGACCAACCACGAAATACCTGGCATCAATTCGCTCTGGAGCAGTTGAGCCGCGCCTTTAATCTGTTGACCAAGCGCCGCACATCCCAGGATCCTCGGTTCTGTAACGTCACTCTCGTCTGCTGTCTTCTGTTTGTGCTATCGGATCTGCTGCGCGGACATTATGATAACGCGTTTAGCCACCTCCAGAGTGGTATCCGTATTCTGCAGGACCTCCAGGCCCATCGTCAACTGATCGCACCGACACCTCGGGAGGAGCTGGTCGAACAGAGCCTGGTCGCGGCATTTGCGCACTTGGATATCATGTCCACTCATTTTGGAGTCGGAGGTCCGCTACTATGTATTGAGAATGAGCTGAGCGATAGTCATGTTGATTGCGACCCGTCAATACCCTTCCAAAGTCTCCAAGATGTCCTCCGTGCTTTTGAACCCAACTTCAGTATGGTGTTCCAGTTTATTTCTCCCTGTATGTATCGCTCACCCGATCACATCGGTCCCGACTATGAGGCGTTGCACCTCCAACAGCTCCAGATCTGGTCCCGATTTAGCCGATTTATGCGGCGGTTTAAGCAATTCTACAGCTGCAAGTACGATCGTCTAAGTCGCGCAGACCAGAAAGGAGCCGACCTAGTGGAAATATGGATCTCAGGATTAGCGGTGTCGTTAAAAACATGCCTCGTCGGCGGAGACCTCAGCGTTCTGGATTGTTATACACCTGACTATCAAATGATCCTCATTCGCACAGAAGCATTCCTGCGGAAGTATCCAGAGCGACCAAGTATCAGCATTCAATGTGGCATCATTCCCCCCCTGTTTCACACTGCGTTCGCTTGTCGGGATTACACACTGCGGTGGCAAGCCTTGGAACTCCTCTGGGATTGGCCACATCGGGAGGGGGCGTTCGATTCCAACTGGTGTGTCTCTTTGGCCTCCCAAGCGATGAAGCTGGAGCTGCAGACCAATTTTATGACAGGCCAGATCCTCGATGACACGACTCCCATCGCCACTAATCGGGCGGGAAACCTTCTATCGGCCAAGGAAGTCATAGCTATCATAACGGACCACCAGCGACGAATGCGCGTGTCCAATATCGGCGGGGCACACGATGTGTCAATCGTTGAGGGTGATTGTTCTCCGCTGGATCTCCTTGGAAGCGTCAAATGTATGTCCGGTTGGTCCTGTGTACGAGCGTTCAACGCCCTCGCTGCTCAGATGCAAACGTATCCCACCAATGGGGCTTGTTCAGTCGGTTGGGAATAAACTAGTTAGTACGAACCCTGTAGGCAGCACTCGCAACGAGAGCTGCGCCGCATGGGGACTGAGTACCTACCCGGCGCGGACGGTTAGCCGTATATATTCTTGCTCTTCTTGCTTCCAGGTTCAGTATGGAAACTGTAGTTAACGCCTGCTATGTTACTGGTCCAAGACGTTTTGGCCTCCAAGAGGCCCATGGACGAGGTTTGCCAAGCTATCGGGCACATGGAGAGGTGCCTGGTCGGGAAGAGAGACTCGGGGTGAAGAAGAAGAAGAAGGTGCTGCTAGAGGAAAAGCTAGGGGCGGGCTCTCCGGCGATACGCTATTAATGAAGCGAAGAAGAAAGACCGTTTTTGTTTATCTGTTTCTCCTATGTTTTGAACTCTAGAGGAAGTCAAAGTCTGTACTGAGTCGTCATCCCTGGAACTTATTCTTTGATAGAATCACGCAAGCACTCTCGCAAGTGCGATAGGCCTCGCCCAATTATCTTATAGATCATAAATCATGGCCACTAAGAACGCAAACGAAGCTGCCAATGGGATGCTTGCTGACCCAGCCCTTGGGGCCATTTTGTGGGCCCAAACGTTTAACTTTTCGTCGTATTCATCAGGCGTCCATCCACTATCTTATCATCCTCGAGGCGCAGTCAACTGATGTGCTAGAATTGTGAGTATCCTGTCATGCATAGCCAATAGTGGTAGCTATGTTTGTGCAGGACACCATCCATCAACCTATTTAGCAACCATAGCTCCCTCACATCTCCAGGTCGAAGAGTGCGACTACACGTCTTGCAAATCAGCATCCATTTTATTTCAATCTCAGTTGAATTTTCTCTGACATCTCTCTAGAAATAGTCTCTAGAAATAGACTATTTGCGATGGCTCTCCGTCCTTGCAAGGTCCTAATCGTGGGAGGCGGGATCGCCGGTCTCGCCCTTGCCCTTATGCTGGAAAGGAATGCCGTTGACTATCTGTTACTTGAGGCATACCCGAAGATTGTGACAGATGTCGGGGCTGGTATCTGCATGATGCCTAACGGTCTCCGAGTCCTTGATCAGCTGGGCTGCTATGAGGATTTACTTAGTCATACCCAGAATCCAGTCAGTAGTATATCCTTTCGAGATCTAGGGGGGGAGCTACTAGGCTCCCTAGATGGATCGCTATTCAGTGAAAGGTATGCCTCGTATCTTCCGATCGCGATTTGGATGTTTGACTTATGTTTCAAAATAGATATGGTTATCATGCTCTGTGGATGGACCGCAAGGCGCTGCTCGAGGCTCTTTACAGCCGTGTCTCAGACAAATCGAAGTTATTGTCCCAAAAGCGTGTCGCAACGGTTGGACACGCCGAGGACTGCGTTGAGGTGACCACAACAGATGGATCAATATACCGCGGCGACATTCTCGTCGGAGCCGATGGGACGCACTCCCGCATCAGACAGGAAATGGTTCGGTTGGCAAGTAGCCTTGGGCTCCAGGACGATTATGATGACAAGACCCCTGCAACCTATTCCTGTATCTTCGGCGTGTCCACCGGAGTTTCTGAAATCTCCCAAGGCTGTCTTGACTTTGTAGTAAATGAGCAATCCTCATACATTATCGGCAGTGGACCCGATAACCGGACGTACTGGTTTCTCATGTCCCACATGGGGAAGACATTCTACGGCGCAGATATCCCTCGATTAGACGAAAAGGAACAAGACGCCCTCGCTCAAAAACACTGGAACGATCACATCACGCCAGATGTGCGATTCTCAGAACTCTACAAGAACAGGATATCCACAATATACACTCCTATGCGTGAATGTGTGGACAGAAATTGGCACTTGAACCGCGTCATGCTCATCGGAGATGCTGTTCACAAGGTACGACTACATGTCAAGGTCCCCTAAAGTTGCCCTTCCGACTTGTGATGTAACTGACGAGTACTCCCCATGGTAGATGCTTCCGAGCACCGGACAAGGAGGAAGCCAAGCTGTAGAGAGCGCAGCGGCGCTGACCAACAGCCTCATGGAGGTTTTATCGCAACCGTCCTCTTTGGGTGCACCATCCATGACGGAACTTCACAGCATCTTTCAGAAGGTCCAGGATCTCCGCGCCCCGAGATTGTCTCAAATGATGCAGACGGCCCATGCTCGGCAGCAAATGGACGGTATGGAGACTCCGGAACTTAGAGATACTATTTTAAACAAGTTCCCTAAATTATTACCGGGAGTCGTGCTACAGCGATGGGATGCGACCTTTCTCCCGGCGGTCTCGTTGAGAATGCTGGACGTTCCTGCTAGACCTAGAGCCCTTACATTTCATGACGAGAGGAGGAATGAAGGATCTACTGGAGAGATGTCGAAAATATAGGGCTTGGCATGACGTGTCGGAGAGATCCAATAGAGTATTTTAATAGAAGCAAGAAGCAGTCCCTCTTTTACGGTGCAGTAAATTTGATGCAAATCCCAGATCCCATCTCTATCAATTATACCTCATCCTTCACCCACTACTCGCTAATTGCCCGATAAAAATTCAACTCACAGCCGTCGCAGAGGGGGACAGAATTTCACTGAAAGTATACGGCAAAATAACTGTATTCAACGCTTCCATTGATAGTACAAGATTGCTCAGGTCGGTGCAGTACTACCTAGTAGACACAGAAACATTATAAGAAGCCTTGCCAGAGAGCTGGATAGTCTTTCCCCGGAAAACAAACTGTCCCTCAGTTGAGGTAGGCGCCGTGATATTCGCATAAAGCTTACCATCCTGCACATGCCACTCAACGCTTAATGAACCGTCAAACGCAGTAACTACCTTAGCCTGCGCCCTCTTCAAGCCCATCTGGAAACCCGTTTCAGGTGCAACGATCCACTTGCGGTATCCGAACGCGTCGGGCCCTTTGGCAGGGCGCAATCCTGCTGCCCACTCAGTCAGGATATATGTTGGCGCTCCACCCCAAGGGTGGCTGAGACTGGTGAAAAGGCTTAGTCCAGGTTGCTCTGTTTGGGCGTTGACGTATTCCCAGCTTGCTCCCACCGCAGTCCGATTTTGTGATTCATTGAGGGGAAGCATCACGCTCCAAAGATTCTTGATTAACTGAAGACCCATGTTTGTAGCATTGGCCTTGAACAGAGCTGGAAGGAGGAAGCCATTAGTGTTTGGTGAGATATTTACGGTGGGATCTGAATCAGACACATCAGAGGAGTCCTTGTAGCCAGGCCCCAGGCGCAGCTGTGACAGCGTAGCCAGGGAGCGTGCAGTCTGATTAGAGGATGCCACTCCGGAGCTGATACAGTATGCTGTACCACTGACGGAGAAGTTACCAATATCATCGAGGGAGGAGCTGTATGCCCCCAAATGGTCGTTCCAGAGATGCCTGTTGACGGCATTCGCGATGGATGCTGCGACTTGTTGGTAGCGAGAGGCCGACTTAGTATCTCCAAGCGCAGTAGCCACTTCGGCGGTGCCAGTCAGCGCTTGCATAGCTGCACAAGCGACAGCCGACCCACCATCTTGAGGGCCCATAAAGGCGCCGGCGTTGAAGGAGATGAGACCCGTGGTATTGTTGACCTTCCCGATTATCCAGTCAATCTGCTTTTGCCACTTTGGCCATGTAGCGTTTGCCCAAGAAAGCTCACCACTCCACTGTATGAAGTCATGAAAGGAAATCAAACCCAAGAGCTGGTAGTCATTAAGGTAGTAGGAGCCCGTTGGGGCAAACGCATTCGGCGAGGCTTTCATATCGTAGCCTATGTTGGGAGAGATAGCCAGCTCGCCATCATCAATCTGCGAATCCAACACGTACTGCAATGTCCCCCGAGCGTGATCGATTCTTGATGTGCTGACACCAAGAATTCGCGCCGTGTGGACAAAGTCACCTAGCCATACAAGTCGGTCGCGCTTTGGGCCGTCCAAGCAGAGACTCTCCTGGTTTGCCTGAGTGCCATACTCCGCCAAAACATCTTCAGTGGTCAGTGGATTTGTGTACAAGGTAGAACTATTCTCAGTGTCATAGACGTTCACGTCTCTAAAGTAGGCCTCATGGTCTTGGTAAGCACCAAACCCAAAGGACCCTGAGAACTCCCCGGTTGCCAGAGGATATGCGGCTTTCGAGATGTTGAAGATCTGTGTATCGTTCAACGAGGCCGAAAGATAGCCACTGGGTGACAGTGAGACGGATACTTTGTACCAGGTGTTCTCGCGCACTGCGAATGGCACCTCGAACACGTCCAACACCCATGTGGTGAGGGTAGTCTGGTTGACAAAGTCAACCCCGTAGGCAAGCGAAACGGTGTTGGGTGGCGTTAATGTCGTATTCACGTTCGCCAAGCGACTGGCTTCAGGAAGCTCGCCGGTTAATAACATGGTGTACGCGCTACCAGCCATGGGTGATGCCTGTGTAGGTGAAAGAATCAGTCATATTGATCTTTGTCCCCGATTGACTAACGTAGCCACTTACGACGGACCACCAGCTGCCACCTTTCTCAATCATGGTCTCGAATTCCAGTGTGTAATTGGCAAATGCTGTTCCCTTCACTGACACGGATGGGCGCACACTTCGCGCATATACCCCTTTTACCGGGTCGACTTCCCAGATAGCTTTCTGAGAGTCCTTGTCAAAGCAGGCGGCTGTGGCAGCTCTCGCACCCAACTTCCAAATCTCATTTAAGACGTCATCATCACAGCTGAATTGTCCCGGTAGATCCTCCGGTTCCACTGTGTCGATTGTCGCGTCGAAGCCAACCTGAGAAAGTGTGACAGTCCCACTAGTCAACAATCGAATGGACTGCCATCTTTGTCCACCCTGCAGTAGGGAAGACGTGACTCTCCCAGCTTTGGTGATATTGAACGTCTCGACGCGGAAGGTATTCCCCAGTTGATTGGAGAACGAGTAGGGGCCGTCACTGAAAGGGTGGTTTAGCCCATTGAATTCTTCACTATACTTCACTTCGAGTTGCACGGGTTGGGAGAGGGACGAAACGACGAAGAAGGGGTATCCAGCACGCTCTGCGCCATAATCGACAGTTGCCAGAGGAGACTGTGGGTCGAGAGCAAATTCAGCAAAATCGTTGGTATTCAGTTCAGGTTGGTCGCCAACAACAACGCCCACAGGGGTGAAGGTATCAGCGCAGAATACAGGACTGGCCAGTAATCCAACACTGATTGCGCAGAAGATACTTCCTCTGAGGATCATCGTTGCATACAGCTTCCTTCAGTCATTGAAATGCTTTGACAGGCAGCATAACTACCCACTTGGGGCGGACGACCATTGTCACTTAAGTTGGGTTCTACCAGGTCGGTCGGTATAATTACCACCGACGCTTCCCTAGGAAGTGGGTCTCATGCATGAGGACTTTCTCTAAAAATTCCTTTGACTTGTTTTGCGGGGAGTCGTGTGGGGTTATGTCTGGGGAATGCCGAGGGAGTCTCTCGGGTGAACTTCGGGTGAGGACATTGAGGCATCTCACCACGGCAATCAATGTGTTGGCTGATAGTACTTTATATCTCGGCAAACAGTCCTACATACCTGTTGCCGTCTATGATAAATACGAACTGACAACCACCTCCTTGCAGATCCTACTATGTTTTGATATTTCGGGATCTCCGAATCGGCCCCACCAGTCAGCTCGGGTCCTTGAAGCAGTCCTTTGCCAACTCCCACTTGCTAGCGCTGTCATTGGTTGCTGCTATAAGGAACGGAATGATGCAGACAATGATGAGACTAATGCACCCGCGGAGTAGTCGCCCCTATCTATCATGGCAAGGATAGACTGGGTTTTGTAGAAGAATCTTAACGGTTTCGTAGCTGTGGATCGAGGGCCCGCAAGATCAGAACCAAAAGCCCCTAGGTGAGGCTTAAAGATCACTCCCTCGAAAGCAATAAGATCATATTTAATAAGGATACAAGGGCAGGGATATAGGTTTTGTGGTCTGCATATCGCTTTTGGCGAAAATGGAATAGTCCATCTATCCAAGCTGTAGAAACAAATTTGTTGTGCTTTTTAAATTGCCGCCACAGCTCATACCTCACAAATTGTCCAGTTATTCCCAGCAGCACATACAACTCCCACCTATAAGGCAACATCGAGGAAAGAGTGTGGAGCCGTTGCACATGTATCCCTGACAAACGCCGGTGCAATACCGAAAATCCCGCTCTATATAAGTCCAGGGGAGTCAGTCTTTACCCGCAAGAAGAAAACCCCGTAGAATCCTAACTAACCCATCAAGACAGAACCAGCCTCTCGTGGGGTAACTGGGTGAGCAGGCACTAGAACCTCTTATTAGCTAGGCTGCCTGATCCCCATATCCTCTTGTTGAATACACACCGGCACCAGCAGCATTACTCTCGGCTTGAACAGTCGAATCGGACTCATGACCGTTTTGTGCAATGCTACCACTTGCGAGGACCAAGGCGCAAAAGACTACCCAACAGGTTAGTAACATAAATGACCGATACGATACTTCAACCTACGTGTTTGACAGAAGAAACGCATCTTGAACTTGTCGAAGAACACTTGAAATCGAATAATCTCAAGAATCAACGTCTTCTAGCTATGAGCAACAAGACTGACTTAAATACTTTCAAGTCATTTCGAATAGGCTGGAACGAGACCAACAAGGCTTCGATCCCTCGCATTCCAACCCACACATTAGTAGCTAAGACATACTTAATTTCCTCAGAAGATGTACCATGGTAGGGACCTATTGGAGGGGTGTGGTATCCATTTCCTTTTAACCGAATCTTGTCAACTTGGATCCAAAATATAATAGGACCATCCTCTTCCACTCACGATCGTTTTGCACGGTCAGGTCTCCACTCCGAACACGACCGAGCAATTGTCATCGGTATCTTTTCACTACCTTTAGCTTTAGGCCTAGATTCCTAAGTGATACAGAACATCGCTGGTTCGATTACCTTTCCTTCGGTGAGGTCTATACAAGGGCCCCACTTGTATCTCTTCGCGTGTATTTCTGATCAACTAGCCAGTCCTCCTCTTGTCGTATAGACTTGTCGTCCACGGTCACCACACGATTGATGTCTACTGTACTTTCTACAGAACGCAAGCGTCGATTCCGTCGGCTGTTGCTATGATTCATTGTTGTCATGGACATATTCGTGATACACTCGACCATTGTTCGAGGGAAAACTGAAGACATCAATCGAAGGCTATCGGGATAGTCCATTTGAAGGAAACTACTGGAACTCAATAATTGATCACGCTTCTATTAGGACGCAGATCCCATATTGGGAATGAATCACCATCATTTCTGACCTGTCGAATGGTAAGTACCTGCTATTAGTAGCTACACCGCAAGATGCCATTCTTCCCCCTTGCTGCCGAACGTCCCCGAGATCTGCTGGCTATGGGTGATCAGGACTTCCCGTGTAGAGCAATATTTTCCTGGGGACCGCAGATACATAGCAGCGAGTCCATCTGCAAACCCTATGTTCTGTCGCCCTCTTGGGTCCGCTTTTCTCTCTTCGGATCAATAACCTTGATGAAGTTATCTACCTTTCTCGTCACTACTATAGCCGGAGTGGCATTTGCTTATGTAGCTAATAGTATTGTCGGCCTAGAGAAATTGATACCAGCGTGTAGTTGGGTGCGGCATGTTATGTTCGCATATGCCGGTCTCGGATGCATCATTTGAGGTAGTGTTCTGAGGCACCATTTCGCACTTAAGGACTTGGATTCACTTGCATTAGGGCAAAGACATACAATCGAGGATATTTTGGCAAGCTATAAGGTTGCTGCAGAGGAAGACGCTAGACGGGTAGTGAACATTTGTAATTAATCTTCTCAACCCACACTTAAATATCTAGCTCGGGATTTCTCGGTATTAATTTCCTATCAACGGTCTTTGAGTCGAGTGGATATTGTAGAGCGAAGCTTCCATGTACGATAACATCTCGGCCCGAGTCCCCTTCCCATGCGGTCACCACAAAACGTAATGACTCGAATATCCCTGGCCCTCTAGCTCGGCCTCGCGTCATCGGTGGACAAGTCATCGAGCCGTGGGAGGAAAAGGTTGGAGGCTATGCAGTGGTCCAGGGCAGGCAAAGGCGCGGCGCTATTATGTTATCTGATGTAACCTCAGCGCAATTAAGAAAAGTGTTCCTGCCTGGGCTGGAGAAATCATGATTGGAGGGCAATCTCTAGAGCCAGTGACCCCTGCAGATGAAGATCGGCAAGCCCGCTCATATAGCGTGACACTAGCAGATGTTCTCGCCTTCATGTCAAATGATACAGTCGCCTGCGATCTCCAGCCAGAGCATATGTAGCAGTTAGTTGCACCATGGTCCTGGGTGGTATTGACGTGCTGCAGTACTGACCTGGTTCGCTTCGATCACAGAGAAGCGCGTTCTTATTGCGAGCATCAATTGTGATCAGACAAATCTTGCTTAGATGAAAAAGTTTAAACTGTGGAAGAGATGTGCGAAATGTCAAAGTCTCCTGACAATAGTACAAATCCGCTTGACTGAATGGTGTGCAGTCAAAGTCACATCGCTTGGATATTGGACAATGTCAATAGGCGTTAAGCTTCATGCCATATACTCAAGTTACAGTAAGTTGAAGGTAGCGCCATCTTCCTTCATGTCGCACTCAGTTTTATCTCCAGTCAGTGCCACTATATGCGTGCCAAGTAGTGGAGTAAGCCCAAGGGCATCTAAACATCATCCACGTCCTGAGTGAATGACACCATCAAGACACGGGAAACCTTTGCGAGAAAATGACCAACTTCAGTCGGTGCATTCGATTAGAGTGATAGTGCAGATAGGCACGTGTCTTTGTCTGCAGTGACCACGAAGGCCTTCGTACAACCTCGATAGGGTTATCTTTGTCCTCCTGACATGTTGTGATACCAGCCAAGGAACCCCTTGGCCTGTCGCAGATCGTGGCGGGCACTAGCCAGCACCGTTACATTGGTCCTCATTTTTCTCTACAGAAGTTGAACCAAGTGAAATTGTATTGCCATATGCCAGGTTACAAAGATGATCCGTATCAGTATACACGTTCGGCGCATGCGCTACCTCGCCACTGGTATGACCATCGCTACTGAAGGCACTCGGTGACTGTAGGATGTATATGTTGCACAGGGCTTTCCTGCAAGTAGATGTGGCTGCCCTACTGCGGTCATCTCACATATGCTTGGGATCGACTCTACAGCCACTGATTGGAATTGGTCGAGTATACTAAGTTGTTGACTAGAAGGATAGCCACCCCCCTTCCATCTAAAAGAACCCAAAGGGGGTCATCACTACAATGTAGTTTGGACTGTATGCAACCTCATTGTTGTGCCATAAAGAAACTCTACCCTCCGTATGAAGATGAAACATCAGAATCCTACTTTCTTGGACAATTCGGTGGGATCTCAAACGTTTTCATTCACAGGATGTGACCGTCTGTGGGGTCGAGCCATGAGAACACGATACATACACCCTTAATTCACTTACTTGGTGGCTACCATTGTCTATAAAGCCATCGAAACCCATCTCACGGGGTTAAAACATCTCACAACCATCTCTCAGTGTCTCAGCCACAGAAGACCAACAATGCGTTTTTCAACCAGGATCTTTGTCAGCCTCACGGTTGTGCTCAGTTGGGCTTGGCTAGCCCATGGCGTGGCCATCGCGAAGCATGAGGGACGGGATGAAGTGCAAGGCGCCCCTGCAGCGTCAGGCTATCGATCTGTTGCGTACTTCGTCAACTGGGTAAGTATCGCCGCTCCCAACGTGGCATGAGACTGACAAGACTTCGTAGGCTATCTACGGCCGCAAGCATAACCCCCAGGATATCGATATCGACCAGCTCACCCATATAAACTATGGCTTCGCCAATGTGCGCCCTGAGACCGGAGAGGTCTACATGACTGATAGTTTCGCTGATTTTGATAAACATTATCCCGGTGACACGTGGTCTGAGCCGGGCAAGAATGTCTATGGTTGCATCAAACAGATGTATCTCTTGAAGAAGAAAAACCGCAACCTGAAGGTCCTGCTCTCCATTGGCGGGTGGACTTACTCCCCGAACTTCGCACAAGCAGCGAGCACAGACGCTGGACGAAAGATGTTTGCCGACACGTCGGTCAAATTGCTGTCTGACTTGGGCTTTGATGGGATTGACGTTGATTGGGAGGTTCGTTTGTCCGCCAGTCCTTTGATATTGCGTACAATCCCTAACCTTTTGTGATTGATTTAGTATCCGGACAATGATCAACAAGCCAATGACTATGTTCTCCTGTTGAAGCAGATCCGAACTGTGCGTCCCGTTCGCAGGTGTGCCTCATGGACTTCCAAACTAATGCAGAGCTAGGCACTGGATGATTACAGCCAAAAGCATGCGAAGGGCAAGCATTTCCTTCTCACAATCGCCACGTCGGCAGGTAAGCTAATTATCACCTGGAGCCACTGTTAACACTCAGCAATTGGTCTAACATGACTATCTCGGCTAGGCCCGGAAAAAATCCAGAAACTCCACCTGAAGGACATGGACGCTCAGCTGGATTTCTGGAACCTTATGGCTTATGATTATGTTGGAAGCCTTTTTGCTAAATTCGCTGGGCACCAAGCCAACGTATACCCTGATACCTCCAATCCGAATAGCACTCCGTTCAACACCCAAGCGGCGATTGATATGTATCTGCAAGGAGGTGTGGCGGCGAACAAGATTGTCCTCGGCATGCCTCTATACGGCCGGTCATTCGCTAATACAGATGGTCTGGGTAAGGCATTCACGCCCGATACCGACGGTAGCTGGGAGAATGGGGTGTATGACTACAAAGCCTTACCATTCCCGGGAGCTGAGGTGCACGAGATGGAGAACCTCCTTGCCAGTTACAGCTATGACAGCAAGCAGAAAAGGTTGATCAGTTATGACACGCCCAAGATCGTTCAGCTGAAGGCTGGATACATCAAGAAATTGGGCCTGGGCGGCTCTATGTGGTGGGAAACCAGTTCTGACAAGAACGGCACCAGTGAAAGTCTGATTAGGACGGTAAGTTTCTCGTGTCTTCATAAGATCTATTTCGAATCCTTCTGACTGATTGATCAGGCAGTAAATGCAGTCGGAGGCACGGGGGCCTTTGAGAAGGTTGAGAATCAATTGGACTACCCAGCCTCGCAGTATGAGAACTTGAAGAAGGGAATGAACTAAGCTGGGCAATCTCGGGATATACATGATTTGGACTGTGGTCTGATGTTTGGTTTAACTCGAATGTTGTGCTTTTGATTCTGGAAATCTTATGGTTTATCTATTGGTATTCGTACTTGTCATGCAACTTTGCTTTGTAGGTCTGTAGTAGATACTGTATAGATCTCATCATGCATGTCTTGTAATTGGTTCTAAGTTGGTCGCTCATCTTCGAGTATGGGTATTTGTACTGAAAATGCCATTGATATGTGATCAACTCCCGTTATCCATTAACTATACACAATCAGCTAGCATCCGCACTGACGACGAGGTGAATATGCCAGCATGATAGTCTCAAGAGTCAATCAGTCTAGTAGGCCCCACAAGCTGAATTTTCTCTTTCACTTTGTTCGCTGATAGTTATACAACATCCTGGTACGTATATACACAGTATCTGAATTGACCAACAGCATCTCGAAGAATAGTCGATACAGCTCTCTATTTGTAGTATTCAACAACCCATGACTTGATCTGAGCCACTGCATTGTCGACCACTTGCTTCACTCCTGTATTCGCATAGTAGTCCTTGATATACAAGTCCGAGCAGTGAAATCCACCAGGAATAATCTGCACTGGCTCATCGGCTGTGCTCGTCAATGGGCCACCAGGACGGTGGGTCGATGAGACGCCCGAATCGCGCCAAGGATCGTATTGCCTGGGAATAAATTAGCAAAGCTTTTTTTCGACCACTCATTGGATTGCAAGCTCAGGTTCTACTTACCCATTCACCCAGAGCAAGCGACTGGTGTTCTTGGAATCGGACCATCCGCCTGTCCAACTATTGACAGTCGCGGCAGTCTTCCCCTTTGCACTGCCGTAGGTGTAACCATTCACTTCAGGGAAGTATAACGAGCACTGACGCTGCCAGTACTCTGCATTGATCGTACGAGGGACAATTGTTGGGACACCTTCCGGAGCACCACTTGAGATTCAAATGTAAGTGTATACTCGGCACATAGTTCAAGGAAACTTACTCTTGCCACCAGAAGAAAGGTTCATTGCACAGAAACCACTGCCATTGTCGATCCACAGCGTTATCAACCGAAGTATCTGTGAATATGGCACTGGATGGATTGTGGGTGTCGAAGCAGGCGACAGTCCGGTTGTCCGTCCAATATCCGTAGCTGGCACAATCTAACCACACAGTCAGATTGAACGATATAATTTTGATGCAGGATACTTACAACCTGGAAGGATAGTCGAATTAAACCAATTCGCATAGCCCGTAAGAGCCTTCTGCAAGCCAACACCCTCTGGTCCTGGAACAACGGCCGCGCCGGCCTCGACATTCTGGACCAAATGAGTCAATATATGCATCAGACAAAGCTGGTGATGGGAAGAACTGTACCTCAACAGCGTCGCAAAAGGCAAAGAAATCGGAGTACCCAGTCACAAAGGTATTGGACTGCCACAGATAGGGCCCCGTCGGAAGGGCACTGTAGACGTTAGGTCTAACCTTGCTTTTGCGGACTATTTGTACTTACGCGGCAAAGTCATCGTAGTGTTCAAGAGCTTCCAGGCCGAAGAGTTCTTTTAGCGCAAATTGGTCCGCGGCAGATCCATTCTTCCCGACGGTATCAATGTGATTGGCCACCAGAGAGACATCTCTGCTACAGTTAGGTGCCATGCCATGACGGATGGGATCGAAATATTGCCACTACAATATCTGTAAGCCGTTACACCAACACCCATAGTGAGTGTGAGGCACTCACAAAATCGTCAATAGCTTGAACAGGAGCGCTTGTGGCATGATAGGCCCAGAACGTCTCTGGAGCGACGGCGGCGGTCCAAGCTGCCAAAGCACCACTGTATGATCCACCGACCAACACCCATGGCTGATAATATTAACGTCAGGGATATGACTTTTGTCAATCGTATCGTCTGGATGAGGACTCGATCTTACCGCTTTTGGTGCATTGCTGCTATTGGAAGTGTCAAATTCCAACTGGACCGTTTCGGCGAAATGGGTTAAGTCCAGAATGGACTGCTCCAGCGTAAGATACTGCAACGTCTCCGCTGTGAGTTCTTCATAAGGAGAGGAGTCACCCCAGTAACGGTCTAGATCATCTTTAGATCACTGTTCGACTCTTTCCCAGGGAAACGGCCCACTCACGCTCGATCAAAATCACAGCACCTTGAATTTCCTGCGCGTATAGACCAGTCAATGTGTTATTAGTGAGGTAACCCTCGTACCCATCGGCGGAAGCTTCACCAGGGGTGAATAATACTACCTACGACGCCAGGTTAGCGACCATGGTGATACCAGGCGAGGTATCGCTGCAAGGCAACAAACGCACCGGTGAGCCGGGGCCACCCCAGTACTCCGTACTCCACCAGTAACGCTGCGAGAAAGTCCCCTTTGAGGAGTCATGATGATCTAAGAGTTGCTCGAAGGTTGCGTTTCCTTCAACCGCCGAGGATTGCGTCGAGACCGGTCGAGAGACCGGCGGAGGAACCGGCCTGGGCGGATGAATCGCGCGGCTGAGCGAGGGCCACGAGGCTAAGAGCGTGACAATGCTGAGGGGTGGGAGGAACTGCATTGTGTCGAGCCCTCTAGTCGCGGTGGGATTTGAGAAGGGGTATGGTTACACTCCCAGTGCAACAAGACATTCATAGTGGCTACGTGCGATGGCATGCGAGGGGGAGAAAGGTAATTAAAACGAGGACCTGGTCTTCCGATGCCACTGTATACAAGGACCAGCCATCGTATCATTCAGGTTCTAGCGGTGTCCACGACATTCATATTCCCGTCGGAGAGCGTCGGACTAGCGTAAGCCATGCAGCAGGCACGTAATATCAACTGTGATAGCGTCAAGTGTGGTTGCAGTAGTGGGGACTTGATTCGGACTAGAAGAGACAGGTCATATATCCAACCAAATCAATTGGCGCTCTCAGCATGAGATTCGGCTTATCGCGAGCTAGCAAGCATTAAGTGCCGGAGTGAGCTGGGCCCACTTTCACTAAATTTATTCCCATCGATAGTCATATCTTTCCAAGGGAGATGCCCTTTAACTCGCAAGCAGCGCCCATAGGACATTTTTATAATATTGGCGGCTAGTCGCACCTCCTGGGCCTTCCTGCGATAACCAACAGCCATACCGAGATTGACAACATCACGATAGGAGAAACTGATATCCAAAAAAAAAAAAAGGAAAAGAAAAGAAAAGAAAAGAAAAATATATAGAACCTATAGATCAGTTCTAGTTTGACTAGTACGTTCTTCCAGCGAGGGAGAGTTCAAGTGTTGGATCATTAGTTGAAGATATTCTCATAGTATATTATGCACATAAATGTCAAGATATATAATCAGTGAGACCAGATGACGTGGATTATGAGTTGATGGGTATCATTAGAATACGCCTTCACAAGTGCCATAGAAGGGCTCAAAATAGAATCTCCCTGTCTGTCCTTCTCCTTGCATATAATAATTTTTAGGTATTTATTCTGAATTTCCTTTCCCTCTTCTTCCAAGAAAATGTCCCAAGTTGAATGTCTAAAAGTCACCAAGACTCCATTGCGCTAGACCTGTTATGGAAAGACCTTCTTAAGCTCTTTCTGGGTATCGGCAGAAAAAAGGCACCGCCCAAGGATATGAAACTCCTTACTCGAAATAAACCCCGACCAAAAAACTCACTCTATCAAGTGCTGAATCTTGTCGCAGAGGTCTCGCATCTTGTATGGCTTATGGATAACGTCGTCCATGCCGGCCGCCTTCATCTCCGCTTGCTGCTCGGCTCGGACATTTGCGGTGACGCCCAGAACTGGGACATGCGCCATCCCATGTTTCTCGAGATCGCGAACGGCTCGCGTCGCCGAAATTCCGTCCATCACCGGCATCGCCTGATCCATTAAGATGCAGTCGAATGTACGTTGTTGGACCATATCCAGAGCCTCGCGCCCATTACTCACCGCGGTCACCCGAAAGCCCAAGGACTCCAGCTTGCGCGCGACAATACGCTGGTTGATCACGTTATCTTCTACCACCAAAACCCGTCGTTCTTTGGTCGCGTCCGGATGAGACCGTGGTGATTGAGATGGTTGTTTTTCGGGATATTGTGGTTGGTCGGGTGACTGGGCACTACTGGGACTATGGCGGAACACCTCCGTGACGCCTGCGTCGTAGGCGATTCGGGCGGTATGCTCCCAGATCACGTCCTTGGACGCGTTGGGAGAGACTTCTTTCACATGGGTCATCTCAGGACTGGTGGGAATGGCGGGATTGGCGATCTCGGTCGTCCCTTCGGTCACCTCGCTGCTGAGCGCTTGGACTTCCTTGCACAACTCGGCGATCGCCCCCTGTTCTTGTCGAGGTGGCTTGGTCGTGGAGCTCTCGACACATCGACGAACAGTGAAAAAGAAGCCGAATGTACTCCCGTGACCCTCTTTCGAGTTTACGCCGATTTCGCCTCCGTGTAAATGGCAGAGCCTCCGACTGACGTTGAGGCCGAGCCCCGACCCGCCATAGATCGACTCGGTTCTCGGGGTGGCTTGATTAAATCGCTCAAAGAGCCGCTTCTGCGCTTCCTCGCTGATCCCAATGCCTGTGTCCTTGACTGCGACCATGATATAGGCCACGCCACCTTCTCCCCACTCGGGCCGGTTCGTCGCATTGAGCCGCAGAGCCGATTCACCTGAGCTGAAGAAGACCACGTTGGGTGGGTAGGACGTCGGACGCACCTTGGAGGCGCCCATGAACACGGAGATCTTCTTCTCCTCCCCCGCCTTGGCCGTGAATTTGATCGCATTACAGACGAGATTCACAAGAACTTGACTCATGCGGTCGAGATCGGCGACGACCCAGTCGACCTCACAGTCAGCGTAGGAGTGGTCCAGCTTGTATTCGAAGTCGATGTCATGTTTCCGCAGCTCCGGCCGAAACATCATTAACGACATGGCTAGATGCTGTCGTGGTTGGACGCGCTGCGGCAGTAAGGTGAACATTTCTGCGTCTAACTTCGAAAAAGTCAGCACGTCGTCGACGATCTTCTTTTGATGTGCCACGCAAAGACTGATAGTTTCTGCCGCTTGGGCAATGTCCTCAACCCGGATGTTCCGTCGGTCCTTCTGCTGCACGGCTTCTAAGATGTCTTCGGTGCAATGTAGAATGGCGGAAAGCGGATTCCGGACTTCGTGGCTAATCATATCGATGAAGCGTTCTTGTTGTTCTTTCCGCCGTTGTGCCTCTTCCGCGATCTTCTTCTGTGAGATTTCCGCTCGCTTCTCTTCGGTGATATCCGTGATCGTGCAGTAGGAACCCCCGCCGGGGCCGAGGGGCAGTCCGCGCAGTTCTTCCTCGCCAAACGGCGTTAGCATGAGGAGGCGCCATTGGCATGGCTCGTCGCACGTACGATACTCGATGCGCAGCGCTTTGTTGGCCTTTAGCGCGTTGTCGTATACCGCTGCCACCCGGTCGTAGTCGCCCCGGGCAATGGATTGGGACCAACCGTCGAACGCCCTGCTCGATTGGCAGGTCATCAGCTCCCGGAAACGGCGGTTCAAGAATAGGATCTCATCTCGCGAATTAAGTACTGCGGTACCAATCGGCGAGATATCTGCCAGCTGCTGGGCTGACAGATTGCCGGGAGACGGAGCCGCCATAAATTGAGGCCTGAATTGTATGCCGCTCCCGATCTGGGATGCTCGAGGAACGCGTCGCGCTTTATTGTAGGAAGATATCAAGGGAGGATTTCTTTTTGGGCGAATCTGTAGAACTCCTGTGGCGTTTAATTCCCCTGCATATGATTGGGCCTGGGCCATTGAAAATAGTTGGTAGATAGAGGTACGCCACACGAATAGCTACAATGGCGGCGAGTAACAATCCCTGTGGTTACAGTTGGAATACCACTTTCGACATAGAGAAATCGCCCGGATGTTTGTTAAAGCACAGAAGGTCTGGTTCATGACTTCAAGGGCGTGCATTGGAAACCCTTATTTTCAGGTCGTGACGTCACTCCATCCAACTCCTATCGTTGGCCACCTCCCCAGACTTTCCCCCTCAGGGGGAATGGCTTATTTGAAAGCGTGCCTTGTCAAGTGTCGTGGCTTATGCCGTATATTTCCTCTGACGAGAACTGCAGGCTCTACGGACTTGCCGCAGATCTCTGCCCCCTCTGAATCTAACAGGACGAACGAGGGCGATTTTGAACCAAGAATACCAGGAAGAATTCTACGCAATAGTGACAGTGACTGATTTTTAATTCCAGACAGCCTTCTCATCGCTATTCGAAGGCTTGGCTTTGTCAAATACTTGGCTATCATAAAGCCCTGGCTTGGGTCTGTCCGTTTTCGGACTTAGCCGTTTCGGCGAGTTAGGGAGCATGTCATGGCCACAATTGGTCCCTTTGCCAATGGCCCTGTTCTATCTTTGGCACATATCGTAGCCTATGATGAAGGCGATCGTTTGACCCTTGCCAAAATTCAACCGCCATTGGCGCAACAGCATAAACTCTCCACTTCCGGAAGCCGTCCTCTTGCCCAGACGATGCGGTGCATTCAACTTCCGCAATTCGACGGGTAAGCTCCCCGCGGTCCTGGAGCACCTGGCTTTGCTTCGAGGCCATGGCGCTCACCTTCGATTTGAACGGACGCTCGGCGAAGTCCTCCCTGCACTCAGCCTCTGGCAGCTGGATGGCTGTTCCGCGCACTCGGATTTGCCGACCGACCTGGGGCCAGTAGAATGTCAGAGCAGCACATCCATTGGCCTCCAGTTGCTGAGCTTTCGGGCTATCTGCCTTGACGGCGAAGTGCCAGCCACGCGCATCAACATTCTTCAGGATGAGGACCCGAGCGTCTGGGTAGCCTTGTTCGTCAACAGTGGCCAGCGTCATGGCATGGGGCTCTTTGACGCCGGCTTTGATCGCCTCGCCCAACCACATTCTGAAAGCATCCTGAGGGGTGTCAGGAAAGTTGGCAAAGTTCACCTCGGCGAATGGACCTTCTAGAACCGGAAGGTTGCGGAGTTGCGTTCGGATGTTGTCCTGCTCCGCCATACTTTTTGTATATGTCTCGCAGTCCACCGGTCAACTGAGGATAGGGTCGAGGGTCGTCCGAACGGGATTGTAGATAAGACCGGCGTCAATTAGATCGATCCGATCGGGCTCTTTCCCTTCATTAATATGGCACAGGGATGCCGAGAGTTCAATTCAGCTCTCGTCCAGGATGACAATTCAGATAAATATCGGAGACATCGCATGTCGACAATATGAGTCACACCCTGCAGGCATGCCGAACAAGTAAAGCGAGGGATACAATGTTCGACTCATTCAGGCAAAACTAGCCTTTCTAGGCCACCGACTGAGCTCTCTATACGATGAGGGTCTTGGCAACCTCGGATGTTGAAAAGCAATGACTTATTCCGATCATTCCATGCGGAAACACTTTTAACTTCTGGAGCTCTTTCGGTATTCCCTGAGTCCAGGCCATGACGCAGTCAACTTTCTCCAACCTTATTTAGTATACGAGAAGCCCACCGTGACAGGTCGTGCGGGGGTGGGGATACCGCAGCCCGTTCCACGGTTCATGAAGTGAAGCCTGTCAGTGTCGCGGTCATATCTGCATCATCACCTTACTTAAATAGCTTATGCCATCCCCCAGCACACTAGCGATCGAGCATTGTAACGGTGATCCACAAAAGTTATTGTCCACCATCTTATTCTATCAAACAGCTTCGTATACACCACCAAGTCGACATGCCTGCGGACGCCTACGGCCAGTACGTCGATATCAAGATCGAAGATGGCATGAAGTATGATGTGCGCATCGAAAACGCCCACCTTGACAGGTATGTACCCAGTCCTTCTGTGCTACCTCTGCTGCCGCTGATGCCGGCCCAGCGGGCAATTCTATCGGCAGGGAGACCAGAGGGATATCATGACAGCCGACGACATTGACGATATGATCATCCGGCACAACGGCGGGGTCAGAGAAGTCTGTTCCTGTGGTGAAACCGACTCTATGTCGGGAACTCAAGGCACATTCGATCTCATCGATGATGTGAAGGACACCCGGATCTGCACACTGGCATGGAGCGCCCCGATGCAGTCGGGAAGAAAGAATAGATTCTCGATGCTTAATCATGACCCGAAGTATAAAGTCGACATCGGAAAATGGCAAGAATCCGGTCCCATGGGCACGGTCTCAGTTTCCGTTAAAGATGAGTGAGTCTTAGTCGTAAAATATCAGTTGATACTCGGACGAGTCCAGTCTTTGCATTTGATCCTACATGAATGATGAGAAGGAACACACACACAAAAAAAAAAAAAAAAAAAAAAAGGGTTCTGGAGGTACTCTCAGTTGTCAGTAATCATGGGCTGAAAAATGTTCAACACGTCTAATTACTATAGCATCGATTGTATGGAAGGCTCAATGTCACTATCATTGGAATTAATTATACTCCCACTCGAGAGCTTCTATAGTCTATAATGCGTATTATTCTAATTTGTTATACTAAAATCGCCAACACCACAACCAATATGCAGCAGGTCAAACCAAGTCTCCCAATCCATGGGAAACCAAATGCGCCTCACCCAAGACCCCTTTAATGACCAACACTAACTCATCAATCGTGCCCAAGAATTTAAGATACGCGCTCAAGGCCACGCAGAAGCGGCGGTAATTCTCATCTCTCACTGTGTCAGGAGAGAAGTCAATCTCAGCCGGGTGAGACTGCCAGTAGTCGAAGGCCCGGCGGACAAGTGGTGTGGGTAGAATCTCAGGCAAGGCATCGCCAGTCTTCAGCGCCTGTTCACACATCCCCAGGACAGCCATGATCTCGCCGATGCATTGGTGATCCAACAGGGCGGTTTGTTGCGCCAGTCGATGCTGAAACTCGCCAGGGAGGGTGCCGGATAACAGCAAAAGCTGCCCTAGAGTACGGTTCATGATATGACAAAGGTGCTTCACACGGCCTAGACTCTCGCTGTCGAAGCGGGAACTGGAGAACTCGAATCGTAGCATGTCGATAGGGCCGTCGAGCATCACCAAGCCTTCGGTCAACTGAAGGGAGATGGGCTCGGCAAGTACTCGCCCATCGTGGCGGGAGCGTCCCCAGCAGGATAAGAGCAATGCGTAGTGGTCGGACAGGGTTCGTACGGTATTGGATAGGGTCTTGCAGATATGCCGCGCGGCCGATGGTGGACGGGGGAACATCTGGACAATAATAGCGGCGCCAACGCCAATGAGCACCAGGAGTAGCCGTCGCCAAAAGACCGTGTAGCCGACTCCAGGGTTACCGTACGATGGAATGTGTCTGAATGAAGACGTTAGCAAGGGTAGCGACGCTATGTGCCGTCACAGGTGGACTTACGTATCATCGTAGCTATATGCCACTACCAGCATAAAAGTGGCACCGCCCATAATTCCTCCTTGCAGCAAATTCGGAGGCAGATACAATCGGATCCACATCAGCATGGCAACCATCACGGCCATAACAGCCGATAATCCATAGGGATTGCCAGGGCCATTAGCCGAGCCGATATACCATGCCAAAAGCCCTAGAACACCTCCAGCGACTGTCCCGACCAGTCGGCCAAGAGTCGAAAAGGTAAACTCTGACATGTAGACAAGCAAGCCGGTTTGAGCCATGATCAACCCCCAAAGGCCTTTCTCCCGATAGTAGAACCCAGCGGTATGAGGGATGACACCGGGGATACCGAGGGCGATTGTAACAACGACCATGCGTAAGGCGAAGAGGCCTTCGTTCGAAGTAAACCAGTGGTAAGTTCCTAGGATGGCTCGTCCCAAGGGGCTGCGGTTCTTAGGTCGATATCCACGACTGATCCGAAGCTTTTCTTGAGCAGCTTTGGTCAGGTCCTCTGCCTCGTCCGGATCGTCCTCCACGACCGTCGTCGTTGTTGGTGCCTTTGCTTTCTTCCGGAACGCCCAGGAGGCGGCGTATCGAAGACTTGTTGGCCACCATAGCTTGGTTCCTTTCGAGTCGTGGAAAGCAGTCGATACGCGATCAAGGAGGGCCTCTGTGCGAGTGATTGTAATACAGACGTGTTCTTCGAAGACCATCCCCACCACGAGGGCCCCTAACTTGCGCTGGTCACGGGGTTCGCCATTTGTCGTAGGTGCAAAATGGCCGATCAAGAGCTCGGTCATGTCGCGAAGAAAGCCGCTGTGAGCTTTGCGGAGATTCTCGAGTGCTGTCTGACTTCGCTGGTATAGATCCTCACGTTCTGTGGGGGACGCTCGCCTCACCCATCGTCGACAATTGACCATATGGAAGCACTCTTTCGTCACGGCTAACCCCTCCAGACACGCGTCGATCGCCATTGAGCTCGTGTGGACCAGTTGATCCACGATTTCCTGGGGCAGCGGCTGGTTGTCCGAGCTGCGCAACCCTTCTAGCAGCTCCACGAGTTGGGACAGCTGTTGGGCTCCAACCTTGCGGGGCTGCTTTTCGTCCGTGATATCCCCGACCTTTGTCTGCTCGGCATGTTCGCGAAGGATGTCTTCCGTGCGTACTTCACCATGGATCCGACCGATGTGGAATTCAAGCAGAAGAAGAATGGCCGCCACGACCTGCCGCATCGGCTCTTTGAAAGACGCGACCTCCTCGGGACCCCAGCGGCCCACTGAGAAGTCCAACGGCAGGAATGCCAAGCCGGGTTCCATCTTTCGATATTCCTGAATAATCTGAGCGTGTGTCTTATGTAGTCGGTCGACGTCCGGTTGCTGTGCTTTCTTCCCTAGCGTGACGGAGGTGAACGCGAGTGGCTGTTTGAGCAGCTCCACGATATCCTCCATACTATACAAAACCACATGTGAGGTCGATCGAGGAAAGAAGAGGACCGAACAAGCAAATCCGAGTCCCACACCGATGGCGGCCGGTTTCACGAGGGTCAGAGGCAGCGTTCCCGAGAACGAGGGTAGGAGGGGGGTAAAGTTGAGAAAAAGGTCCGAGATGATGATTCCGAAGATCGAGGTCAGGGTTGCTTTGGGGTTACTTGCGCGCAGGCGAGCCTATCAATGGTTATTCCATTTCTAGCGGGCCAGTTTGCACAACGGGAGAGAATTTCCTACCATGAAGTAGATGAACGTGCAGATCAGACAGAATGTAATGGCTGTAACCCGCGTGTCCAGCATGTAGCCATCGTAGATTAACTGTTGTGTCACACTGGCCGTCGCAGTTCCTGTCGCGTTTGCTTGGGCTATCGCTGTCTGTTGCAACGATGCCAGTCGAGCCTGTGTGTCTGCTGCTGGTCTGGCCGCGTAAGCGGCCTTCATCGTGATGACGCCCCATGCCCAGGCGAGACATATTCCAATGAACAGAGTCAAGGCTCCCAGGAGGTAAATGAAAACGATTCCGGAGGGCGGGTTGAACAAGAGGACGAGGCTATTCAATCACACTCTCAGCATCGCGACCGAGAGACGGATGCGCTCAAAGAAGGGTACAACAATCGGTCATCGGGCAATCTTTACCTCGCGAAAAACGTAGCGGTACCAATACTGGTCAACGACGGAGTGATGAAGATCAACAGACTCGCCACCCAGAGAGCAACCCAGCACCGGAAGAAGACCTTGAGCTCACGCCCATTGAAGTGGTCCAGGAACGGAGGGAGTCGGAAACTCTTCTTAGGGAGTACATCATTTGGACTGGAATCAATACTGGCCTGTGGAGGCCGTTGGGACATTGCTAAGAGTGATATTTCTCAGCGCGCGCTGGTGATCATAGAGGATCTCCGATTGTGACGAAGATTGACAAAAGAATAGGACAGTAAGGGATGGGGAATGCGGGAAAACATCCCTCGCATTCGGAGGGGGTATTTCATCATTAAGTAATAAGGTTGGTCTTCCAATAACGCCCAGGGAAAGTGCAGATCCTTTCTTTAGTCTCAATAGTTCCACTTCTAGACCATGATATCTGCGTGCAGATCGACATCCGGGGTTGTCCTATGCTAGAATTATGCACGATCCTTATGCATTAGATTACGTATTAATGAATCCCCGATGGCAAAATGAGTAGTAATGCCAGTTTTGGAGTCAATAGGTTTGACTTTTACCCCTTTTCTTATGTCTTCAGGCTGTTATACTATGTGAGTGTATCCTCCTATTTGAGTAGCTGTGGGTTGGTCCACCTCCTCTTCTTGGAATTTGCCTCTGGATACGGAGTATATTTATATATTTTGGTTCATACGACCCAATTAAGATTTTACCCCTTTGTTGAAGCCACGTTTAGGAATCTCGCGTGGAATGGAATGCCACAGTTCCTATTCTTTAGCATGGACCTCGTCATTCCTCCCTGTAGTTCTATTCAAGCAAGAGTGACAGTTCAACATGTCAACCTCTCGAAAATATCCGTAAAATGGACCCAACCAAAGATAGGAATCTCAATCCCTCTCGAGACAGGGCTCATATATGTCGGTTGAAGTTCTGATAGACATTTGGTAGATGATGCATCGTCACTCATATATGCAATGAGGGAGGAGTGTTATAATGGTTAAACTGTTTAAAGATTCCTCTCCGCGAAAGATACAACCGACCTACTTTGATATTAGGTGCGCCGCAAGCCATGAACTACCTGTAAGTAAGGATGAATAGCTATTAACCCTCACAGGTTGGATCATAACACCATTTGGATTCCAGCAGCAGGGCATACGATTAAGTACGGTCATGCTCAAGGCAAGGTTATCCTGTGCCTTAGTGACCCTACGTGCGTGCGCGACGTCAAGTTACATCTCGAGGGCCGCTATTATATAAAGTACGTGACATATCCACCAAGCCCCAGGAGAATCAAGGCATAATCAACATAATGTGTTCTGCAGCTGGGACACGACGTTCCCTAGCGATTCACACCGACATTGCAAAGCATTTTGGAAGGAGTTGCCCTTCCATCACGATGCTTGGAGCTTTCTGCGGGTGTCAGCAGGATCATCCACAACGACCTTGGAGCCAGGCAACTATGAATTTCCTTTTCAAATGTGTCTGCCAGGACGATTACCGGAATCTATGCGGGGCATTGATGACTGTTATATCCATTATTTCTTGAGAGCACAGATCTATGGCCGGAAAGGCGAGAGTGTAGCCACGTCGAGGGAGGTCACCGTTCGAAAGGTGCACAACACGCCCTTGCGTACCGTTCCCAGTGTCAGAATCTCACCCTATGAGATAGAGTAAGGTCTTCAGAAGCTAATACTGGGTAGAGTGTCGAGAACGATTGGCCGGACAAGATAATGTACAAAGTCAGCATTCCAACCCCGACTGTCCAATTCGGCGGCAATATCCGAGTCACCTACCGTTTTGTTCCTCTGCTGAAGGGCCTCACCGTGAAATCTATTAGATCGAATATCATTGAAACACATACGGTATCGAAACCATATGCTTCTCGATCGCGAGAGGTGTTGACTGACGAATTTGACCCTCCAACCTGGGAAGAAATGGATATAAGTACCGATGATAGGTGTTGGTATCAATGCTTCCGGATGCTTCATCTACCAAAGTCTACCCGACAGTGCCTACAAAGCGTTGCAACAACGGTCCTGCAAGTTAGACATTCCATACAATTTTTAATTACTTTGTTAAATCCGGATGGCCATCTGTCGTCGGTTAGTTAGCCATTCCTATTCACCACCCCCGTGCACCATACTTATCGCCAGTAGGTTCGTCTTTCTCTTCCAATAGTCCTAATTTTCTATCCCTCGACCAGTGCTAGCCTCCGGGTCTTATCAAACCTTGCGACTTGGGACGAAGAAGAAAACACACTGCCCCATTATAGCGACCATGTCCGTGATGTGAAGCTTGTTGAGATATGCCCAGGCAACGCTTCAACCCATGCAAGGCCGGATTCGAACGAGAAGCCCCCGGACTACTCGGTATCTCACGGCGCCTCCGACATTCCCAGTTATTGGGATACCATTTGAGCGAGTATTTTCTGGGGAAGGAAAGGGCTGGGCTTTTGGGGCTGGCTAATCGATTGAGTCGATTTAAGCCATGAGTCCGTTGTCGCATTTGACACGGGCCGTGTTGTGGACATCGCTCGAGAAAAGCAAAGACTTCTACGAGAAACGTCTTGATATGTTGTGCTGAAACCGAGTAGTATCAGGGAAGGTGCAGGTATGATGGGAAAAAAAGGAACGGCGGGCCACGCTTGACGCTGCAAATGAACTATACATGACTCGATAGTGTTCCTTTTTATGAAATTGTGATGTATGCCTATCCGACATCATTCGATCCGATGTAACTCAACGTCAGATGTAAATTCAGATCGAGCTTACAACTAACACCCAGCAGACCCTAGATGAAATTCGCCGATGGGAGCTTTACTTCTCTTTCAGCGCAATCGGCGGCGACTGTAGGCTGTGGTAGATCTTTGGTGTGTAGGGAGATAGGGTCCCTATAAGTTGTGGAAGCCTCCAGTGGCGTCAGAATCTAGAAAGTATCACAGAAAATCGTGCTTGACGCTGATAGTCAATTTTACCACGTTCGGAAACAATATTCCGAGGGAAGTCAATTGCGACTGCTCAACTGGGCCTCCGATGCTTCCTTTGCGTAGTGCACTTGCCAAATGTGCTGTACTTGTCTCTAAGGCATTCCTTGCCACTTGGTCTTGGTCCGTCTCAGCCGGGAATCCACTTTCCTTCCGCATGTCTCAGGCTGGTGCAGTTCTCTTCTTTCATGAAAGTTCAGTTCGAGAGTTATATAATGTATTAATGAGCAGTCATGGCAGATATCTGAAGCCAGCGGCCAAGAGCGGCGAGAGTGTGGAGAAGCAGGCAGCTGGCAATCGGAGAGACGAAACACCTCCGGCCCGACGACGGGTGACAACCGTGGGAGCGGTGTTGTTGTTGCCAGCTGGACCGTGTGGTGCGATTCCCCGGTGGAAACCCGGTGGATTCAATTAGGGTTGCCCTTTTTTTCTCGATCGGGATCCCCGCATACAAGGTACGCGGAGCCACCACTTTCCGATTCCTGCTGCCCTCTAGCCAGGGATTGCGTGGTATCTTTGGCTATAATGAATGATTTATTGTAGACAGGCAGCCCGATGGCACGTGGGATATAACTAGGAGGAGGAAGTTGCCATTTCTCATGACCTGGTTAGCCACGACACAACCTTCGTCTAACTTACTAAAGGTCACCGAGTACTTCCCGACTACAGCAGTGGAAGAGGATAGAAAGATATAGACACAATCGAATATTGAATTAGGTACATTTTCACTGTCAACTGGGCGTTGCAGGCATGTCCACCTTTGGTACGAGTTGAATCATGTTGTGGGGCTTGCGTGCGAAGCGAGAGTTGTGGACCCAATCCTGCGTAAGGATCGTTCCAGAGTACGGATATTCCAGAATAACTAGCTCGTTAGCGTAATGTACGGAGTAGAAAGAGATTTGTTCCTCGGAAAATCCCCCAACGGTATTCATTTGACGACCCAGATACTTTCTAGGCACTTGGTAATGGAGTTACACTTGACATGAAACGGGGGATCCTTCGGATTTATACACTGTGGCCTTCGAATTATACTGATAGAGTCATCGCTTCAATTTCGTACCGATCGTAGATTCGAATAAAAATAAATATAGAGATCTGTGTAGAATCGTGTAATATATAGCGGCACAGCCGGCATACCAATTATAACTACCCTAGACAACACACATCATGGACACAGATTTCTGGCCAAGGCTCTGCTCATCAATGAGCTTAACAGCAAGGATTAGATAAGATCTACAAAGCGGCTTCCACATGTTCAACCTGCTTGACCTTCATGTCACCATGGTCGTCCTTGTTCTCCAACTGCGTAATTTGTGCTCCCAGACCCGTGCAAACATAAGTGGAAAACTCCTTCGTGGGAACCTTGCTCTGGAACATTTCGTCCAGCTCCTCCAGGGATCGATCTTTGGTCTCAGGCAGAAGGAAATATACGAAAGCGATCGCGGCAACCGAGAAACTGCCGTAGATAAACGTGACGCGACCACCGATAGCCGCTTGGACGTATGGATTGACGAAATTAATGGGAACGGAGGTGACGAAGCTGCCGAGCGAAGCCAACAGAAGAGTCCGTTCTCGCAATTGTCCCGTTCCGATTTCACCAGATAGAATCCAAACACCCGGTCCCCATGATAAACCGTAGAAGACATACCACAGAATGAGCATCGCCACGCAACCATTCTGGGTCATCAAACTGAGGTTGTCGGTCCCGTGCGCACTGGCGCCACCGACTCCCATCATCATGGCAGCCATGAGCAACGCACCCACGAGCATATTAATCCGCCGTCCGAGCTTATCGAAAGTGTATAGGGAGATGAGGTTGGCCACAAGACCGCAAGTCTGGACAATGACGTTCGACTTCAATGGATCCGGAAATCCCAGCTGTTCCATGAACGTAACAATAAAGTTGTTGATAAACGAGATCCCCTGGGCCTGCTGCAGGATTTGAGTGCCCATCGCAATGACGGTTCGTCGCAGGTTCACCCCGCGAAAGCAGTCGAGCAAGCTCGTTGCCTTATGGAACTCACGCTGCTCTTCTAGCTGGAGCTGTAAGAGCTGAATTTCCTCTTTTGCGTTGTAGTCGGGCCCAAACAGAACTTTCATCGACGTTTCGGCTTCCTCCAGCCGTCCGCGATAGACCAAGTATCGAGGGGTCTCGGGGAGAAAGGTATATCCAAGCACGATTCCTACCGGAACGAAGAGCTGACAGAGAATGACTGTGCTACGGGGCGGTTAGTTAAGCCGAGTAATCCAAGGAGAAATAGGCCAGAGAAGACATGGCACTTACAGATACGCCCATTCACTTTTGATGTTCTGGCAGAGGAAAACCACGAGTGTCCCCATGAAGCCACCGAATGTATTCCAAATCGAGTAAGCTGTCAGAAACGCACCTGGGCAGATATGGTCAGCATTCACTTCCTGCCCGTCACCATCTCGCCTTGTCCATTGACGAACCTCTGACCTTGGTGGGAGCACATTCGGACTGATACATCGGTACCACATTGGAGGCCACTCCGATGCCGGAATATACCACGATACGGCCAACAACAAGCTGCCAGAAGGAAGTGATGGCAGAAGCCTCCAGAACCGTTCCAACAGTCAGGAGACCGGTCATCACTAACAGTGTCGGCTTCCTTCCCAAATGCGAACATAACCAAGGAGCTGCGAGACATCCGAGAATGATACCAGCCGAACCGGTGCCTGTGCCGGCCGACTGCTTCTGCGAGGGAAGACTGTATCCACCGGTGCTTGGATCATACGCGCCATACTTTTTGTTAAACTGATCCAGACCCAAGGCACCTCCCCACCAGGAGTTGTCAAATCCGAATCCCATAGCGCCCAAGGAGACGAAGCATCCGATGAACACGAGACGGGCATTGAGCTCCTGGTAGAGAGCGGACTGCTTGAAGGACCCTAACATATTGCCGGTGCTCGCAAACCAGGCACAATTAGAGGGGGTGAAAAGTGAGACGAGTTTGCATACACATCGTAACGGTGCAAGAGTTCCCCGGCATACTTATATTAATCAATCAAACCCCCATCGACCCGGGGAAGCGAAAGGCGGAGCGGTACACGGAGTAGTGACAAGACCGCTGGTTGAGACTAACGAAGTTACTGACGCCATAAACCTCGGATTGGCACGTTCATGGCAGCCTTACTGTAGTCTATTGGGGGTAAACGTAGGCCCGCGGGGATTTAGTTGGGTCGATTAGGGTTAACTCCACGAGATTGGGGAAGCCGGAACCCCCATGGGGCCATTCTGGGTGGAATGGATTTAAACCCGATTCAAACTGTGGGGAACGTCTCTCTCGGGTTCGTGAAGGTTGAAGCTACCGATGAAATTCCCGATCGAATTCCGCTTGGTTCAAACTGCCCTTTTCGGCCCGGCTTGGCCCCGGTTTTTTCGTCGTCAAAGTAGCTGGTGGCTGCGATTACCCTTTTCGGCCTAATGTGGATGCGGCAATTCTGGGGATATTCTTTCTCGCAACGAGGTGTCAAAGTGGATTTTTCTCTCCTGTTCATGTCGTCATAATTTCTGGTGGTCTGTGTCTGCAAGTCTGAAATAAGAGACGGAATCCCTCACTCTTTCCGCATAGTAGGGAAACTCTCATTGCATTCCTGTTGAGTTGACTCCAGATCTCACTATGGCACAGACCGAGCGTCTCCAGACATTTGCTTCCAAGCCACGGGTGTTTATCCTGAGCGACATCTCAAACGAACCTGACGATGCGGAATCCCTCGTTCGGTATCTTCTCTACTCGAATCAGTTCCAGACCGAGGGATTGGTCGCCTGTACATCGACATGGATGAAGACCAAGGTGTGTCCACAGGACATGCATAAGATTATCGATGGCTATGAAAAGGTAGTCGACAACCTGAATGCCCACGCCCATCCACAGGATCCGTATCCGACCGCAGAGTATATGAGAAGCCTGATTAAGAAAGGCGCTGAGGTATGACTCCCTGCAAATATGGGCGTTCCGTCGGGAAACGGCCAGCTTACGCAATGCGATAGACGTATGGAATGTCGGCGGTCGGAGACGATATCCCGCTCAGCGAGGGTGGACAACTACTACTTGAGCGTATCGAGGCAGATTCGACCGAGCCTCTTTGGGTTCTGTGCTGGGGTGGCACCAATGTGCTCGCCTCGGTTCTGCTCAAGATTCAAAATACCAAGTCGAAACAAGTTGCGGCAGCACTCAGATCCAAGCTGCGTGTGTATACAATATCCGACCAGGACGACACCGGTGTATGGATCCGCCACCGATACCCCGATATCTTCTACATTTGCTCGGTTCATGGATGGAATATGTACGGCATGGCAGCCTGGTGCGGTATCTCTGGCGATGGCTGGTATGGATTTGATAAAGGCGGTCCGGATCCCAGCAAGATCAGCAAGGAATGGATTCGGGAGAATATCCAGATCGGACCTCTCGGTTCAACATACCCAGACTACATGTTCATCCCCGAAGGTGATACACCAACCTTCCTTTACCTGATTCAGAATGGTCTTGGAGTCCCAGAACGTCCGGAGTGGGGCTCATGGGGAGGTCGCTACATCGCAACGGACATCAGCGCCAAAGGTCTCCGCAATGGACACTACAGTGACACCGTCGATGAAGCAGTTGGGCTAGACGGAAAGACGCACAAGTCCAATCATGCGACGATCTGGCGCTGGCGTGATGCTTTCCAAAACGATTTTGCGGCGCGCATGCAGTGGACGCTCTCGCCTGAGCTGAGCAAAGCCAATCACCAACCCGTCATTATCCTGAACGGCAGCAAAGGACTAGAGCCCTTACATCTCGAGTTGGAGGCGGGTTCGACATTTGAGCTCGACGCTTCCGAGACCTACGACCCGGACACAAATGATTCTCTTACGTTCAAATGGTATCAGTACAAAGACCCGAGCGCGACGCAGTGGTCTGTCCACCACGAAGTGGGACAGCTGCAGTTTGAACCCCTCAACTCCACTGGTAGCAAGGTCAAAGTGACTGTGCCGCCGCCTGAGAAGTGTTGTCTTGAGCTTATCAGTCGCGAAGCGCTCCCTCGAGGCCAGTTGCTGCACATCGTTTTGGAGGTGAAAGACAACGGAACACCGCCGTTGACTAGCTACCGACGAGTCACTGTCCAGACTTTGAACGAGAAGCTGCTTGGCGGTGGTGGTGGTGCGGAGGCCATTGGCGACGTTATGAGAGACATGATGTAACACGATATGATATAGACAAATTTATTAATTGATTCAAGATAGTATCAGATGCCTCGGCTTTCTGTTGTTCACCGCTGGCTACTCGCCACTCAATACTTCGTATATATAATCCGACTTGCCGCCACAAAGACGGTGAAGCCTTCAATCTATGACTTTGTTCTGGTCAACCCATGCCCGGATGTCCCAGAAATTGCGACATTTGTGCATGGTGTTGAAATCAACATAGCGACCCAGAGGCGCTGTATCATCTGCCACGATCATCACCGGAGTAACATCAGCTGTGCACATCACGTTCAACCGGAGTGTCTCGAGACAATGATCTGCGCAGGCGTTCAAAATCATTGACATTTTTATATAGGATACACGGCTACTCACCTATATGTGTGGCTGTAACGGCGGTGCCTTGTGACTCAAATTGGGACGCTGGATACCCAAATTCTTCCTCGTACGCCTTCTCATAAATCTTTAGCCGGACCATGTGCTACATGTTTCTGGTCAATTAATCGTCTCCAAGGAGCGGCAGGATATTTGACTAACCAAGCAGTGCAGCTGGTGAAACACCTCCAGATACCCTACGTAACCATCCCCATTTTTATTCGGGGTTCGGAGCCAGCTCGCAGTCGACGATTTATTGAGCAATGGCAGCTTCGTCTCTGGGATGTTGATGCCCGGTGCTGAGGAGCTTTAGCTTCGATCTCGTGATTGCAACATACAGTGTCTGAGCAAGTGCTCGTCCTACCCATGAACAGTTTATTCCATGCGGCCTCTGTCTGGTTGGTAGGCCGTCCCCGATAGACGGACGGTTGTTCAAAGTCACCCGCTATGTTGTAGGATGTATATCGGATGATCCCTGCATCTATAACGGGTGCTATTCTGTATTCAGCCACTCTTCAAAGTGTCTATACGTCCGACTTACGCACAGTAGGAGGAAAGTCGGGATGTGCACACCTGGTCTGTAGCGACTGTCTGATACCTGAACGCGAGGAAGCCAAATGCAGTGAAGAAGAAAGCCAGTTGGAGGAACCAGGGGACTGTGCGGGCCAGAAAGGAGGGAGGGGAGGTAGACAATCCATTTGAGTCCACATGGGTGTATAGGTGCCTCTGGGGCGACATATCCGCTCTGTGTCGAATATCGTGTAAGAGGCGTTTCATTATCGTCGGACTGCACGATGAGCTTTCGGCAAGCTTAGAGAGATACTTTGAAAATCACCAAGAAATGCAACGGGAAAGCTTACGGCTCAATGCAGACGGCATCAGCAGGAGCTATCATAAGACAGCTCCTTCCTGTGCCGCACGGGGATAGATATCATCATTTAGTACCCAATCTGAATTATCTGAACGTGTAACTGCCTGGATAAGGTGCCGAGATGTACGTCCCGATCCTTCACTCAAACCTGTTCTTTAACATCTCCATATTAAGTCACATAACAGCGTAGCATTGAACGGAATAACCAAGAACCCTTGTATGAGATCCATACTGAGGCCCAATAAATACGAGGCCAGAGTGCATCCATGTGCAACAGAGTGGGTGAGAAGGCATCGGAGCACTATCATGTCCTGTTAAGTGTGGTTACATTCTCCTTGTGGGCAGCGGCCTTGGCACCACGAAGCCCAGCTTCTTACTTGATGGGTAAATAGAGGCTGTTTTCGAGCTTGAACGGCCTTGCCTAGTCATTCGTCGACATCCTGAATTCAACGAGGGATCACGTTCCCGGACCATGTTCCCTGGGCACAGGAATTTAGATCCACAACAAGGCATGGGACTGACAGTGGAGGGGATCTGAGGATATTACAGTGCCCGTAATAGTAGATGCCCCGGCGGATGCCGTTTCTTGGCGGTTTAGGCCCCTCACGCAGGATTCCATAGTTACTTGAGATCCATCCTAGCGCTTACGTGAACATGTGGACTTCCAATAGACTTGTTGGTAGCACTGCAGTGGTAACTTGTGACGACCTCGAAGATAGTGACAATCTATTCGTAGTGGAGAAAGGTAGCGTGACGAAGATCAGGACAATGGAGGCAGACCCATTTTCTCAACCCATTCACGGATCTCCCAAAAGTTCCGACACGTGTGCATAGTATTGAAATCAGGAGTTCGCCCTTGAAAGGTGTGTGGGTCATCTATAAACAGTAAAGGTGTCACATCCGAGGTGCACATAAGGGTAATGCGCAGGAGTTCAATGCAGTGATCTGGGTATGGGTTAGTATTCGACGCCGGATGGTGCTCGAATGTGCCAATGATGGTAGAAGTACCTATATGGGTCTTTTTGATTGCCTCATTCCCAGGGCCACTTCCATCTGGCCATTCACCAAAATGGTCATGGTAGCTGTCCTTATGGACTTCCAAACGGAGCGTATTCTATCTATTATTAGATCATCAATTGATTTCGCCTATAGATGACAAGAGTTGGACCTACTATGCAGTGTAACTGGTGGAAGACCTCAACCAAGGCAGCGAATTCATCCCCAGCCCCATGATCTGGACCAGGAGGCGCGTGAAACCAGTTCAGACTTGTCGGACCGGACTTATTGAGTACCTCTAGCTTTTCTCTTGGTACCCCGATTGCAGGAGCTAATTGGTTTAGTGTTGCGTCTATGGTGGAGGAGTGGTGTTGCTTACTTTCCCAGAGCGCTTTCCACGACGCTTCGGTAAGATTGCTGGGCTGTCCCCGATAGTTTGAAGGTTTGTCGAATTCGTTGTGGAAATTTTTGGATTCATACTTGATAAGCCCTTCTTCAATTAGAGGAGCTGATTTTGCGTTAGACTGTGTTATTTGGGAGTATAATGGGCAAGGTAAGTGTGATGTGTGAGCATACAATATGGTGACAGTTGATGGGTACATTGTAGGGCGCTTGGCTTCATTGTAAGTGCAACCAGGCCGAGCGTCAGAGAGACACAGAAGGCCAAAATGTGGATGAACCAGCTGAGGCTACTTCTCGGCGGCCTCAGGAATTCTTCCCTGAAAGGAATCCGCTGTTCGAGGAATGGTTGGGTAGGACTAGAGCTATCCTCCGAGGTGCGTTCAGCTGATGGAGGTGCCATGACTGTTGTTCCTGCTGGCATAGAAAAAGCAGTATTTCCGAGATAAAATGATGGAGAACGGGAAACGCTCGTGTTCTGGGAGAAGAGAAACCCGAGACTAGAGGGGATCTTCTACAGTTGAGCTTTCTGTGGTCAAACAAGAATACCAAATAACACACCAGGATACTCATATTTCTGGCATTGGCAAAGGATCAGATACCCTGGCATGGTCGAATGTAACGTTATTGCAGTATGCGTCCGGGGCTCGGCGATCATTTGCATCCGACCTAATGGCCAGAAATTCGTAATAGTATAAGCCGTTCGAACATTCAACGCTGTTCTCAATGCTATATAAGTCCCCTAAGTTGCGGCCCTGAGGTGCCCCATATTGCAAGTGGAGCAAACCAAATCTTTTCAATCAGTCAGTTATAAGTACTTAACCAGAGAGACCCGAGCGAAAATGAAGACCTTCTTGCCCCTCGTTTCGCTTCTGATGGGCGTAGGGATGACTTCTGCTGCCCCCGCTCTAAAGGTATGGACAACTTCAATAGCCAGAAATGTGAAATATAAGCAGTAATTAATAAGAACAGGTCGCCGCTGAACGCGACGTCAACCCGGAAAGCGCACACTCATTTAAGATAAACGCCTACAGTTCTCCTCCCTCTGATGGTAAGGTTAATGATGCCTTGCACCGCAGGGAGGAGGTTACCCCGGAAGGTGCAAATCTATTCATCATTCATTCTTATGGCAATCCATCAGAGCGCAAAGTCGATGATGCGTTAGAGCGCCGAAACGAGGACAGTGTCGACGGCGCACGTATCTTCAATGCTATCGAGTCCTATGGTTCTTAACCATGTCGAAACTTGATTATTCTATGCAGCGCCTGGAAGAGTGATGGAGCTTCGGACTACCGGTTTATTCTCACCGCGAGTGACTCCTGATGACAAGATATATGTATATCGGGTATACTGCGCAACGAGCATAGTATAGTGAAACTGTCAAGCAGGTAACCTAGGCTAATCTGAATTTGTCGGGATTTTAACTACGTGGCTGTCATATAACTACCGAACAATGGCAACTCAGGCTCATCTCCTCGGCGGGCAGATCATACCACAGACGTAGTATGTAGCCAAAGCGATTGTCCTCCCTTCATCTATTGTTGTCGTCAGCATTGCGCTGTACCGTTTAAGGTAATAAAGTTCCGTTGCCAGCCACTGTGATATGAATGCCTAGGTGTTGAAGCCCAAACTGGAATCTTGCCAGAGTTGGTTGGTCGCACCATGGGTGACACACCTACCCGATTCTACTAATACGAGGGCGCTACGTTTACTTTTTTCGGTTGCGAGCACTTCAAAGAGACATGGTCTGACACTCAAACAATCAAGACTATGGCTGCTATGTCTTTGATAACTCAATTGTTAACCTGCTCGTATCACTGCGCGTGCCTGGATATGATTTCATCCCCACTAACGTAGTTCTCGTGTGACTATCGAATCTCTATAGCCTGTTGGCGAAGGTTTTATCGGCTAGGTTTCCCCGCACGGCACTTCAGCACGGACAATATCTCGCGGAAATTGACGCTATTGGACTGTCGCTCCAATTATCCCTTCCTGCTCTACCTACGAGGCTCCACCCCCGCAGTTTTGATGGGGAACTCTAGTGATCGCCGTATCATATAGCTTATCCCTGCTTAGAGGGTAAACGATGTTGTAAAGAACAATGCCATGGTCTGCAATGGCGTGTACGCTGGTGCGCGGAGTTTCCATAAAACTAATACTATAAAACCCCAAGGGCACCATGAGCAGAGCTGCGAAAAAGATTTAACTCTCTCTGATCTTCATTGTAACATCAGGTGGAGTAGTTAAAACATTCGCAATGACATCTGAAAGCATGGTTATTGACCCAGCATGGCCACCTGGGACTGTTCGAATTGAAGGTATATAGGAGCACTGCACTTTCCATTCATAGCCTTCTTGTTAAATATTCTGTATGACAGGAGCTTCCGAGTCTGACCAGAGATCGAACATTATTCTACAACCAAAGCCAAGCCACGACCCCAACGATCCGCTAGTGAGTTTGAGCATCCGCGAGGGCAAGGAAAACCTGCTGATATACAACAGAATTGGTCCACGTGGCGCAAGCACCTCAACTTTTCCTTGGTTTCCTACTATGTGATCATGGTATTTGCATTGTAGGTCCTACTCTCTCCAGCCATATGTTTCATCCTGTCTCACGACTCGTCCAGAATTGATGTGGCGACGGTTACTTGGGGTCCTGTCAACGCCGAACTCGGGTTCAGCTTCGAGATCCTGAATGACAGCTACGCAGCAGGATGTGGGGCGCTCTGCATCGGAAGCGTTATTATTATCCCCTTTGCCCTTAAATATGGTCGACGGCCAGTATATGTCTTTAGTACTGCGTTTCAATGTGCTATCAGCGTATGGACGGCACGGATGATGAACGTCGCCGACTTGATGGTGGTCAATATCCTGAGCTGTGTCGTGGGGGCATTGGCAGAGGTCCTGGTTCAGATGACTGTAGCAGATATCTATTTCGTCCACCAGAGGGGCTTGATGAATGGTATCTACGTCTGGATCATGACCGTGGGGACTAGCCTGTCTCCACTTGCCGGCGGGTACATCGTGGACTCTCAGGGCTGGCGCTGGGTCTGGTGGTGGATGGTGATTTTATTCGGTACCGGATTCGTCGCTTTCTTATTTTTCTATGAAGAAACAAAGTTCATTGCGACATCTACTGAGGAAGTTCCTCCCTCCTTGTCACCAGAGAACAGAAAGGGAAGCTTTGAACATCAAGAAAACGTGACAAAAGATGAGGAGAACCCACAGCAAGACAGCAAAATTCGGAGGGAGGCTGAAATAGGCAACTGGATTGACCGTTCTATTCCCAAGAAGACCTATTGGCAGAGGCTTGCACTATGGACCATCTCACCGAGCTCTCTAGCCAATTTCGCACGTCATAGCTACGAGCCATTTGTCATACTTTTCACAATTCCTGCCATATTCTTCATGGCCGTTGTGTATGGAGCCATGACAGCCGCAGTGACGGTTACCGTCACGACGCTTTCGTCGTGGATGACCATTCCGCCATATAATTTCACTGCCGCGCAGATTGGCCTAATGGGTCTCCCGTCATTTATAGGCACATCCTTGGGGATTCTCCTCGCAGGGCCCTTGAGTGACAAACTCATTGTACTTCTCGCGCGGAGAAACAATGGGATTTATGAGCCTGAGATGCGCCTCTGGCTATCCTTGGCATTTACTCCCTTTGTACCTGCTGGACTGATCATGTTTGGAATCGGTCTAGACAAGGGGCTTCCGTGGCCTGTTCCAGCTGTAGGCCTCGGATTAGCCTCCTTTGGCTCAACACCGCCTAGTAGCGTCTCTCTAACATATCTTACTGATGCCTACACCGATGTAAGTTGCAATCCAAATCATGTCTCTATGCTTCGCTCACGGGTTCACTTGGACAGATTGTGGCGGGCTCTCTGGTGGGTGTTACCTTCATCCGTAACCTCATCTCCACGGTCTTTGTGTTTGCTCTGGCTCCGTGGATCGCCAGTTCCGGGTTGACGGGCTTTTACATTACATTCAGTGTGATCTTAACCGCCATACTCCTTGGCAACATTCTGTTCCTCATATACGGCAAGAAACTTCGGGTTCTGGGAGCGAGGAGATATCTGTATTTTGCAGGGAACCAGATCGACCTGCGCGAATGAATACTGATGTGTCCATTGTAAGCCTATGCAGCAAGCGAGTTATAGTGCCAATGAGACTTGAGGATCAATATGGTAATAGAACCTTCTCCCACAATAGACCCGGCCATAGGATTGGCACTTAGGCGCCTCAACTGTCCCTCAGCCTTGTACGGCTGACCTGAATGTCGATCGCTATCCGACGGTGTCTACCCCGAGTATAATAGAAGCAGACAATCAAACCAAATGCTATATGCCAAGCCCCTCAGAAATGTTCTACGTCTCCACATCGCTTAGCGACGTCGATCATATCTTTCTTCAGCATAGCCTACAACTGCATTTCCTGATTAGGTTAGCGGATGGAGTGCCTCATCGCAAATGATAATGGGTTCCTCAACTAACACCTTTGATTTCGTCGCAGGATAAGATGAGATGGGGCGGCGGTGCTGCGGCTAGCTGAAGCTTGTCTGGAAAAAAGTCGGCGAATCTGGACATTCACAGGCCCGCTAAATTGAGCATTGGATTCACACATCATAGTAGGCTGATCCTGACGTGTCCCCCACTTCCTGTCATATAATCATACACCTCACGGCCGTACGCACAGACTAGCCCTGCGCCCCGGACTGGTGGGCTGAGATGACCGATCTAGAATGATATCACTGCTGGAGGCCCGAGTCTTGCTGCAGGCTGAGGTGAGTGACGTTGAGAAGATGACAGGTCCCTCCCTGACCGGATAAAAAAGGCCGGAGGCGCTCTCCTGGGACCTGGATTCATCTGCATTCATTTTTCTCTCCATCGCTTGCCGTGCTGTACCTTGCACTCGAAGTACTTTATCCTTTGCTATATTTCAGCATCTATCTACATAGCCATCCATCCATTACCATGGCCAATCGCGATTACTACGGCGACAACGTCCCCCTCAACTTGGTCGGGGAACAGGAGAACCGGCAGTTTCCTGCTCAAACTCAAATCCAGAGCCCAGACTCACAGTCTAGTTTCGGCCAAGTATGTTATTCATCTCAAGAGCAACGATACTCCTACCGGGAAAGCCTAGGAGGCTGATAGAAGATAGTTCCCCAATCAGAATGAGCACAATCTTCCTTCCGCTCCAAACACCACCCAAAACCTCCCCTACGAACAAGACCAAACGCAGTGGCGTGACCCCACAAACCCTGAATATGGACCGAATGGCGAGGAGGGGGAAAAAGGGCTGGGGTCAACGCTTGTCGGCGGCGCGGGGGTATAATTTTTCCCTCACCTAGACCGTACCCCCATTTCCAAGAAAAGACATCTAACTCATTGAATCCAGGGCGCATTCGTCGGTCACGAAGTCGGCAAGAAATCAGATCATGGTGTACTTGGCACGATAGGCGGTGCGATTGCTGGAGCGTTTGCTGCGAATCTAGCTAGTAATGCCGTCAAGAATCACGGAAACGATCACGGAAACGATCATGGAAACAATTATGGAAACAATTATGGAAACAATTATGGAAACAATTATGGATACGATCATGGATACGATCATGGGCACTATCATGGGCATAGAGGCAGGCTTTCGTGTGGAGAAAGACATAGGCAGCGGAAAATTGCAAGGTTGGAGAGGAAGTTGGATAGATTACAATGATTTTATAAGATCAAGGGGCGCGTCGATTATTCTTTGGGTTCTCTTACCTCTTTTTAGTTATTCAGACTTCGGTGATATCGCGGTGTTTAGGTGTTTCGCAATGTTTATTTCTTCGCCATTGGATTATTCCTCTCTAACCACCTAAAGGTAGCTTCGCGGAATTATTCGATGGGGAATCCATCGCGTTATGGATCTCGATCATTGCTGCCACAACAGTACAATTGCACCACACAATGAAGATTTGAATGCCTCTCCGCCAGTATTGCTCACATTGAACTATTGTCGACAAATAAAACATCTCAATTGCCTAATCCTCGTTAAGAACATACCGGTGTCTGGCTTTGCCAGTCTCTATATCCTGGATGGCCTGATTCGCCTGCCTCATCGGGACCTCCTGCACCCACGACTTGAAATTTTTCTCACGGCCAGTTCCAACATCTCACGAATCTCGCCAGGGCCACCCATTAGAGAATCACTGAATTTGACTCTTTTGACATTCAACGCCGTGGCTGGAGTGATAAAGACCCATTATCAGGAATGCCGAGTTGTACAAAGCACCCATCGGTTATCAGAAGCGAGAGGTAGTCGGTGAGAGGCATCGTTTTACTGGTTAGGAAACTGCACCCCAAGATATTCGTCATAGAGAGATATGCACCTTCGAGGATGAGACTGTGGAGATAATGAGATCCAGGGACCGTAGGTGGCGGTTGGTTCAGTTCGGACTCTTATCAGTAGCAATGTAGGCATCTGCAACAAGCCCCAAAGGATCTCCTTTCTTGCCTTCCTTGCGCGAGATAGCAATAACTTTGTCGGCTTCAGGTGGGTTGGTAAACATGATAGCATAGAGGCCTAGGCCGCCAACACCTATAATACAAATATTTCCCCCTGGGCCACATCTATAATGACGAAGGGGAGAATAGGCTGTAATACCAGCACAGAGCATGAGCGCCGCTCACGCAGAAGGGCTTCAGGAATTTTGATCACAAAGTGGAAGGTGAACGATGGTAGAGGCCATATCCACCATAGAACTTCCCTCCATCCAGTGCTTTGAAGTATACGTGAGCCCAAAGGGTTTCGGGCAGTATGTCTCTGGGGCAGCAGAACACTCCTCACTATGGCCTTGGCGACCCAGACAAGAATCATTTTGAGCAACAACTCCCACTCGGTCACCGACCTTGACACCGTTCTCAACGTTAGAACCGACTCGGACAGCAATTCCAACGATTTCATGGCCAACGCAACAAGGATATAAAGTAGGACCCTATATGGTCAGATATCAGGTCTATATGAGTTGATGATAGGACATACCCATCCGCTTCGCAATGTGTGTATATCAGATCCGCAGATGCTGCAGTAGGTGATCTTGATATCCACAGCGGTCTCTTTCCAGGGTTTCGGTTCAAGCTTTTGCCAGACTATATTGTCCTGAACAGACTCAGGGCCCAAGCCCATCCATCCTTCGAACTTGTAAGCGGTAGGTGTCACTTTGTGGATCGAGAAACAGTTCACGGTTTCTGAAGATGTTCGAGTAGTTGGGACAGGCGTCGATTGCCACGAGGTTGAGCTCCATATACAACCATAAATGCTCGATTTCGTTAGTACAGAAGTTATATAGTACTCTAGATATGTTCATCGCTCTTTCCCAAACTGAAGTATTGTAGGATAGTCAACAAGCCATCTCGTAGAGTAATTGTAAACCATAACATACACCGTGCTAACATATTATCTCCTTCAAAAGCCAATCTCACATTACCTTCACATTACACTTGCTATCCAATCTAACAAAAATGCCACAAGTCAATCCATTCAAGAAATTAGTGGAGGTGGTACGGAAGGTCAAGTGTGTGATTGAGCCCCGAAAAGGCCTGCCAAAGGGGATGAGTGTTCATAGATTTTTCGAATTAATGGACGAGGTGGACGATGCCCTAGCGAATAACGGGAATAATGAAATCGCTTTGGCATACAGCAAATTAACTATGGACGACATAGAAAAGCACTTTGGTATCCCCAGGGAACCGGTGCCCCTGCTCTTCCCATCCTTGGGCATGCCGGTTCCCGAAGCGCTAGGTAAGCTATCCTGACTAGAGTGGTATAATATATTCGTTGATTATCTGTATAGCCAAGGACCTCGATGATTTACGTTGTACGACCAAGGGCAGTATTGAGAACGAAGCCCTATCAAGGGTAAGGATCAACCTGATCCTCCAAGCCGTTCTCAAAGAACGGCGGCGGCTCGCCCCCCCTCAAGCCCAAATAATGTACCTGGGGTTTGAGACCCCGTTATCTTCTATTATTTCGCAAAAGGTCATACTTCGCGGGGAAGCAGACTATACGGTGTGGTATACAGACCACAGGAAAGAGACCAATCAATTGGTCATAGTTGAAGCGAAGAAGGCGAGGCATGTAACTATGGGACTACCCCAATTGTTGGGCTACATGGGTAAGCATCTCCAGCTGTGGTATTGTGTATGTAGACTATACAACTGTATTTCTAACATTAAGTTAGCCAGTGTCCAAGTCGCGCGACGTACCACGCAAAAATCCAAGATTACTGTTTTTGGCGCGCTGACCGACGGGTATCAGTGGGATTTTGTTTATTTGAACGAAAACAGTAAAGTGAGGAATCTCCTACTTGGTTTGGTAATTCTCAATTCGCTACTAACATACTATAGTACTCTTGGATAACGTTCAGGTGGGACAGTGGCCAATCCCCGCACATCTGGGACATCCTATATTGGATGGTGGCTTCTGCGGAGGTCCAGTCGCCACGTGGGTCAGACTCTTCGTGAGCATTGTGCTTTGTAAAGTTGGGGTCATAGAGCCAGTTATTGGGCATGGTTCCTGTGTATATGTTATAGTAACTGCCGTGCGGCCAATCGAACTTTGTTGCAAAAGTCCCTTTAATGTATTGCTTGCCAGAACAATCTACGGACAGTGTCGGGCACAAAATCACCAGCTTAGAATGGCTCCCCCCCAAGCAAGAGCACGTCCCTTTCCTTGCACCACTTAGGGAACCAGGCATGTTCTATCGGATTGCAATCATCGGGACCACGTATAACCGCCCCAAAAGAGTGGTAATCGGTGTTGAGCGTGAGATCAAACTGGGCCACATATTGGGTTAGAAGGCTATTTCGGGCCAGTTTCTTGTGGCTCCTGACTTTTCTCATGAGCCATGGATCTACCCAACATAAGAAAGGTAGGGGACTTGGTGAAAAAGTCCCAGCGTCCACCCAATATTGCAGGTTCTCCATGCGGATATAATCTCGGTTTGGCATCCACTTAGCGTGGGTATCGATCATTCCAGAACGGTGGCTATAGGGCCTATCAGGGTCCTTGGGGTTCCAGAAACGGACAATCGAATTTGGAGGCTGTTGAAGAAGCATACGCCGCCAGCTCGCCTCGGGCCGCATATACGCCTGCTCTCTCTTCTCTGATGAAATATGAGGAATTCCACGGTGTCCGCCGCACATCCAAGCACCCATTCTAGGACGTGAGTCGAGTTGTGTGCGAATAAACTCGAACCATATTTTTTCGACCACGAGTGGGTTTTTGATTGGCGGCTGGCCTGGCGCTACCATATCCACAGGGATATAGAACAGTGCCTGTTGTATCTTGCGGGAGCTTTTGATGAGGTTATTCCACGTGCAACAGACTCGAGCGGATATTAGCAATGTATGCATGTCCAGATTTAGCAGAATGGCTTCCAAGATCTCGGGGATATAGAATATTCTGGATGCATCCGATAAGCGATAGCCCCTGTTTCTAGGAAGCGTGGAGCGCCTACTTCTTCCCCCCGAAAGCATTACCTCTGGACCGGGCATCCTGGCTAATATTGGAGAGCTCGGATAACTTGGAGGTTGTTTAGGAAATGGTGGTTTTGGCAAAGTGGAAATTTTGGACAAGCGAGGTGGAAATGACTCACTTGGTGGTCGTGTCAACATAACATCATCACCTTGGGTGTTTGGTTGCGTCACTGCCGCGCGTGACTTGGATCTGGATCAGAAGTCAGAAGACTCGGATAAGTATGGCTATTATACACATAATTATGTATAGAATAGGGCTCCGGTCCTAGACATGGTTGTCCCCTTAACAACGTATTCCCCAATGTGCTTTTCCCGCAGAGCTCAATCCACACACCCCCACACGATTTCAGGGGCGCTCATGCATGTTGCTTATATCTGCAGTTCCCTGATAGGCCGGTAAAGATGTGTCTGGCACGTGTAATGTAGTATACAATGGCAAGAAAACTGCTGCCTCCGATACCGACCACGCTCCAGTTCATACTCTCAACGCTTGGGTGCACTTCCGAGGGCCAAAAGATGAAACAGACAACAATGATAATGTACAGGATCGCAAACGCGTTAATTGCGATACCCTAGACACCAATGGAACGGTCCCCCGGCAAGCTTCGCACCGGGCATATTGATAACGTCGTCATCACTGTCAACATACTGAGAGATATCACCATTGATACGGCGGTAGAAGAGCAGGATTGAAAACATGAGATAGGAAAGGTACAATGCCGATACTGCCATCGACAGAATGCCATCCAGGGCAACAGAAGAACCGATATTAATGAGAGCTAGCATCGAACTGACCACGACTGTAAGTATGACCGACTGGACTGGAAGCGCCTGGGACAGGGAGACCTTGGAGAAGTGACCATCAGCTAACTTAACTGAACAGTTTCGTAAAGAAATCTTCTTACCTGAATCCACCAACGCCAACCCGGAACTACCCTGTCCCGGGAGAAGGACCAAAGTTGACGAGACGCCGCAGCCAGCAGGCCCATAAGTGAGCAGCAGTATATGATCAGAAGAACAGAGCACATTAATAGTCAGCGAGGGAGCGAATCAGTAGCTTTGTGAAAATCTCCCTAAAAGGGTACCCAGTGCGGGAGTTTAACGCATCCTCAAGGTTGCCAACGCAAAAAAGAACGGCAATTAGCATACCGAAGCCGAGACGACCATTCAGTATTACACTAAGCACTATAGCGTGAGGAATAACGCAGGATGGATTTGCGACCTCTTCAGACATCTATTGCAGGCAATTGGCAAACGTCACATAAGCATATATCAAACCAACAACTCACATGCACAGCGGCATCACCTCCGGCAAAGCCAAAGGCACAGCTAGTCATACCGACGAACCAAGATAATCCTTGTGTACTGAAGCCCCCGCTATTTAGAAACTCTAGGAACACTTCTTCCTTTGGCTTATGTTCCGACAGGCACGCCAAGGGAATCAGAATGCCGGAAAATCTAAGAATATGCACGACCAAAAGGACAGTCTCAATGCGAGGCAGGAGTTTTCCACCCACCAGGTTCACAAGCATTGCGCAGAATAGTGTACCCCAGACAATCAATGTACATTGCCAAGGTAGTGAAGATACAGACTGTTTCCCAGGATCGCAGCATCCTGGATCATTGTTCAGGTCATGAAGGCGCACGATGCAAGAGCAGTCTGCCAACCAAGAACAGCCCAACAACCTAACATCATCGGGTCTCAGCAATGACCAATTAGAGTATGGAATAGAGATTACCTGAAACATAGCTGAGGAACTTCTGGTATTTGATGAGGGGAAGCATGGCAGCCGAGTGGTATTGCCCTCCGGCAGTGGGTGCCCTATTCTATGACTAGCTCCAGAATCTAAGCCAGTTGGGGCCAACGACATGCAGTTGCATCTGTCTAGTACGTGTTTACACCACTAATCTGCCCGATGGGCTTGATGCATGCATGAAAGGTAGGACCTTAACTCAGTGAAGAATATTGCATTTCTCAAAAAATGTTACTAGGAGGCAATTTCAAGCATCTAGGGGAGTTAGCGCAAAGAAAGCGCCCGTGGACTATTTCCTGCCAACGCCCAGGACCGCGACGCCTTTGCACACATTCCCATTCTCCTCCAGAATCTTCGCATACTCTTCACGAACATGACACTGCTCTTCAGCAGTAAGCTCACCTAAGACCATCTTGCTACCGGGGTTGGAACTTGTACACATCATCTCGGCAAACTTGCTATTGTCTTCAACAACCCAGTTGAATTCGACGTGCTCGGTGTGGACCTCGCGGAAACCAGCAGATTCTAGCTCTCCCTTCACTCCAGCAGCATCTTTCCAATGCGCGGGAAGCATATTGGTCCCTCTTGGCTGGGTTGACTTCGAGCAGAATTGTCAGATAGTCGATGCAACAAGAGTTAAGGGATATGAGAAGTCTTACGTTGTTATCCTTCCCAACGGGTCGCACCTTGTGCACCGCTTGAACCAGGAGTTCCATCCACTCGACCTTTGCCCAACTCGTACATGCAAAGACGCCCCCGGCTTGCAGTACACGATGAGCCTCTATCAGTCCCTTCATTGGGTCTGGGAGCATGAAGTAAACAAGGCTCCCCATGATATGGGAGACGCTTTCCGAGGGAAATTCAGACAGGTCCTGTGCATCCATTACCAGCGTCTCGAGTCGGCCCCAGCAATTTGCAGTGTCGCCTCCGGCTACTATCTTCGAGTCTTTCCTGGCTCTGGTCGCTGCGACCATGCCTGTGGAGTAGTCCGTCGCGACCAGTTGAGTTTCTGGGGGAATGTGGTGGCCGTAGTCATCGATCAGCAAATTGATGGCGGTGCCGGGGCCACATCCGATGTCTAAGATTGTTGTGGCCGATGAAAAGCTAAGGGCATTTTGTAAGGCGTCAATCATGCGTTTACAGGGAATCAGCAGTGGCCCTTCGAGGGGGACTTTGGAATACTCGGACGCGGTGGTGTCCCAGTCCGACGACTTTATGTCACTAATCTGCATTGTGCAAAGATGATAGTCAAATCAACAGCCAATATAAGCAAAGAAAAGTAATAGGATATAACTGTAGGTGACTGTAAACCCCGATTAGATAGATAGGACACAAGTTGGTGAGGGTGTTTTAGTGCTCGTATTTATATCTAGAAGCGCCATGGCCACCAAGTTACCCATTCGGAGCCTTTCGCGGAGACTTTTCCAAAGGAACGTTTTCCCTGCCCACACGACAATATCGGCCGATATCTGCTTTCGGCTTCGGATATTCGAGTATGGATAGGCTGATTGCACAGGGAGCTATGAAACATGGGTATAAAGGGTGGTGCCAAGATAGGAAACTGCGGTTACTGGATTGAATACGCCAGTGACTATACATCTGCTCTCGAAAATGACTGCTACCGAACCCCTATTTCCTTGATCAACCAGTACCGCACGTCACACGATATGATTCTCGTCTCCCTTTTTCACTTCTCGACGAACCAAGCATTCGTGCGCTGGCGGCTTTATGGTAACCTTGACGGGCAACGGTTCGCCTGAGCCAAAATGACCTAATTTCTCGTCGTCAATCGCACCAGCTGGGGAATAATCGAAGCAGTACAGCAAGCGCGACAAAGCCACGAACAATTCCTTCTGGGCCAATTTGTAGCCGACGCAGGACCTTTTTCCTCCACTGAAGGCAAACTGCCAGAGACCCTGCTCAATACCACCTCCACTCACGTCGTTTTCCAACCAGCGCTCCGGCCAGAACTCGGTCGGTCTCTCATAACCATTGCTACAGACCGGCATTGAATTGATGAGAAACTCAGTACCTGCAGGGAATCTATATTCCTCAAACACTAGATCCTCAACGAGGACACGCTGCGGGACAAGAGGCACAATAGGTCTCCATCTCAAAACCTCCTTAACCAAAGCGCACATGTAAGGCAGCCTAGGCAGGTCGTCTAGATTTGGCAGGCGATGGGCATCAGATCCGCACACACGGTCAAGCTCCTCACGAGCCTGCTGCATAACCGCGGGATATGCAAGGCAGGCCATGGCCCATGTATTCATTGCCATGCAACGGTGCTCCCCAACATCTGGTCGCTCAGTCATGAAAACGAAGTGCTTGAAAATGCGGCCCTATTTCGCCCAGAGAGATGGATCGAAAATCCTAATCTGCCACTCGATCCATTTGGCTTTGGAAGGAGAATATGTCCCGGGCGACACATTGCGTTGAACTCCCTGAACATCATCGTCGCAAGACTCCTCTGGGGTTACGACATTGGACATGATACCGATAGTGCTGGTCCCAGGGCCGATTCTTCCAAACTGCGTCATTTTGGCCTCCTAGCACAGCCAACTCATTTAAAGCATCATTTCGAGTTCGCGGACAAGAAAGGCAGTCTGCAATACAGCGTGGATGGAAAGTCTCAGTCAAGGACACAGATCAGATTTTGGACAGCATCAAAGCAAAGTTGTCTTTGCAGTCCTACTAACCATTTATATTCGACGAGGAAAGGTGCAATTGACAATTGACAAATGGAATCTGGCTGTGAGAACCCAGTAATGTGTAACGGCCGCCTGTAGCGTACGGAGCTGTTGGTCAATATTATGAGGTCCCAATTTGCCCGATGTATGTTTAATTAATGAGTTGATTTATACACGGATCCTTCAGCTTAAGCCCAAAGGCTGATAAGGCTCTCTATTTAGTAAAACCACCATTAGGGTGGTTCTAGTCGATATGTCTTCTCTCAGTATAGGGTTGATTAGATTGATACATTTGGTTGATAGGCTTTCCTGCGCAATGCCTTCCAAATAAGTGGAGCCTGGTAAGTAGAATCCTCCTGCGAATTGGTATTGATGTGAGGGACTGACTTGTTATATTTTATGACCCCCAATGTTCAAGGAGTGGTATAGTTCATGACTGACTCAGAGGTTAATTCTTATAAAAACATACTCAATATGGAATTTTGTATTACGGGAGTGTGAATCTGGAAGCTTTTGAATGATAGCCATCCCAGTAAACATGAAGGTGCTCGTTTAATGCGCATACTGTGGCCGGTACTTGTGACCATCCTGCTCGACATTACGCACTTCATCATACACGGATCAAGCAGCCGCAGCATGAGATATTTGCTTGCGGAGATATGTCTCCTGTATAGGACAGCCGTGGTGTGCGGCCACCTCCCAATCTCCAATGCCGCACTCCTTGGGCGCGATCTTCACACCTCTACCCCCGCCACCAATAATTAAATTGCCTGGTCGATACTCTGGGTTGAACTTCAGACGATTAATTGCCGACACGTGGATCTTTGCATCACTAGGGATATCACGCACTTCACCGCGAGGCAGAGGCCAGCGAATGGGCTTCCAGGAGCCATCGTCTTGTAAGTCCATGCGACGGAAGGGCATATACTCCATGACTTTCCAAGACAGGACCGTGGTCCATGGAAGCCCTTTGCGAAATTGAAGGCAATCATGAAGTTTTCCGTCTGTGCTCGATCTGCGAAGAACATGTTCGAAGTGAGAAAGACCCGACTTTTCATCTGTGTCGTCCGGTGCAATCACAATCGGGGCTGGGTTGCTCATGTGATTCTCTGAGGAAGCCCTGTCCTGCTCTCGGCCCTGGGCCTTACAACCTGGGTCATGCCAGCAGTTGAAGTCCTTCCTCTTCTTGACGCTAAACTTCACACCCGCCTCCTGGGCCTTTTCTACCATCCAAACGAGTGGGGCGTGACTTAAAGCATACGTCTCGCCATCCTCCAATCCCCACCCTCCTCCGATGTCCGCGTGGCATCCGGGGAACCACACCTCTTCAATATCCTGCTCTTCATCCTCTTCGGCTTCAAGCGACAGTGACGAACAGCTAGCTGCAGCGCTCGCTACAGACTGCGCTGAGTGATCATCTCGAAGACGACGTGCCGGCGGCCGATACACTGTATGTTTCCTTCCACCATTTGCAGCCTTTTCGGCATTCTGAGCACCATCAGCCCCCACGGTTCCCTTTTGCTGCCCTTTATCATGGTGACGGTGGTGGTGGACTGGGCCGTGTGGGAGATACAAGTGATGGCGTGCAAGGTGATCTCGCACCTGTTGTCGTCGAGAGGTCGGGCCCGTCGGACAGGGCGGTCTTACTTCTCCGATCAGGTCTTGCCGAAACTTCGCCCGGCGCTCGTCAATACTGACGGCATGCCGAATTACCTTGGCTTTGGTGCGAGCAGTATAGGGGAACTTGCTGCGCTGCATCCATGCATTCTCAAATCGGGGCACGCTGTTCACCGTATCAAAAAGTCCTAAGAAGCGAATCTGGGACACAGGCTGGCTAAAGGTTTCTCGAAACGCCTCCATGTATCTGGATAATCCGTCCTTTTCTTCCGGATTGTGTCGGCGTTGTTGCCATTTGGCAAATGTCTTCCAAGCGAACCGGAGGAGTTCTTCGTTACCTGGCTCGAGAAGGCCGATCTCATCCAACATTTCCGCTAGAAAGCGTGCGACATATGCCCCACGACTAAACCCGAAAAAGCAGATATCGTCTCCCGGTCTGTGGTATCGCATGAGGAACTTGTAGCCTCCCATGACATGTTCCGCCAGGGTGGAGCCTATGGCGGCGTCTTTGGCTTTGAGATAGGCAGACCGGATTTTGTGGATACGACCGGTATTTGACAGCGAGGTCGAAGTCACATATGTCCCAATTCCGGGCTGATAATAGTGGAACTGATCCCCGCCACTGCGATCAAGCATCTATCCCAGGTCAATATAGTCCGAGCCTCCGTCGCACGAAACTTACTCTGAAGATCTTGAGCACATTGCTGTCAGATTCATTGCCGGAGAATTTGTTGCCCGTGCCGTCAAAGCACAGCACGAACTGCCTTGGCGCTCTATTATCCTGCATGACCTTGACTATTGTATGATAGACTACACGATTACGATGCACAGTGGAGAATATACCTTTCGGGCTACGACTCAATCTAAAACTGCAGGGTATGCAATGGACTTTTTAGCTTCCGCAACACCCTCTGGCAAATCGATGCATTCGGTAGGTATGGAACTGGGATTGCTTGATGCGGTCAACAATCCATGCTTAGTTTGGTACACGAAACAGTTGCGTATAATGGCCATTTAAGCTCTGAATCGTGATTCACAATAGTGGTGTTCAATTGGAGGCCCAGAGAAGTCCAAAGTCATAATTCCGCACGTCTCTCAGGTCGTGATGTCATTGTCATTCAAGCTGAACTGTGTCGCGTGGCATCGAACCCGGCATAAGATATCGCTTGACGGCAGTTGCATCCATGTTCCCAGGTCTGTGGGCATATATGGAGTAGTCTGGAATATACCGTGGCATAGCCTATTATCCCTGGACCTTGTTCGTTGGTGATCGGAGCATGAACCCTACCAGCTTTGGGCTTCCAGCATTTCGGGCTCGGATGATGTCATTGACTAGCATATCTGGGTCTACCGAAGGTTAGTGATATTATGGAGGCATCTAGCTATATTAATCCATCTTTTCAAGCCTTAACACGCGATCTCTGACCGAGGCGGTCTTACAGGACACGCTGCCTACTACAGTAGACTGTGGGTAGCAGGTGCATCCGCCATCGGCGAGGGTATTGACATATCGCGCAACGATCAAGTTGTACGTGCATTAGTTCCTGTATGATATTAGCTAGAAACAACCTTAGTCTTGAAAGGGAACATTACGGAAAATTCGAGGATGTTTAGCCCCCACTAACGTAGACATGGTGTCGGTTGACGTATGCTCGTATAAATCAGAAATGGTCACTCTTCTGCTTTACCTTGATATAGATGCATCGATTAATCGGCATTAGATTATTCCATCTTCTCCTCGTTCAGTTCTGGTCATCTGTTCCACCAGCTTCGAGCGATCTTCCTCGTCTGTCGGTCCAACGCCGTCACGGTGGAGATCCATTCGAACCGCTCCTTCCAGAATGCCCATCGCTCCTTTGACGAGCCTGCAGGTCCATTCCATTTATCCCGAGCAGGAATCTCCTGATCAATGTAGCCCCCTTTGTCATGTATTTCCTTGCCACAGTACTCGACCGACACCGCCGCAGCAGGCACAAACCCATTCAGCGTCCTAATATCAATCACCTCTAGCTCCTCATCACGCAGCTTATTATACAACCAGCCTTCCTCCACCTCTTCGCTATAGGCTCCGATCCGCGGGTGATGGGATTTCTCCCATGGAGCCAACTCCAGAGTCTTTTTCAACATCTGCGACCCAAAGTCAATGAAATATCCAAACTTATTCGGCCGAGGAATCCTCAGGTAGAGCTTGGCTGTGAAGACGTTTGCGTTGGCGAAGCCGCGCCGCTATTGGTCGCGCGTCGTTTCATTGAAGGAGTGATCAGCGTCTGTTGCGGTTTAGAGACTGTTTAGCCATCTAGCATTGAATGAATAACCCACGGTTGAAAGTAAACTCAGTCAAATGCATCGTGATCCCGCGAACTATCTTAATTGGGAAGTTGCTATAGTGCCACGGTGAAGTTCACGAGTCGGTCGCTTTGTTCCGGCAATCGCTTGACTGCGGTCATGAGGACTGAGCAGAGGTCGCCGTATTCTGGGATGGGGTTCGCTTCCATCGTCGCGTAGGAAAGCGCTATTCTGGCGACTCCCGAGAGTGAGGACGGAGGAGCCGGTCAAGAGCAACCGGAAAGCAATGAGAGTGTCCTCGCGAGGAGGCCATTTATCCACTGCCTGCTCGGCCAAAAAAGCTCCCTATTGGGGATTGATCGGCGTGATGGTCACAGTCGAGTGTCTATAGCACACGAATTGCGGATAGACTCGGTATATATGGCTTCCTGTTGGGGCGAGATTCCAGGGCACGCTGGTGTATGACTCTGGCGGCTGACTGAGTGAAGTCGTTGCGTAACTATCTTGCCGGGATCTCGCTTATCAATGGGGCCTGTGTTGGCTTTTGCGCCTCAGGCCCTTTCCTGTGCCATAAGCACCGTGTTTGATGCTATTGGCTACGTCACAACATGTCCTTGGTTGTTTCCAACGCAGCCATGGACGACCTAGATGGTCATTAAGGGCTTACCTGAGTGAACATGGATATCCGCAAACAATTACCATCCATTGTGCTAGAAGTACTCCTAGTATAACTCCTCTATTTGGATTGGAATATTCAGTTTCTTAGCCAGATGTTATGGTGGACCATGGCCCTCAATAGCAACCTGCACCATTTATTGTTCCCAATTTGTATATGTAGTTATATGAAACATGAAATACTATTCAAAGCAATCAGACACCCCCTTGTTACAATTTGAGTCAAGCCTAATCATCTATACCCTCTCAAAATCGCATCTAAAGTTCCACGCACCCAAGTCGCATATCGCGAGGTACCTCGCTGAGTTGATCAAACTTGACGCTTCTGCTTACCACACTTTTTCAAACACTCTTCCACCTTAATGGCCATAGTCGTTGGAATAGCGTTTCTCACAGTCTCGATATCCTCACCGGCAATGCTCTGCCCAAAAGTGGCAGCAATCACATCGTCGCTGAGGGAAAATGTCTCTGCGGCGACTAGACCCACGGCAAACTCGTCCGAGTTAAAAGTTGCCGCAAAGTTGGCCGGTTCACAGTCCGGGTTCACCTGCGTGTGAAACGAACCGGCCGGATAGATGGTGACCATGCCAGGGCCGAGCTCTACGCTGATCACTCGTTGCTTGCCTTCAGAATCCAGGACGCCTGCTTCCGGTACCATTTCGGACAGTAGCCGCCCTGACGTAAGGGCAAAGAGCTCGGTGGCACGAGGGTGAAGATGGAGGAAGCTCATGCTGCAAGCTATGGACATGGATTAGTACCACTTCACAACCAGCGCAATGCTCGGGGGAAATACCTGGTAATTCCCCAATACTGAAGGCGGCCCCAGTGCCAACAAGTGCTGGAAAATTCTGGCTGGTGGCAACCGGAACCGAGCTTGCGGTGAAATTGAAGACAAAGTCTTCATCTTTGGGAAGGAGTTGGTAACGTTCAATGGCACTAAACAATTAGGTCTTCCGTTTTGCATCACCGGGTTCATGCTTAGAAACTTACGTGTCGGCAAGTCGCAATTGGGCTGTCAAGCTGAGTTCAGACGTTGAGCGCTTGCTGATCGGCTGGGGTGCTGCGCTCGCCGGAATGGCAAGGCCGATCATCACCGCGACAACAGAGCGCAGGGCAGACGTAGTAAGCATGATGAATGTTGGAATTGGATAGAAAGCGCTGGCTTGATTTGTAAGTAGTACGATGCACTGAAGGTGTTGTTCAACCGGTGTGTTTGTGTGCTGAACGATCAAGAACGGAGGGCAGCTAGCGCCTTATATATTAATGGAAATATGGATTTCTTGTTGCGCTGGTACATCATCACAAGGCGCACAGCCAGCATGTATTCCAAATAGCCTTCCTCAGTTCGACTCATCTCCAGCGCATAAAGCGTGCCAAGTGGGAGTTCTATACATGGGAATTCCATATACGACAGCACAGCCATGTCCTCAGCTTGACTCCAGGCCCCGGCGTATATGACGGTCTGCTATTGGCTGCTATTGTTATGGCCACAGCAGCTGGAGCGTATTAGTAATACGACACGACTCTTCGCCCCAGGAATTGGATCGGGGTCCCAGTAGGTATGATTTTGAGTTATCTATGGTTTTATCAGGTCCGGATCCTATATTGAAAGTTCTGCCCCCGGATATCTATCGACTAGGAACTATCTATGACTCTATGTATTCGAAAAAAGAACGGTTGATACTTGGCAAGTTCCATCACTAGTGCGCATAATCTCTAGTAGCTCAACAAATAACGAATTGAGAATATGGGGTATTGATAAATTCCGAAAGGGAAAAAACGTCAGAAACAGCTTTACTTATTCCCTAGGTTTCCTAATCGGGAAATCCTCAGCTCCAGCCTAAATACTCAGGCACAAGCAACCTCCGACCGTCACAGATAACTATATACAGTTCCTCATCTTGGGAAGGAGTATGATTCTCAATTTTCAACAGCCGTTTCCAAATTATTTAGGATGGCCCCGCTGAGTAAGGGCCGAGCCAGTCTAGCTCTCAGATAGTGGAATTGCTGAGATGAATAGGATATTCTGATCTGAAGAGTGACTGGAACTTGAGCACTATGACGATGCATAGTAGAAGCAGGGCTAATGGAGCATCACAACCTTAAACTTGAATGCTATTGAGTCAAGCATTGAACGAAGATCTTGTAATATACATATTTGTCTGGTGCTGTCTTTACACAGTCACTCTATTGAAGTTGATATCCAAGAATGCTATATGTAGTATGATGAATAGTAGCCATGGCAAGCATCATCGATGACTCTATCAGCCATTACAGTCGAGACAGTGTTAGTAACCCTGTCGGCCAATATCATAACTTTCCCATCTGTCCTCGTTGCCTTGGGCCACCCTTGATGCACAAGTCCATCCTCGGGGTCCTTGGCAAACGCTACCCAAAAATCCTGCATTTTAGCACTGACGGCTTTCTCAAAGTGGCTGTCAGGACCGTATATGCCAGACGTACCAAAAATCAGAGGCAGTTCAGAGGTATGATAGGCACCTAGCCCACCCTCGGGCGAGATGTTGGTGAAATTGCCCCGATACTGGTAACGGTACGTCGTCAGGCCGAGAGATTGTCGACGAGCGACTGAATAGGGGACAGGGCAGTGGAAATAGGACAGAGTCATTTCCTGGGCCGCGGCCGTATTAGAAGCATCAAACCAGAGCGTACCCTCGTCCAGATTCGAGCCGAAGAGGACAGGCTTATTCGAAAGGCGGTTTTGCAGGTAGCGCTCGGTATAGTTTCCGAAGACGACTTGGTTATCGATAAATGGGGCGAATGTCAAACTGGAGCCGTTCGAGGTGGCCAGATAGGCCGTGATCTCCGATGCTGGGACTTGGCGCAAACAATCTAGCTCGTGCTGGGCGGAACCTGAGCAGTCGAAGTACGAAGCCACCGTGGAGAAGTTGGTGCCTGCGGCGTCCGTCGAGCGAGTGTTGAGCGTGAGGAAAACCGAGCCAGAGTCGGCTGCAAAGCCCTGCACGATCGGTTCGTCGGGATACGCGAAGTTCAGGATATCGGCACTGCCTGCACCTGCGCTTTCACCCCAAAGAATCATTCGCTCTGGGTTGCCTCCGAATTGAGCGATGTTCTTTTGGACCCACTCGATCCCTGCGCGCTGATCTAGGATCCCCAAGTTTTGATCCTGGAGAGCCCTGGCAGCGGGGAATCCGAAGACATTCACGCGGTACTGCACGGCGACAACGATATGTTCCTGAGAGCGCTCTACCCAGGACGACGGATTCCAGGCAGGTACATCGGTTCCACCAATCCTCCACTCACCACCGAACAGCCAAATAATGACTGGCAAGTCCGACAGGTCCTTGCCGGTGTTCGGAGCCCAGATACTCAGAGTCAAGCAATCTTCACTGGTCCCTCCCACTATCATGATTTCGGGCTCATATTTAGCGAATACATTCGAGGAACTAGTGCTTTGTGGACAAGCAGGAGGCGGAGCGGTTGCGTTGATATGGTTGAATGTCGCATTATCGGGGAGAGAGTGAGGAGGAAGCCAGCGAAGATTCCCAACCGGAGATTGTGCAAAGGGAATCCCCCAGAATTGACGAACGTGAGGGTATGTGCTGTTGACCGTGCCCTGAACTGTGCCGCTAGTGGTTTGGATCCGGAGGCTAGCGGATGAAGCCACTGCCGCGATCGTCAATAGATTCCAAAGAGCAATTCTCATGATGTGATACTTCACCAAGAGTGAAGGGGGAATGTTGCCTAGGTGTCATGGCACCAGGGAAGTCGGCAGTTAATAAGTAATCCACCGTGTGGGTAGACGGATATTCCGAGTTCCTGGGGTACGTAGAAGTGCAGATCCCTACAGGACTAGTGGGTCCTTTTGAATTGTTCTTAATTTAAATATATATCGATCAACCGAAGGGTTCAATCCTGTGAATAGTGTCTGTAGAGCAAAAGTCTAGAGGACTTGATTCACTCGCTCGGTCTGCCAATATATCGAAAATGTGTTAACAAAAAAGCCGACGTGCTGACTTCGTTTCTAGGCACAAAATGGTCTGAAGAATTGAGTTCTCCAGACGTGGGTCCGGCCCATAAGATGACCCATCTGATACTCGGAACTTCCGAGCACGTTCTGCGCAAACTGAGGGTTCACGATGACAAGCAAAACGACTTTTTAAAGGCATAAAGCAATCGGGTTAATATTCTAGATAGAGCCATCGGATATTTAAGAAGATGCATGCCAAGAGAGGTTCAGATATAAGACCAATACAGGCTAGAGGAATCTTCCTCACGCAGGGTGTGATTGGCTTTTGGAGACGCTAAAACTCGACGATCTGCCGCTGTGTGGTATTTTGTCGGTTGAAGATGCTGTGAAGGATCCCAAATAGTTACCCTTTCCATATTCAGTCCTGACGAGCTAATCCTGCAGCCTGGTTGGCATGAGACTTGGTATACTAAGTCTTTCGAGCAACTCGCCAACCCTGGCAAGCGACCCTTCAAAGGAGCATTTCTTGACCCAACAGGGCCGTATAACACGACCAAGACAACCGTGCAACAAAGCTGTGAGATGTGCCCTGGGGATATGGAGCTTTTGGCTGTTCCGGATGGGAGTCATTTCTCCGCTATCAACGGGGCAAACCAGACCTGGTTGCGGTGGATTGAAGATCGATTCGAGCAGCGGCCTGTAGCTCAGTCGAGTTGTGTCGAGTCACAGTTGCACAGCCTCTTGCCTTTGGAGCAATATCAAGCCTTTCCGAACTCTTTCCCGCTGTAGGCTGGGGAGTCACAGTGGTCTTATGAGCTGCCGACAGCATTATAACTGTGGAAAGAGAACAGCGAGGTTTGGAAGGGATTTATTAACCATGCAAACTTTCAGCTTAGCCCCTGTGGTGCGCGTCTGATACAATGTTAGCCTATTTTTGTGAACTATGCTTCCATATAGTACCTGAACACTCTGCTTCGTTATTATAAAACGCCTTTTACTGTTCTCAGATATCGCGCAGTCAAATTACACTCAAATAAAACATACACTTTCGTTGGAGTATGCCACAGCCCTCAGTTGAATCTCAACCGGTATAATTTCTATATAGTGATTGGATGATCTGTCACTGCAGGACATTGGGGTTGAGCTCCCGCTTAACCAAGTACATACTCTCGGGCCACCACGTTTCTTGAGTCAGCACATTCTGGGTCTTCATCAAGGACACGACCCGACTTAACTCCCACTGTCCAATATCACCAATCCACCACACACCATCCAGTAACATGACAAGTACCAGCCAATGAGCAAAGATATCCATGGCGAGTAGATGCGCCGCATTGAGTGACGAGGTCTCAGTTCCCGGTGAATCCTGTGTCATGCTGTTCTCACCTCCCACCTCCGCGTAGGGAGAATCGAGCACCGACCGGACGAGGCTGAGATACTCTGCCGGTGCTCTGTTTAGAAATGACATAATGATCCGTCGAAGCACCCGTGGCGACTCCATTGATGTCACACTGATCATGTAACTTGCTACCCATCGTGAAACTCTGGGGGACCTATCAGAGGATAGAACATGGTTTCGGGGGACCTGAACGCTCTCGCTGCATTCTCTCGTCGACAGAGCGAGCGATGCACAGTTTTCCAGCACAGACACAGTTTCCAATGATGCGTCGAGTTGTAGGTTGTTGCAAGCAGAAGGCTCCGACCTCTTTAAACGGGCCACCGTAGATTCAGCTCTCCGGCGCAGGCTCTCGAACGCTCGAGTATATGTAGATGCGACTAGAGGGAGAAATAGACGCTTCGTATTCTCAGATGGTCCGTCTTGCGGTGACAAGACACCTGGACTACAGAGGACCGGAATCGGTGAATTCGGTCCTGTATCTATCGCCGGGCTGGACATGGTACTCTGAACTTTATCAGCAGCATCGGCGAGGTCGTTAAGAACTGCAGTGGATGCTGTATGGGCTGCGCGTGTAAAGGAGATCCACTGTGAGTGTTGCGGCAGCAACTCATCCGGCAGCCGCTGCCCATGCTGTTTTGCGGCGGCCGCAAGATATACTCGGATAGAGTGGCTGGCAGAGGCGTACAACACCATTAGTGCCGCGTTTGCGAGGACATAGTCGTACGAATCAGAGATTTGCATGGTCGCTTGTATGTGTCGAAGAGAGGCCCTATGGTGGCGCTCCGCAAGCCTCAGTAGCTCTCGGATCTGCATGAGGCTCTCGTGGCCCAGAAGCGTCTGGGCTTGCTTAGCGATATCGTGTGACTTGCATGCAGCTGCCAGGGCTAACAGGGATGACCTGACAGCCCTAGAATTGAAGGCCAGATTTGGCACTCCTACCGACAGAGCGTAAAGATCGAGATCGTCGAAAGGTATAGTTTGGCTAGTGTGCGTGATATAGTGCGCCAAGAGACTGAGCTCGTTCGCGTCGAGGGTATCGGGGAAGTCTGAATTCAACAATGCTCTGTCTTCATTTGCACCAAGTCCTGAAGAAGGACCAGGTTGTCCACCCGACGGAGGACTAGGAACCGAATGGCGCTCACTCGAAAGTGCGGATGGTGACCGCGAGCCTGGGACTACCGTGCTAGGGCTTTTGGGTGAGACATGCGAATCAGGAACTGGCAAGTGGGTCGGTTCCTGCTTCTCCGACAGATTGACATCACTCAGACGGTCCTGGTATCGGCATCTATACATGCGCTTGGTACATCTGGAGCAACTCGGTCTCAACTCATCGCACTGGGCGATACAATCAGGACAACGTGTACGGAGCCATTGTGGTAGAGACATGGCCTACCTTCTTCCGCTGTTGCTTACATCTGACGCAACCATTCCTGGATTTCTCATGGGTTCTTCGGAGTCGAAATCCAGTTACCTGGAATCCCGGCGGCGTCGTATCGCTAGGCATATTCAAAATTTGTGGGCGCAGATAAAGGTTGCGGTCAGTTGCGGGGAGATTGGGGCGTATTAGCTAAAGTGCGCCAAAGGCTCGCCTTCTATGTATCTGAGGAGAAACCCTTTGGACCCGTTCTGGAGCCTTCTCTGAGGCTCAAATTGCTTCAGCCCACGGTTGCATACGCCCCAGTGCAGAATCAGCGCCTAATCATCGGCATTTGTACAGCTCAGCCTCGTTTGTGGAGAAGGAAAAAGCTCGGCGCCAGTGGGAGATTGCTTGGCATTTTATTTCCACGATATCGGATTAATACGAGAGCTATGGTAGCAATAGAAGAATCCAGCGAGGTGGAAATAAAGTGCCAAGAAAGATCTACCTAAGCGAAGAGTTGTCGTCCGGTAAATGAAGTGCCAAAAATATGTAATGTAGCAGGGCCGACACGAGAATGGAGGACAGGATGTCGCTTGAGATTTTCATGACCCGTAAAGCTAGTCCAACCTAAGAACCTGCTGCCGTTGCCTTGTCTCCTGCAGCAGGGCCTCCAGTGCTCGACCGTCTCCTATTTCCGTTTCTTCCGATCGATTCACATAACGTCTATCAGGATAGCCCCACTCACTATCGCCAAAGTCCAACCCTCCAGATACTTCATCCGCATCATGCCAGGAGTCATCGAATGTTGTATATCTCTTCTTGCTTAAGCTGACAGATAACACCCCCTGGGGCACCGGAAAGACAGGGTCAGCGTCGTAATGATAGCAGAAGTCGGTAAGCTGACGAAGGCCAGTACGAATGCTGTCGAATAGGACCTCCCATGTCCCCGAGAAGCCGTAGATCACATAGGGGCCGTCAATACCAAAGGAGCCTAGAGGATACTCGTACCAATCGTGGGTCCGGACATGCCATTCCTCAATATTGTCTCGGTGTGTAGTTATGTGTGACACAATAGAACATCGGTCTAGACGAAGGGACATCAACGACGACTGGGCCAAGACCCAGTCAAACTGGTGATGGTGCCCGATGACAAAGTTGCCCAGGTTGAGCGTCTTGAGCCTTGGGAAGTGGAGGCCGCTGCCGTCAAAATAACCGGGTATGGTTCCCCAACCCACCTGGAAGGAGAGTGTCAGGCAGACCAGGCGATCGGAGAGCGGAGCCAACCACTGGTGGTGGAGGTATGGTTCAAACACCTGGCGTTCAATTCGATACGTGTCCCAGTCGGGTCCGGCTTCATCGTACTCATCAGCCACCATGAGATGCAGAGCGTCGATGTCCTTCGTGACACTCCTGAAGAGCTCCGATGAGGTAAATCCTGGGAGCGGAGCATTTTGCAAGTTCTCAATGGTCAGAGAACGGATAGCACTCGCGCTGCATTTGTTGTTTGAACGCCTCTGGATCGTCTTGAAGACGGATTCTAGGATCTCCTGGCGTCTCGAGATATCTTCGACAACTTCATCGCGGGGATCATCTGTTTCAACGCCGGCGCAGTGTCTGGAAAATCGTAGATGGAGGGCCTTGATGCGGTCCAATTCGGCGATGCGGCCTATCGCGCTGATAAGGCCGTTGTAACCGCATTCCGTATACGCGTCCCAGATGCCTAGCGGGTGATCATCGGCCGGGGCAGAGCGGATGTAAGCACATCGGACGGCCTGTCTCACGGCTTCGCTGTCCAGCATGTCATTCCAAGCCGGGTATTCCCCGTCTGTATAGACCAGCCGCACCTTCTCGAACACATATGGTCTTGCCAACGTGTTCCATAAACGGCATACCAGGCGCGCGTTACAGATATGCTGCAAATTGTCGTGCGGATCCAAGCAAGGGCTTGCTCTCTCAGTCAATAGACTAATAACGAGGCTCAAAATTTCTCGCGGGAAGTTTTCGAATCCCATGATAGCTGACCAGCGTGTTGATGAATGAGATGGAAAAGTAACGTCGCAAGAAAACGCGTGTGACGAGATTGACGTGGGGGCGGAAATAGACATTCAGCCTAGATGTCAGCCTAGTGAAGCTCACAGTCCGACTCGCAATCCGTTCCACAACCTGTTCTGTGACGTTGCAGGCGCAGTAAACCTCGAGCATCCAGGCGGTCCAGCCAACTACTGTACCAATCCGGAAATTCGAGGATCGAGTCAAATCGCGCCTTCCGCCCGTAGAGAACTTGGGGATTTTCTATACTGGCCTCGACAAAATCACCCGCCACGCCCAGTCTTGGAGATTGAGAGCGTCCTTTGCATTCTCACTCTTGCCCTTATCTTCTTCTTCGTCGTCATCCACACACTGGCGGCAGTAAAGATAGGCACTGTACCCCCTTGAAATGATCGGTCTCTTGCTATCTGCACATAGCCTCTATTTTTATATAGTAACGCGATCGCAGATCTAATATGCACAGCGATTTTTTCTCAAAAATATTGTACCAGGATATTGGCGGACCAAATTCCAATTATCGTTGCAATGCTGCCAAACTGTTTTTACCGTCGAAAATAGAGAAGGTGAGCTGTATAAGGTGATAGCTACTTCCCCCAAGTTGGGCGTACTGAAAAGGATTTAGTCTCTAGTTGATAAACCGCCAGACGATTTAACCTTACCTGATAATCTAGTAGTATAGTGACTATATGCGAATCCCTACTGTTGTATATCCGTGTTCACCCAATTTCTCTCTCTGTCTTTTGAAGAAAAAAAGAAACAAAAAATTTGGTTTTGTATAGTACCCTTGCCGCGTTACTCTTCAAGTCACGCAGCTCCGCACTTGGATACCCCGAACGCCTCTGAACCGATGATATGGCTACTTGGCTGAACCTGCCGTACCTATTGTCATCACATATACCCCTGCCTTGTTGCCTTGCTCGGTCTACTGTTGACAGGCAAACTAGATATATTGTTGCCATCACTACTGTCTAGTCTGGGATTGGCTGCCTCATATCAACAATTCCAATGAAGATTTTGTGAGCAATGGACAAATAGTTAACAAACAGTGTGGTCGTTAACAAATCGGTGAATTGATTGCAGGGGTACTATGCTCGGAAACAATGCACAAAAAAAAGTTTGGGATTACTTATGCTCACTAATTCTGCACCAAGAGCACTTAGATAGACTCGATAATCTCATTTCTGGGGACTCCGACCCGCTCCAAGGCCCTGTAAAACACATCGGGCTTAGCCCAGTCTTCTGGGCAAAAGACACCACTTCGCTTGCGTCCGTCTTCAAGCGCCATGACCATGAAGGCAGCAGTTGATGTTCCAGTAACTGTGCCCATACTCTGGCATAAGTAGGAATCCTTGCCGTTTTTAGGGTTGCGTTTTGTGATCACTGTCGGCACCCCACCACGCATACCGGTTGCTCTCACAAGGATGTTCCCTCGGTTTTCGACTTTGGTGCCAGTTATTGCGTTCATGATATAAGTCACAACCTCGGCGGTGGTGCACTCGCCGTTCCAAATTTGCTCAAGCATTCCCGATAAAGCGTACCGCAGAGGGCCAACAGAGTGGCTGATCACGCCAAAAAGCTCCTTGAGAGTAATATCACCACCACGGAGGTGTCCTTTGCATGCTTCAAAGGCCCCACCCAAGCCACCCTCCAGTGGTGGTTTGCTTGCCAAGTTGTATAAAAAATCAACTGCATCGTCCAGTGACAAAGCCTTGGTGCGGACAGCAGACCCCAGACCACGAGCAATGCCATTGAGTGGCTTCGGATCTAACGAGCCGAAGCATTGAATTCGAGAGACATGTGGGAAAAGACGCGGAAGTGTCACAGGCTCAGGATGGGCAGTTTCATGCAAGAGTCTCTCACCATCTTCCGCATACATTGGCGCATAGGTGGTCCCGACCCAAGATTCGTTCACAGTTGGCTTCGAATCGACCCATGTCAAGCATGGTCCAGCAGCTATGTGCATCAAATGCTGAAGTACAGCTTTCCCAACACTGGCTTCGTCACCGACAAGCCAGCAGATGTCGATGCTGTTGACAGTGTCGAGCTCACTAGTGGTGTCCATAACCATGACATTACTCAACCCAGGTGATGCACCACAACCAATATAGAGAGGCACGCCCGCCTTTTTGGCCTCCTGATTAAGGTGAAGGGTGTCTTGAGTACTCTCGACATCATCATCAAAGTCGAGGTAAGGAACTTTGGCCTTGATGCATGCTTTGACGACTGGTTGAGAAGTCTTGGAATATGGCCCTGCACCTAGGACAACCAGTCCGGCGCCGCTAATCAGATTGGCAAGGGCAGTTTCGTCGAAGAGATCGAGCTTCTGAGTAGTTGCCCGGCCAGGTGGAAAGCTGGCGGCAAGGGATTCGATGACAGTTGTATTGAGGTCCGCAAGAACAAGCTGAGCATTGCTGGCTTTCGCAAATCGCTCCACAGCCACTCGACACATCTCGCCGGCTGCGCCGATGAAGACAACGGGCTTGAAGTTTGTAGAATCGGTCATATTTACAAAGTTCCAGATTGGTAGGATGGAAAAAGAAAGAAGCTCGAGATGCGCCTCCTATTTATGTTGTAGGCTGTCACCGAGAAGCCTGGACAAATCACTCTACCAAAGGTTACATTTCCTCTCAGCTGGAAGGTCTTAGTATGCAGTCCCAGCTAACTCAAGAATGGACGAGTGAGGTTACAAGCTTAGTGGTTAAAGTGTTCTCTCGTTGTGATTCCAAGGTTCTTTCCACGCTTGTGACCCGCACCCGCGGAGCCGTTGAGACAACCCCACGTCCGGTGCATGTCAAACTCAACGTGAGTATTCTATGTACTACGGGAGTGTCTGTGCTTATGGACCTAGCATTGGTTCCTAAAGAAAAATACATAATAGATCTTGGAACGGAAGATGATAGGATGGCAGCCTGGCATATCAAACGGGTCGGTTGAAGCCCTTTAACCCCATTTTGTCTACTATCGGCATTAATCAAGTGCCCCAGGCGAAATCTCCCTCCTTCAAAGATCGACAAACTGGACATAGACATTCCACTACGGATGGAAGCATTGGTGACAATCTTGACTCGGGTCCCTATCTCCGCGGGACCAATGATATTTGCGCATAATAGTTCTATTCAATGCCGTTGAACAAGCTCATAAACAATTCGTTCCGCTTCTCGGGAGAGGAAGCCACAGGTCGGAACCGCGGCTGTCCGGCAAACAGACCTAGAGCATATAATTAATCAATTACCATCCTGTCACCCAGGTTAATATTGCTTTTTCTACGCAAAGTTGAACATATCGACCTAAATTGGTCAATCTCTTTCCTTCGCCAACCACATGCCAAACAATAATGTACAAACATACGTACCGAGAGCTGATCAGCAAGCTTCCCGTCTCTCAGGAAGATGTCGACTTCTTCGCCCAGATGCCTTTTGCCCGCCCGTACTTGGATAAGTCAAGTTCCTACCACCCAGTACCTTTTGTCACGAGATACGACAAAGGAGACTTGTCCGACAAATTCTTCAGCACTGCGATCAACACGAATGACACCATTCCACGTATCTTAGCTTTGACGCGGAAGGAATATTTCCAAAGCCCACCAACCGTTAGTAAGGAATCTGACCAATCGGAAGGTCTAGAGGAGCCACATTTTGTTGCTTTTTGTCAACTTGAATCGGGGGTGAACGGCTATATCAACACTACCCACGGCGGAGTTCTGGCAGCTTTGTTAGACGAGACGCTGGGTCTCTGCGCCGAGACCTATCGCGTTTTCATCTCAGACGAACAGGAGCATTTACTTACGGCGAGATTAGAGGTAGACTATCACTCACCTGTGCCTACTCCCGGTATAATTGTCATCAAAACATGGGTGAAGAAGACGGAAGGTAGGAAATGGTTCCTTGAGGCACACGTTCTCGACCACGAAGGCTCGAGAAAAGCGACGGCGAAATCCCTCTACATCCGGCTAAAATCTCAGTTATAGAAAGAACTATTGAGTGACCTTTCACTTAATAAAGTTAGCCATAAGCCGCGTCTTTCCCAATAATCTTGTCTTCTCGTTGCCAGCCGCGCTCGGGCTTTTGCTCCGTAGAACAGTGGAGGCTGCGATTACAGTAGTAGTAATAGTAGTGTGGGTAGTAGATTCATTTACACTGTCCCCTCGCGAGTTGGATCCCCGACTACATGATGTATAGTACAGTAGTGGCAGCCGAATAGGCTGCAACCATTACTCTAGGCAGAAGGCAGCTACTGGGACTATAAATAGCTGCACCTACTACCATAATTAGAAATGAATCATCACGCTTTGTAGCGCAGTCCGCTGTTGGCTTCGATTATGGGGAGATAAGCCCTAGATTTGTTTTCATTATCGTCATTATCATTGTCTATCGGACTAATCTGAGAGTGATGGGTATTTATGTGAATGAGGTTTTGATTGGCTCGGTGGATTGTTCACTCCGGGTCACAAAGTATCCATGCTCATAACCACCACAACGGCAATGTACTCAGCTCTCACTGACCAAATTGTACGGTTACCCGCTTAAATCCATCTGTCACGAGACACTAAGACCCTCGTGGCTAGATAGAAAACACCCGCAAGGACCAAGCAAATTCCCGTGAACAACTGCATCGGGACGTAACCCGTTCCATCCTCATCACCGAGCAACTTTCCGGCAATCGGACCAGTCCCTAAGACTGCAAATGACCCAATCGTGATAGCGATCCCTTTTAATCATGTTATGTTCAACTGAATTTTTAGTCAAAGAGAGAATTCGAGTCACTTACCATTCCAAGACCCAGTCACCTCTGGCGTCGGTGCCAGGAGAGATAAACATGGCGAAAATATGGCTTGGAGAGCACCAGATAAAATACCGTATACTACAGTCCACACAATGATACCTGCAACATTTCTTGCACCAATCCACGCGAAGGCGACGACCGCACTGGCGAAGGTGACCACTGTGAGAGAATTGAAAAAGCCCAACCCAGAATCCGCTACAATCCCCAAAGCATAACATCCCAAAAATGCGCCGCCATTTAGGATTGCTGCATTGTAGAAGGCCAGACTCGCAGAAGCACCATATTGCATTGTAAAAGATGTGATGTAAAACTGTTATTACGAAGATCGTGTTAGTCAAGTGAGGACTAATCGTATACCGCTGCCACGTACCCACGGGATATAAATTCCCAAGTCCATGATGACCAATGCGATGGTAAAGGTGATAGTCCGTTTATTGGTAAAATATTGTCTGATGGGCAACACATCAATATTCGAGGTTCGTGGAAATCGCGGCTTGACTAATAGAGTCGCAGCTGTCATCAGACCCAGCTGGATGAAGCCAATGATGCGGAGTGTCCAGCCTAATGACATTCCGTTATCAATGAGAAGCTTATTTGTCAATACCGGCCAAATTATCCCTGATTGATAAAGTAAGGTAAGCCCCGGAAACAGAATCTTGGACAGACCAGTCAGATACATACCTCCCACATTTTGGCCCGACATAACAGCACCAACCACGAAGCCCCGTCTTCTCAAAAACCATTGTGACTGCACTGCTAGCGCCGGTGTGAAGATCCAGCCCATCCCCAATGCCACACAAAATCCTTGAGATAATAGGAACTGATAGTATTTCTTCGAAATCGATGCCATCATGATGCCAAACACCATAAACACGGTTCCCAGTCCCAGGGGTAAAGCTGGTCCATACTTGTCAGACAGTCTCCCGGCCCAAATGCCAAAGAAAAAGCATCCCCAGAGCTGCACACTTCCAATCCAGGCAATATCGGAAGCGCTCGAGGAAGACAGTGTCGTGGTGACGTAGTAGCTCTGGAATACCGAGCCACCACTCATAAATCCAATGCTGGCAATGAATGCGAGAAACCCACCGAGAGCGGTACGCCAAGCGTTGACACCACCATCTGGAAAATCTGCATCATTTGGGATTGCAAGATCAGTACGGCTTTCATGGGCCTCGTTGCCATTACGGGCCAACTCAATATGCTGGCTCTCCGCAAAAGACAGTTCGACCTCCTCATTCTTGCAAAAAGCCATTTTATCTGGTCGAATTCGTGGAAGGTTGTACTAACGACGAGTATGGTTATATTTACCCCCCAATTTTGGGATTCCGAACCCCCTTTAATAGCGAATTCAATGCAGGTACTGTATGACCACTACATTCCTGTGCTTCAGCCCCCTGAACTCAATTTACGACATATAACGCTAGATAGTTGTCGATATGGGACTCGGGACTGCGAGATAGCAACATGGCGGCCCATAGGAAATGGTAGGGCGCATATGAGGAATATCAAGACAGTTCATGTACCCCGCAATCCACTACAGTATACGATTTAAACTCAAATTCTTCCGCGGGTCTCCTGGTAGACTCTAACATGTCCTTATGATAGCCCGACCATTAAAAGCCGTGTGTTCCCGGTGCCGCGGGCCCCACGATGGTACTTCTGCATAACTGATTGCTTAGCTGCGGGGTAAAGCTTGAACCCAACAGGTCCGAATGCTAGCTAGCTTCGGATATTGTTAGTGTGAAGAGCAAGAAATGCATATAGTTTATAATGATATCAGTTTTAAGGTTTGCAGGGTCGTAGAGGGTGAAGTCGGATGAATTACGTGAAGACCCGTCGGCCAACACAGAGTGTTATCTTCTGATGTTCCTGCGCCACTTGAGAAAAAAGCGTGTGTCAAATACAATAGTAATATGATAAAAGATGCCGATGACTCTGGACGACGTACAGTCGATATTTGGACACGATCATAATTTGACCCTAGTAGGTCCACAAAGCCATCTATCCCAACCACTCCATGCTCTTGCGAACATCACCCCATCGCGCAATCGCTAGATCCCTCCAATCGTACGAACACGGTTGCCACGGAGCTGTAAATGAAGACTGAGGAAACATATTTCCCCCTTTCTTTACAGATGTCGCGGATAATGCCAAAAATGGGCATTCTTCTAATCCCTCCCTCGCCTCCGCCGTCATTCACGGTACAATGACCGATAAACTCTATTTCCTCATCCTCGTCAGCAACCGGCACGCTAATTGTGCCGCCGTGTCTGACCCCAGCGTCCAGCTTGCGTTCGCGTATCCCAGTGATCGCATCCAGTTAGGCAGACCCTCCAGCATGGACGCCCGCCAAGCAAAGTGGTCCGATATCTCATATGGCTCACTGTCGACGGTAATGCTGATGCCACCTGCCATGCGTAGCTTGAGCCCAGTCGCTGTCACGATGATATCGGGATGAAGCTCCTCCCCAGAGGTGAGCTTGATACTGGATGTAGTAATCATGTCAATTGTACCGGTAACACTGCTTGATTGTGCACTCCGAAGGGCGGCATAAAAGTCCCCATCAGGACAAATACACAATCGTTGCTCCCACGGCGTATGATTTGATGGGCCACCGAGCGGGGCAGAAACCTTGAAACAATGGCTTCAAACTGTCCCGTGGTGGGAAGAGACGCGATGTAGGTCGGAGCATGGTCACATGTGCAGCACTTGTAGCGAGAGCTGGAAGTAGCGTGATCGCAGTGGCGCCAGAGCCAATAACCACAATCCGCTTATGGGTATAGTCAAGGCCAACAGGCCAGAACTGGGGGTGGATCACCTTGCCTTGGAAACTTTCAAACCCGGGGATGTTCTGTCAGTCACCTGATGAGTCACCGGACGCACAGTCATATAATGGCTTTCTGTGTGTATCAGATAGTTGACTAAGACAACAATCATCTACCTCGCAGTCCTCCAGCGCTATCAGATTATAAGTCCGGGATATCTCCTCAGTTAATCATCTTTACAAAGGCCTAATACTACTGCATATCTAAGCAGTCATGTCGCCTAACTCACTCGGATACTAGGTCTAGAACCTAGAGCCTAGAGCCTAGAGCCTAGAGCTTAGGCGTTAAAATACTACTACCTTTCAAGACGCCTATATTTTCAAGATTTCTACCTTTTTCTCTCGATTTTGAATACCAGAAAAGACCCTCCACTACCAAGCTGTTACAACGATTGAATATGGCATCTTTTTGTCCCTGATTCAGATACATTCTGTTTTGAGATGCTATGAGAACGACGCCATAGAACCGGTGGTTTGAAAGTAATTCTAGAGTTAGAGCGATTCATTGGGCAGGATAATCTCAGAGATATACAGCTTTTTATTTGCTTTGATCAATGTAATGCGGTTTGTCAGTAACAAGATATCTTGCACAACGCCAGGGCCGAAGGTATGTACGCCAGAGCGATTCGTCAATATCGGCAATAGATTTTACCAGAACGGACTACCGAAGACATTCAAAATAGCAAAGAAATGGTTAGTTGGATGGGATACACACAGACCTCTCCGAAGGCGTTGATCTTGCCTGTTTAGGAAATGAGGAAAGCTTCAAAATGTTAAATAAGATAGCTGTGTCAGTTACCTGATGAGTTACCGGACGCACAGTCATATAATGGCTTTATGTGTGTATCAGATAGTTGAATAAGACAATAATCATCTACCTCGCAGTCCTCCAGCTCTATCATGTTCGCCTGTAGTGGTTCCTGGTAATCATCGTAGCCTGTGCCGAGGAAGACAAAGCGAGACCTGACAGAGATCATTTCGGTGGCGTTGACAGTGCTATCGAAAGCCCACGTGTTCGACGAGGATGACCAATTCAACTTGTTCACCTTGTGGCAAAAGCGTAACTGAGTTCTGGGTTACGCTCCTGCATACGATAAGGAAAATTAATGCCGGAGATTCCAGCAGCGACAATGATGACATCGAAATCTGGCAGTTCTTGTTTGTAGCCATACTGGACTATGGCGTGCACGCTTGGTGTAAACGCCTTGGGTTGCAGCCTGTGATCCCAAGTTGCAGGAGGTCAACACAAGATCGTTTAAACCCCTAGACAATTGGTACATCGACAATAATAGTAGACGACGAATTCTCGGGACCGCGGAGCCGCGACGGGAACCTTAACGGCCGATAAGGCTCCACAAACCTACCTCCGTCCGAAAGCGGAATTACCGCAAAACTACCGCCGAAAGACCTCTAGTCCGAACAGGAAACATTGTTGGAAGGAGAGCAAAATTTAGTTAATGTCTGGGGAGACTGATCTAGTCCTCATACGTGGTATGCTACTAACCATGGGTGAATTTTCACCAAGTCCAATGCGTCGCTCTGTCATACTTGAATGTCCCACCTCTCGTAGACCTCAGATAGTTGTACTACCTCCTGAGAGAAATATTTAAATGCTGTATAGAAGAGCAGCCGCGAATTGTTTCGACTCCTACGCAGGACTGGCAAACGTGACATGCCATACAAATCAAAATCGTTTAGCAAAATCATTTCTCGAGCAGGGATGGTATATCATTCTAACTCAGTTGCAATATACAGAATATCATCTGATGTATAGATAGGTTGTGTGGCGTCCGGACCCGCGGGATCCGTTCAACTTCGCTCCACTTCCCCTTCGCGCCTCCCAATTTGATGACCACTGTGTTTAAGTTTTTCGGCGCCTAGCTACCCGAGTGGATTTCATCTATCCCCTGATTCCGAAAAATGTATAAACATTGGTATCCTGCCCACGAGAATCACTTCATTTTTACCAGCAACCCCCAAGGCTATCAGAATGGGTGAAGTATTCGATGTTGCCGTGATCGGGGCTGGCATGGCTGGCATCGTCGCAGCGCGTGACCTCAGCAAGAACGGCCACAAAGTGGTCTTGTTAGAGGCTCGTGATCGTCTTGGAGGTCGAACCTATATGGACCATGCGTGTGGTGGTATTCTTGAATTAGGAGGAGGCTACGTACACTGGACACAACCGCACGTCTGGGGCGAGCTTCAGCGCCATGGAATATCCGTCAACCCCCCCATGGAGGAAGGAATGCATTACTGGCTTGCCGATGGCGCTGTACACACGGGCAGCTCGGATGATTTCTACACAACCGCATTTCCCCTTCTGGAACGACTATTTGCCGACAGTCGTGATCGATTCCCGATGCCATTCAATCCTACCGCGATCGACAACACCGAGATCGAGAAAGAGTCGATCGAGGACCGCATCAATTCGTTGAACCTCTCCTCCTATGAGCGGGATGTTCTGGAGGGGGTATTGTCCGGTGTGGTGCATTCTTACAAAGATCATGGCATTGCGCAACTGCTGCACGCCGTCGCCACCTACTTTGGCAATTTCAATGCTTTTTTTGAAACGGCCGGCACGTGGAGTATTCAGGGTGGTACGAAGAGACTCATTGATGCCATCATGGCTGAAACGAGTGCCAAATTACTCAAGTCTACTCCAGTGAGCTCCATTACCGATGAAGGCTCTCGGGTTATCATTGGAACTCGGCATGGCAAGGAGATCCATGCTCGTAAGGCGATAGTCGCCCTTCCACTCAATACCATTGGGGACGTGCAGATCACACCGAGGTTACCCGACATAGCACAATCGATGATCGCGAGAAAGAATCCCACCATGGCTGGTAAACTGTGGATTCGAGTTCGGGGCGAAATCACACCCTTTAGTATCTTCGCACCAGCTGGGAAATACCCGCTCAATGCCGCGAGAACGGAGAAGTACTTTGATGGGGATACGCTCGTTCTTTGCATGTGTTCTGATGATGCTTCGATTTGTTGCGAGGATCGCTTGGGCGTGCAAGCAGCGCTGCGGCGATTCATACCGGGTATTGAGGTTGTCGATTTCGCGTACCATAGTTGGGTCGGCGATGAATTTTCTAAGGGAGGCTGGATGATGAATCGGCCCGGATTCTTTACAACCGGTGCTGCGGAACTCCGACGGCCACATGGCAACATTCATTTTGCAGGCAGCGATGTTTCGGCGAGTGAGCCGGGCTCTATTGAGGGTGCTCTGTCGAGCGGCGCACAAGCTGCTCGTGATGTCTTGATCAAGCTAAACAAACCGAGACTATAGCCCTAAATAGAAAATCCTCCAGTCAATTTACTCCATGTATCATAAATGCCTTTCTCGTTTTTCATAATTAAAATTATATATAATTTATTGATTGGAAGAACCCCGCGGATGTAGGGGGAAGAGGGGAGCTAGTAAATACCAGAGGGAGTATCAGGTCAAATCCTCTCTTTCTGAATAAGGAGACTTGTCAATCCTTCCATTTTAATAGTATTTGGCTGAGCGGGTGAGGTGACTCCTAGAAAGGAATCACATCAGTTTCTCACAGAAATAATACCATCATTTGCGCAGCAGGCCACATTACAATTTTCCGCCAAATGTTTGAAACGAATTTAGAACCCAAATACAACTTGACTCAAAGATTCATCAAGTCCCCGCAAATGCCAGTAGCAAGTTTAACTGACGAACCGTGAGCCCCGCGGACCCCGCGGATCCGTTGTAGGAACCCCACATATTTTATATTATGGGCGCGGGGTACACATCTTTTTTTGCAAGAGTACTTGCGTGACCACGTCAAACTGCACATTACATTTGGATGTTACATCGGGGAACTTGTTCTCATCGTCTTCATCATACCAAGATAGGGGGATCCATACTGCTTATATGGACTCCGGCAGTATGGCGTTTACTAACTTCTTTGATTATCCTAGTGGTTCCGACGTGCTTGAGATGGGAAATAACGTCGACAGTGATGTTCTAGGCGCTTCTGCGCGTCAGAGCCGCATTGCGTTTACGTATCCTTCTGGTCCCACTGGGTATTCCGAGGACTTGGCTCTGTCCTCTGCTTCGGATGGGGGTCCATTCCCAACCCACCCTGACTCCGTGCCGGATAAAGTGGGACCGATACAATCAACCAGTGAGGCCTTGGAGTCACTGGACTTTTTCCGTGTCTTCCAGGGGCCAGGTACGGGCAGGTCCCCTTACCCTGAAACGGAGCAAAAGACCCAAAAAAAGCCCCCTCCAGCCTCACAGAGCCCAACACCTGCGAGTAAGAAGAGACCACGTAAATTTCGAAAGCAGAATCGCTCGTGCGATTCTTGCCGTTCAGCGAAAAGGGCGTGCGATCTACCTCCTAATGCTTCCCTCTCAGACAATCTTCCTTTATCATCATGTTCTATGTGCAAACTACGGGGCACAGATTGCACAATTGCTTGGCGTTCTACCAAACAAGCTTCCCGTAATACGAAGGATCCCACATCTAATACATTCGTCAAGAGCTACATTACCAACCATGATCCCGATGCCATCGAACATGCCAATGATGGCCTCTCGTCTTCCAGTCCAACAGCTCTGCCAAGCCATGACTGTACTCTAGTTTGCCGTACAATGGCTTCTCAGACATGCTTTCAAAAATTGGGAGTGTACATTTATATGTTTGATAATCCAATGTCCAACCTACTTTCGAAGAAGTGCATGCCTCCTCGTTACTCTTTGGGGATCGCTGCAATAATGCCATTGAGATGCAATACACAATTAGCCTCACAATTCAACCAAACTGAATCCAGCATCACAAATGCCTGGGGAACGAGACCTCCTGCACAGCCGCCAACTCCTACTTCACGTCTGTTTTTCGCGGCCAGCATTCTTGATATACTGTTTGCGCGTCCCGGTTCTCGCTCGGAACATATACAATTCATGCCTCGCGATGTTGCCCTGACTGAAACGTATAAGTGGGTTGCCATTGCTACCGGATCGCAATTTCTGGTCGATGGAAGTAGCGCTGATAATAAGGAAAGGCCTTACCACGAGGCAAGAGATCTTGCGTACGCCACATGGTGCAAGGCAAAACATATGGTGTTCGAGAATATCGCAGCAAGCAAGTCGTTCCGTTTAGGACTAACGCTGCTTCTCTTTGGAACAATCTTGCGCCCAACTGGAACGGATAGAAGCGACGATTTTCGAGAAGAGGCTACTATGCACTGTACGAAGGTATTCGTAGACTCCGTATGCTGTGTGTTGCGGCCCGTTCTTGTCTTCAGATTGCGGATACCTGTTCCCATATTATTGCGCCCATGGGTGGACCGCATAAGCCCATGAATAGGCAAGGCCTGTTCCACAAGTTGTCCCCTGACGCCCATGGGGACGTTGTTGAGCTTATTGCAGCTTTTGAATGGCTCTCTGAGGTGTCAGAGTCCGTAGCAATTACTCTTTCCCCTTCTGGAAGACATTCTGTTGGACCGTCTTTTAACAACATCAGTTCCGAGAGTTTACAGGTTGAAGATTTCTTCGTTGGAAAGCCGGATGTGAAAAACATGGATAACAGCCACAATCTGAAACGGATCGATGATGGCGTTATTGCGAGGGTCAAGGCAGTGACCCAGCCAGTAACGGAGCTATGGACCCAAGGCTCTGTGGAGCAACTTGTGCTTGATGCCGTTCTTGAATCAGGGTCTCTTGTCGCCATAATGTGGAAAGCACTTGCTCGCTTTACAATAGCCACTCAAAGTTGGGGAACCGGTTATATCACCGATGCAAAGATCCATGAGCATTTCAATACAATGATAATGCTCATTGATCTATGGAGGACAACCTTTGGCACAATTGACTGTGACTCAGCTAAGAGTCTACACCTATCGCCAACCAATGTACGGCGTAGTGTGACTTTCTGTGCCACTGATGGCGATCTCGCGATCCTTCTCTTTTACAAGCTTTGCGGCCATCTTCAAAAATTTCTTGAAGACCAGCCACAGAGACCATGCCCTGGTCTCTGTGAAACGTTGAAGGTAACCAAGAATAACCGGGATAACCAACGACTTACGAGCGCGATGCAACTGTTTTACCTCGCTTCGGCAAACTTTCAAGTCTCAGGCCCTGGCTTTCAAGAAAAGTGTGGACTCAAGGCAAACGTTGAATATATTAGGGCACACCCAGTAAGTCTGGCTAGACTTTTCTTCGATTTCTACTCGAACTAATCTTGATACAGCATCCTACTATGGTGGTTCAAGCATACCAACTAGCCAGCGAGGGGTTGGCACAAGAGATTCAGAATTCAGTTTCGGCAATAGACTTGAAACGTATTTCGGTCCTGTCTACTGCTCTCGAATGTTGTCTGCGGGAGCTTCAAGGACTGCAAAATGCACTTATCATGTACCCTACTCCAGGAAAGCGTGTTGCGAATGAGACATTCTCTTGAAACCAGCTGTTCGCTGAATTTAAATGCTAAGACAATTTATTGGTCTAATAAAGAAATGTAAACAATGCCGGCCATCAGACGTCAAAATGCATTGTGAATTGAGCACATTGTTTTGAATGGGGGCATTTAAGATCAAAACACTACTGCCTGCTACCGAATTCAAGATCCACGAGAAAGCTTTCACGGAAACTGATAGCGTAAAAATTGCCGTATACCGGGTTCGAAGGGGAAAAGTCATCTGTGACACCATGACAACAAGCGTTCAGCGAGTGATGCCGCTCTGACTCGACCCGGTCGAATAGACAAACACTACGAGATCCAGTATCATGATCACAAGACAATCCAAGGATCCTTCGCTTTCTATTTTCGGAATAATTGTTCTGATAAAGGTCCATCCAAGAAGGAGCCCGGGGAGAAAACTGTTGAATTCTCCAAAGCTGTTTCCCATGGATCTTTGTTATCTGCAATCCAGGAGCTTTTCTTGCGGTTCAATGGAGACCCGAACGCCGCAATTCGGAATGCAAACACTCTAATAATTGCTCGCTAGACGGAGTTGGACCACCGTTGTTTTATTCTAATATATCTACCATAGTTGCATAATTACCAGAGCACATTCAGCGAGGGGAACTGTCATTCGATCTCGCATCGCCATAGGTTGAACATATATTTAGATAACACGTTTATTTAAGTTATTGTGCCTTCGTTCTACGATATATGAAGGGAATATCCGAAAAACTATCACCACCTGGAGTCAAATCAATACTTCGGACTGGCTTCTATATTATTTCGGTTCCCTTGACCACGCTGTTTTGATTGCAGCCTATTTATAGCTAGTGCAATGCATAAACTATCCTCTAAAGGGCCAGACTCAAGCGCAATCTCGACACCCTCCTTTGTCGAAGCTAGTCGCCAGAACATTTCCCTGGATCACGATCCATCTTGGGGGAGTGAGCCACTGAAGCTCTTGCTATAGAGTGCTTTCTTCCTGCACAATGGCCATGGCTTCCACCTCGTATAACAGCTTTGGATGTGCCAGAGCCGCAACTCCTACCAGAGTACCAGGTGGGCGATGGCCCGCCATAAAGTCCAGTAATATCTCCGACATCGAGGTATCCGAGGGATCCAGATTGACCACGTAGTGGTTGAGCTTGATGAGATTCTTCGGGGTCCCACCCACGGATTTGAGGCATTCTCTTAGGTTTTCCAAGGCGAGCTTAACTTGTTCTGTATGCGAACTCGGTATGTCCTTCGTTTTAGCATCTACCCCAACCTGGCCAGCGATGGTCACGAGAGTGCAGGTGGGCGAGATAGGCGTGGTTTGGACATGAGAATATGTTGGCCAGGCATCATGGACTGACGGAGGATTGATGAGTTTGAAAGACATTGCGGTAGATGCTAGTGACGCTTGTGAAGTTGCCAAAGTCGTTGATACATAAATCAACTTCAAAGTAGGATGCAATAACCCTGCCTGGTGCAGACTTTATACTATCATTTCATATACTTGTGTATGTCGTTGTGCAACATCAGTGCACTTGATTACCCGCGGCTCCGTGTTCGTGTTCGGGTCCGAGTCAATCATCACGGTTCCGACAACCCTAAATGATGTGAGTAGACCAACATCCCAAAGAACCGCGGCAGCGCAATCGGAGAGGCTAAATAGTCTAGCAGAGCCAAATTGCCCAAATGGAGAGTACTTTACAAATTACATTAGGTCTTGCGCTTTGGAAGGCGCGGCACATTGACAGACGGCGTCTTCCGCTATCCTGAACCTGAACCGCGGTTACGAGACGACGTCAGTGAAGCATTTCGAATATATAAATGGCGCTCTACCTCTGATCGAGTAGCTAACTGTATATCTCCTTCTCAGACATTTAGCTTTCTCTATCACGCAATATTCTCTATCACGCAATATGGCGGCCGAACTTCCCCGGGATCTTGTGGTGAAACTGTACAATCAAATCGGACAAGACCCCGAACTCCCTCGGCGAAACCCGACTATCGCGGCCTGGCAAGAGCCACCACACCGTCTGTCCGATGTTCAATCTGAAACTTTGCCGCAAACTGTTGACTTTGCCATCATCGGCTCGGGCATCACCGGTTGCAGCGTTGCAAAGTCTCTCCTAGAGAACAGCTCATCGGACAACAAGTCGGTCGCAGTATTCGAAGCTCGACGACTGACTACCGGTGCGACAAGCCGCAATGGGGGGTTTTTATCGAGCCACGCGCCGTCGTTCTTTTCGTCGTTTGCTGAGACGGTAGGAATAGAATCGGCGACGAAGATTGGTCGATTTTGTGAAAGGACATTAGAGGAGATCAAGAGGGTTGCCGAAGCCGAAGGTCTCTACGATGAATGCCAGATCAGACCGGTTGAAATCGCCGTTACTGCCAACGACACTGAGCTTTTGAATAAAATCGGGGAATCTTTCCGTATGTTCGATGAATATGTTCCCGAGAACACAAGGAAATGTGTTTCGGTTTCTAAGGAAGACGCCGAGAAGGTACAATCCATGCCCTCTCCAACCAACATCTAAACACTTTGGATGTGTGCAAAGTACTAACGCTGTCCGTAGGAATATGGCCTTAAGGATATTGTCGGCGCTTTCGTCTACCAATCCCACGTGTTCTGGCCATATCGACTCGTCACCGGTCTCTTTCAGCGCCTTCTCGAGCGGTACCCGCAGCGCTTCGCTGTTGAGACCAACACACCTGTGACGTCGATCACGCTTTCAGGGGGAAGCGCATATCCCTACCTTCTGACCACTCCTAGAGGAACTGTGCGAGCTGCGAAGGTCTTTCATTGTACTAGTGGTTTTACCGGCCACCTTCTGCCCAAACTTCGGGGTCCTATCTACCCATGCCGCCTGACGATGTCTTGCGCACAGCCAGGACCGCAGTTTGGCAATCGACCCATGGCATGGCTCTGGCATGTACCGCAGACGTACGACCCGCAGACCCGGACGGTGGAACAGGGCCTGTATTGGATGCAACAAAATGCCCAAACTGGGGACCTCTTCTATGGAGGGGATTTGCAAAAGCTCGAAGACTTTATCAGCGCAAACGATACGGGCTATAGTGCTGACGCGGCAAACAATCTCAAAACGCTATTGCCCCAGAAGATCTTTGCGAGAGGTTGGACCGACCCTGCAACTGGTCTTACCATATCTGCTATGGATCCTCATCACACTTGGTCCGGAATACTCAGCATGACCGCAGACCAACAACCAATAGTCGGGGCTGTGCCGGCCGCAATAAGCGGCAGAGACGTTGCTGGGGGTGAATGGATAGCTGCCGGCTTCAATGGCTACGGGATGGGTCAATGTTGGTCATCCGGCGAGGCAATTGCCCGCATGGCTTTAGGGGAACGGAAGCCAGAGTGGCTCCCAGATGTCTTTTTAAGCACTGAAAAGCGTTTGACGGGGCCATCTATGACCACCGGGGCTGCTTTCGAATCCTTTTTTAACCGCTAAAATGCACAGACATTTTGTCAAGAACGATATTCCCTTTCGAATGAAGGACTGAAGCAAGCGGGGTCGTGCCTGTTACGCTGGTGTCTTTTAGGTAGATCAAGCTATCGCGCGTCTTTTGGTTTTTTACAAAATAAAAACCCAATTTGAAACCAAAACTATAACCCCTTCACATATCTCAGTTGACAATCCTGGCATTGACATGCTTATAGCCGTTAGCATCTAATGAAATCCCCCGCAAGTTCTGTTTCAATGCTGCTGATTGGCTAAGAGTTCTCGAGTCGAACAAGTTTCTGACTCTCTATTTGCAGACATGGATGGGAGCCCAGCCTTTGCTTTGTTCACCATCTAGACAAGCGGAAAGGTGACTGAGAGGAATTAGCTCATTGCAGTCGCGTCGCATTGTCCTTCCGAGATTCTGTTGAAATTAGACGAGAAGCAGAATTATCAGCGAATGAGAACGTACCTCATGGTCAGCGTGATCAGCGATTTTGCTATCTGGCTGGAGAAGCCCGCACAGCAGTCGCGCGACCGAGGGTGATAATGCTCTCCCAAGTTCCCAGTCTCTCGTCAAGCACTCACCCTTATCACCCTAGGTCGCGCGACAGAAAAAAAAAAAGAAAATCATAGACCCCAAAAATACATACAACAGGAGGGATTCGCTGGTGGTCACCCACCCAACTACTAACCTCCCGGCGTGTGGCTTAAGTACGGCTGAGCGGACGGGAAGCCCTGTTCTCCACACCCTATGGTCGTATGTGCTGTTCCTCTCTATCTACTGGCTTAGGTAGTATTTGGAAGAATGTAGATCATGGTTGACGACCGGCAAAAGAGAACAAGAAAAAAACATACAAAGGTTTGAGGAACACAAATTAGTAAAAATTACTAGAAATTTGAAAACCGCTGGCATTTCCTGATGAATATCTAAGAACTCAATACAACGTCCCTTGAGACGGCAGCTGCTCGAGTTCATCCTCTAAAGCTTCGGAAATATATATCTTGTCTCGACCCCGGGCAACTCCCACCCCCAAAGTAACCAAAAAATAAAAATAAAATAATATGAGAATAAAAAGACGAAATAGATTCAGAAGTGAACGGATCCTACTTTGGCGGAGCTTCACTCTAGGTTCAATCTATTTGTTTGTAGCCAAATTCTACGCGATAACAACGGCACGCTTGATGTAAATACGTGGCTTCCTTCCGGGAGTCTAAATACAACCTTTTATCCATTGCTATTTTCATTCGATAGCACACGCAGACCCGTTTGTTCCCACACAGCTGAAGGTGTTCGCGAGTACGGGTGATAACAGAGGAGAGGTGCTAGTAGAGGTATTGAATCATGAACGGTCTATAAAACGCACATGGTGTCAAATATTGCTATCTGATTCAGCTGGTCCTGCTGGCGCAGGTTCCGGTAGACGCCCGTAGCCCGCAGGGGGTTCTTTCATGGTTTTCCACACGGAGCGTGGCACCGAATTCTCATTCACGTATCCCAGAAGCGTCTCAAAGTCCCGGCAAATATGCTGATTGTTGAAATCAGGAAAGGGTTGATCCCATCCCTCGACCCAGTTGAATAGAATCACGTCAACGCTACTGGAGCATTTAATGGCCTGGGCCAGAATATCTATGCAATGACTAATATGTGCAATGTGTTCAGCGTCCGGATGGTTTCCAAACCGCGAGAAATAGTAATGTTCGTAGGAGATCTCCTTCCGCAACATGTCAAGGCAGTGAAGGAGATGGAACACCTCCGTCTGTGCGATATACGCATCGTTACCGTATCCATGCTCTTCGGGAATCTTCACGGCAACAGAGGGGTCCTTTCCGAGTTTGTAGATTTCATCGGAGGATATGATAATTGGCATGACTCCGGTGCCGATGCGGAACCATTCGGCGTCGGCTTCAGGCCCTGTCGGTATCCGCAGAATCGAAGGCGGATCAGTGTCGTACAATGATGCATTTGGGGTTAAGGTAACTCTTGGAATATCTACACGGTCAAGCAGAGGTGCTGAGAAGGTCAGTGTTACGTGTAAACTGAGTAGAGGATTAATCTAGTGTTACCGTAATGAGATGTTGACTTCCATTTCTCCTGATCGCTCAAGTACTGGACGCAGGCCTGGCGCGAGAATGCCAAGATTAAGAGAATAACGGAGGTTGTTAGCAACACCACATTTAGAAAGGTGAGCCATAGCATCATGGCGTTACCCTTGGGGTATGCCCATTGTGTTGCTCTCGTTATCCACCTGCCTTGGCCATGATCATGTCTCTCAGCAATGTCATTGCCAATCAGGAGTGGTTTCGCTAGATCCTCTTGACTCAAGCCTGAACAAATGCCGTCGTCTAAGCCTTTGAAGTCATCTTGGGCCTTCCGCATATTTTAGTCAGACAAGCGATATAAAACCAAGGGGATATCAAGAGTGGTAGAGCTCTTCAGGTTTGTGAAATAGGTTTATGAGATGGAGGGAAACTGGCTGCTGTGAGGAAGGCTGCGCTTCGTTACCGGTCGCAATATCGCATAGGCAGCCCTGAAAGGTACTGAAGGCTTGGAATAACCATTTAGACGAAGATACCAGTGCTGTCACGCCCAAGCAATACATGAGGGCGGGATATCGTAGCCCAGCAAGTCCGTCGGGATTCCGCGACAACATCCCTTGGCAACCTTGGCGAAGAGGAGATATAGATCCTTCATGCGGGCTTAGGGCTTCCCCTCAGATGTTCCAGCTTGTAGGATACACCGGACCCTCATCTATGTTACATCCACTATATTCTAACCATGTATCCTAGCCCTTTAGAGTAATGTAGTACAATCCTTCTTCAGTATTACTATCCTTGTGACCACCGTCAGGACGTCGAAAGCCGAATCTAGATTTCGACCCTAAGCGCAATCTGTACGTTGCTCTGCCCCAGCACACGTCTCAGATCTGTTAGCAGCTCGCATATAAACCCTATCCATAGACACTGGAGTATAGGCCCCTATCGTCTTCTGTGACCCATTGCTGTGCTCATTTCAATAACCGTTGAGAAATCTCCCTTGAGAATCATCCGCCATCATGCGATTTAACATGATTGTCGCACTCCTGGCCATTGGTGCACCCTTGGCTTATACTTCACCCATAGGTAAAATGACCGCCAAATTAATGATTCTGGTTCTGACTTTGGGTTATGTAGTTGGCCAGGACAACGAGGCAATTCCATTCTACGAAAAACGTGCGGACAACAGTGAAGCCATCCCGTTTTACGAAAAGCGTGCGGGGGATAGCGAGGCTATCCCATTCTACCAGCGTCGTGCGGACAACAGTGAGGCCATTCCATTCTATGAGAAGCGGGAGGAAGAGAGTGAAGCCATACCTTTCTACCAGCGTCGTGCGGACAACAGTGAGGCCATTCCATTCTATGAGAAGCGGGAGGAAGAGAGTGAAGCCATACCTTTCTACCAGCGTCGTGCGGACAACAGTGAGGCTATTCCTTTTTATGAGAAGCGGGAGGAAGAGAGTGAAGCCATACCCTTCTATCAGTAGTCACTACTGTTCTCACAAGTGCAGTACAGTATGACCGGCTTTGTGTCATCTAGTACACCGTGAATTGAAAGTCTCCATGGTCTAATATTCCGCTATTCTGCATGTCTCTAGACCCTACCCCATCCATGCCAAATGCTGCATCAAACCTGTCATGGAATTTAGTATCCGATGTACTTATCGCCGTTTCTCAAACCCAAGGAATTCTAGATTATAAGAGAGCGGTATAATCAGCTTGAATCGAACCTTGTTGTACATGGGCGAACTCAGTATTCACAACTCTGAGAAACTTCTATTTCTTGCCCCCGCCCCAGAGGAGTCTTCTGCCTAGTCTTGACCGATGGCTCTCTATCACGTGGGATTGGCTTGCCTCCACGATTCAGTGCCTACGCCCCGCTGGTCGGTGCACATCAGATCCTGCAATGTAACGTCGGGGTCTGTGGCAAGGATCCGTATCCTTGACTGGGGGCAAGAACAGGACAGTACTACTTTTGCCTCCATGAGCCCTTCGCTCGAGCGGGGTGCATGTATTCGATATAAATGTAATAGGACTTCTTTCTAGATCAAAATATTCCGTCTTACGTGAGAGTCCTTTGTACCTTAAAACAAGAGCAATGTCTTAAGTAGCCTCACTCTGACTAAGTCACCACGACCATCTCAGCACTATTGCAAAGCACTACAACCTCTACCGAGAGACCCTTGCTGAACCAAACTCCATCGTCCAGAGAAATGACCAAATACAAACCCCTTCTGGAGGGAGATAGCTCGGATGGTTCTGAGCATTTTGAAGCTCATTACGAAGCCCCCGACATCCCAAAACAACGTCCGACGCTTGGCTTCCGAGTCAGATATGCCTTCCTTATATTATTAGCCACATTCGGCGTCCTCGATTTGACATACCGAACATACACCTTGATCCAATCACGCAGGCCAATATCGTGTAATTGTGGGGAGACTGTTGAAGAAGCTATTGCTAATAGCTGTAAATATGACTCGATTGCAGCTGCTTGGCTCCCTCCAGCCTGTCGAAACGACGAACTTCTAGCGCAATTCGAGATGTCCGGCCCGAACCCCGATGGAAGCTGGATGTACTATGCCGATAGAAATAAGACACGGACTCTATCACTTGAAGAACTGTCCATGCTCCCCAAGACTGGATCGCACTTCTTTACCACACATCAGTGGCATCTTGTCCATTGTGCATACTATTGGAAGAAGATGTTCTTAGCTGCTGAGATGGGTACGGTGATTGAAGCTCGGTATAATAACCTTGCTCATATCAACCACTGTGAGATGATGTTTCTGAAGCGTGATGCGTTGGACACGATTGTGACCGAGGCAGGCGTGTCACTGCATTCAGATCGAATGGTCGTTGCGAAGAAACATGGTCATGAAGGGGATAAGCAAGAAAAGGGCTATTAGACCACCCAAACTATCCTGTACGTACTGAGCAAGTAGAGACGTGAAAGTATGATCTGAACAAGGAATGTTATCGTCGCTGAGTGCATCGTATCAGCTATGTCCATCGACCCTATCCATCGTGTCAACGACATTCTCTGCAATCCTCCTCGTCTCTGCACCGATAGACCCACTATCCCGAATAGCAGCAAACTGCTGCTTCCACAATAACCACCGATCAAGGCACAATCCCTGGGTACCTCTGAATTTCCTCCTCAGCTTCCTCCTCTCGGCTTTGGGCAGCATCCAGAGCGGGCCTCCCTGGGTGCCCCCAATGGCTTCATCGCGTCCGTATAGAGCATGTCCAGCATACAGAATCCACACTCCCGCCGCCGCAGCTTTAAACGGCAATTGATCGACGTCCTTTGGATCGGCCGAAACAAGATCGGGACTGCCCCGAACAGGAATCATGACCCCCTCTGCGACATCTGATAAGGCCCAGATGGCATACGTCTCGAGTGAGGAGAGACCAAGCCCAAGGATCCGAGCCGCGTAAGCCTGGAGATTGACGAACCGTCGTTTCTTCTCGTTGTCATCTGCATCGGGACTCACCGCTGGCGGTCGTTAGCGTCCCAAGGCTTCTATATGGTCGGAAAGCAATAAGAGAAGAGCTTACCTTCCCATGTTTGTGGAAACTCGGAGGAAAAATAGGGGAGGTTCCTCCATAGGTTCTGGTTGAGGATCGTCTGCTTCGAAGTAATGTCCGCCAGCTCCTGCACGATGGTGACCAATTTCTCTTGTGCAGGGCTTTCATAGGGTATCTGGCTAGCGAAACTATTTACTAACTCCCAGAATAAAGTGAGGACGCCCCCTGGATCCTTGTTTGGGTTTTTTATGTAATCCAAATAGACCGCGTCTAGAGCGAGAGCGGCGTCTTTGGCAGGGGAGGGGTTAGTGGATTGGATTGCTGCATTGATGATGGTTTGGATTGGGGCTTCGAAGTCATGAGGGGCGGGAGTTTCAATTCTCAGCTGAATTCGATCCATGGCGATAATATTGATTCGAGGAATAGCAGGCTGTGTACAAAGCCTACTACTATTCTGGAAGTTGGGATGTTGGACGCCATAAGAAGGTCCAGCCTACTAGTATAGATTTGGTTAGTATCGCATCTTGGGCCCCAAATAAGGAATAGTGCCATGCGCATTGCTACCAAGCTTTGATATCCGCCCCCATGCTTAGGGTTGTGGATCTATTGAGGCGAAGCCTTACCCTCTTCACTATAAAACCATGGGGTAGGTCAAGCTTTTATTCTCCGTTCTGCATTCCAGAGTTGAAGCTCGAGAATAATCCCCGGATCAAGACAATCCCTTAAACCTCCCCGAACTGAAATGGCTTCCATACAACTCCCTCCGGTCCAGACCCCGGTCGCGATCATCGACCAGTTCATTGCGCAACAAACCGAGTCCTTGGTCTTGAAGGAAAAGATCCTCACCCTCTCGGGCGATAGCTTTGATGTGAAGCTGGTTACTGGTGAACCTATCTTCCGGATCAAAGGCAAGCCCTTCAGCATCTCGGGTCGCAAATCGGTCTTTGATATGGAGGGCAATCACTTGTTTGATATCGTCAAGGAGCGTCTGCACCTCCATTCCACCTACGTGGTTCAAGCTCTAGATGGAAGCAAGTTACTCGAGGTCAAGAGTAGCTTTTCCTGTAAGTGGTCTTCCCCTTGTGGCTTTCAGCGGCGTTGACTTCATCTCTTAATTGTATTTTACTTTTTGGCTAAGAGTTACTTATAGTGATCGGCTCGAACGCCACCGTAAGCTTCACACCCTCCAGTACTGAGGGCCTTGTCTCCTTGAATATGAAGGGGAACTGGCGGTCTCGTAAGGCAGCCATTGTGGATGCTGCGACAGGGGCAGTGGTCGCACAGATTGATCGCAAGCGATTCAACGCTCGCCAAATATTCTTCCACCAGCAGACCTATGTTGTGATGGTCGCTCCGGGGGTGGATCTGGCACTAATCACGGCCCTTTGTGTCTGTTTCGACGAGAAGAATAACGACTGATGAGCTGGACCCTTGTTTTTGATTGCATATCGCTTGTATTAAGTTTCTTTGTTTCTTGAGGGGACTGGGATATCATGGGCTTTGGGATGGACGGCGTTTATCGAGGTAACGAGGGTTATTGTAGCTTGTTCAGATGATATCATCAAATAGCTTGACTCCTATTTGGCTATTTGGACTGGAAACTATTAGTTCAAGTCGCCTACCCTTTTCATTTAGTGATAATGATCTGATGGAATAAGATGAGCATGGTTGCAAAGTTGACTAGCTACGAAAAGTATACTCTCTGGATTTCGATTTCTTGACATTTTCATTTTCGAATTTACTCCCAGCCGATCGCCATTAGCTAACCCAAGATCATCTCGTGCCGGTCCTCCTTGGGGCAAAGATGGCTAAGAGTCATGATTAGGGGCTCTTAGTTTCGTGACGATGTGGACACAAACCCCCGGTAAATATGCAGCAATGATAACGATATATTCTCTACTGTATGCGCGACAGTCCGATCGATACAAGTTTGAAGAAAAACGTTGGCTGTTAATACTATGAGCTATATCTGCGTTCAACGTACAACGTGTTTGACTAGATAGCGAAAATGCCGATGGGAAGTGACAAAGTGAGACCAAGGGTCTGTATGTCCTTGGTCGATCATCAATTGTCCTCTTTACCGACACCTTGACGAAGAAACGTCCACAAGGGTTATAGTTCACTTCAACAAATCACCTAGAGATTGTACCAGGAACTATGCGAAGCCGGTGCTGACCACCCAGCTCACATCATCGTTGAATGAGGTGGTGGCGTCGAACGTTTGAACACCACCATTGCTCGCCACATAAAGAACGTTTTCGTAGTGACGGAAATAACGGGTGGGATAGCTCCAGGATCGAATCGAGTTGCCCTGGCCATTCAGGCCAGCCTGCGGACAGAACGTGGCGTCTTCGTAGAACTGCTTCGTGCCATCGCTGGCATTGAGTAGGAGGGCAAAGTTATAGTGCCGTATGTAGCTGCCGGGAGTATCAACAGACTCGAACGAAAAACAGGCGCTATTGGCAAGGCCGGTGCGAACCGTCCAGCTAGCTTGCTGTTTCAAGGCGGTGGTGCTTGTCGATGAGACTACCTGAGTGTTGACCGTAGAGCCGTTGTGTGCGAGGTAGCGAGTCGTGTAGCCCGCCGTGGTGACTCGCAGCGAGATCGAGGATCCGACGGTGAGCGCCGGACCACTGGTCAGTGACGTGATGGCGTATTTGGCGGCTACGATGTCCGCCTGCACCGAGTTCTCGGTGGCATCGGACGGATATCCGGAGGTCATCACACCCTCGTAGAACGTGCCCTGGGCACCATTGCTGTTGTCACCACCAATGCCAAGAATGATGGCGCCTTCTTTGCTCATGGGATTGTAGCCAGAAGCACTTGGGCGCGCGCCACTATAGTACGTCGAAAGCGAGCCGGATGCAGCGTTTGCGCCGCGGATGGACCACTGGTTTGCCTCTCCCTTGACGACGGCTGTGACGAACCGGTAGGAAATGGACGGGTCGCCAGCGTTGTTCGTAGAACTGAGGCCGGAGAACAAGCCGTTCTCGAGATCGGCCATGATCCAAGGACCACTGCCAGCGCCACTTCCCCAGACCGTGTTGTCGCCATAGTAGATAGCCTCCATGTGGCCATTACCTGTATCTGTGTTGCTGACCTCCGCGTTGCCATAGTCAAAGCAGCAGGCACTGTTGTAGTGGGTGCCGTCCAGGACCGCGTACATGCCCTCCGCCTCATCGCCGGTAGCTGTACCGCTGGCAGCGTTGTTGCGATAGCCAGTACCAGGTGACATAAAGACGCCGTACGCCTTCTTGCCGTTTAGCGTGACCGGTGCACCAACCGCGCTGGCCAGGTTGTCGTAGCCATTGGACTCGGGACCACTAAAGCCGCCGGGCGGAGCCTGGGTGAGGTGATTACCGCGACCGGACTGGTCATAAATGATTGTGATTAGGCAGGTCGTGTTGGCACAGAAGGAGTCTTGGATGGAGGCATCGGCAACACCCCCAGCAGAGAGAGGAGCGATGTCGGCTGTGCTACCATCGGAGCCTCGTTTCACCTGATACAGTGCGCCGGTGTAGGCGCTGTATAGGGCACGAGTGGTGCTGTGTGCGGCGACGCAGGGCGTGCCGCCGGAGGAGTAGATGTCACAAGGCCCAGCAGCGGCAAGGGAGGCCGAGGCAACAATGCCCAGAGCAACTGCGCAGGCACGTTCGAGGCTTAATCCTGAGGACATGTTTGATCTCCTTCCCAGGGTGAGACAGACACGCCTGTGAGTGTTTCGCCGGCGATGAGATACTCAAAGAGCCAGTGTAATAGAGTAAGTACATAGTGGGACATTGGTGCATCCTGCGTATCCTTTTATAATCCTTCGCGATGTCCGTTCTGTAGTTTAAGAGGGGTATACGGTACGTACTAAAGCAGCAAGGATTTTTCTCCAATGGTTCTAGATCCAGTATACGCTATCTAGTCGATAATATCGCGGAATCCTAGTCCTTGTAAGCTCGGTTAATATGGAAATCAGATTCGATTTCAGACTTATGCGACACAAGCTTTAAGACCATATAAGCGCTGTCATGAGATAAAGCTTCCTGCCAAAGATTGGCAGATTCGTATTGGAAAGGGTTTGCTGAACATTTCGGCAATCTATGTTGCTAAGGGGGTTATTGCAAAAAATACTAGACAAAGCAAATAACTACGACTTCAAATGCAAACCGACATAGCTCGACAATGACAGTGTTGGCGGCTAAAGGCTTCGAACGTGTGGAGAGGGGAGATTAGCAAGTCCGTGCATAAATTCCTGTGGAGCCGGCGGTGCTCGCCGATGGGTCGGTTAATTTGCATGTTGAGAGAGTCATATAGATTGCCCCGGAGAACTACTCTATGGAGGTGTCTGCATAAATGACGATCGGCGTACATCCCCCGCTTGGGGTAAATCGGCATATAAGAAAAGCATATGGGCGAGCTTCGCAATATTCAGGAGATCAGGCATGCCACTTGCAGGAAAGATCGGTCTGTTTTGTGTTTGTTTATAGCGCGGATTTGAATACGTGGTTCAGTGTCCTGATTCATTGACCGAGGTATTAGTGGATATCGGACTCTATTGCTGCTCTTTGCTTCTTTCGGTTTCGAGTTGGCTAAATTTGAGTCAATAATACACACTTCAATATGGAACCGGAGCTAATTGCGGGGAAATCGAATTTGAGGCTTTTTGGCGGCTTGTGGTTTCGTTAGCCGGGTCGTTTTATTCCACCTCTAAGACTCAATGAGACTCTGTTACAACGCTGCAGAGTGACAGCGCTACTGGCATTTCGAAGGGGTACCTAGACCTATCAAAGTGACCTGACTACCAGGAGCTGTAGTCCATGGAGTAGAATCAATGTTTTCACCACGTATTCATACGGTTAATATGAAGTCCTGATCAGAGGGTTATCGACGCTCAGTTCAATGCTGGATCCAATGTCGTATTCCGATGCTCACTTGTATTTCGATGCCTATCCATGAAGAAACTTGATGCTTGAGTTAATGCTTAGTTGAATGCTTAATTCAATGCTTAATTCCATAAGGAATGGTTGGCCTCGGAGATTAAGAGGCAAAAGAAGCCCTAACCAGAAGAGGTCATGTGAGAAGATTTATATTGGTCACGCGTCCAGATTGCGGGGAGCGGCCAATCATCTGTGAGTTGGGAACAATTAACCGATCTACCGCGGAGTAAACGATCTAGTCTATGATTGTTGCAACTTCTTCTATCCAGAAGAAGAGTTCATGTCAGGACTACCTCGGAATAACCGGAATTGCCCCGCTTGTCCGTCTTGGTTGCCTATCGGCTCAGGCTTCAAATCGGAAGTTCCTAAAGACCTGAACGATGCCTCAGGCTGCTCCCGCGTGCAATACATGTCTGGATCTACGATATTGGGAGAAAACACATATTTCAATAGAGTCACTGGAAAGGCTTTCCGACCATGATTGCTCAACAAAGAGTCTAAGGGTGGACTCTGAACCTGACCCCATTCAGCTTTCTGCTAACCGATGCGAATTATGTGCCATCCTGCTGGAGGGCCTGGTCCACTTTCTAGGGCCGCGGGGGATGGAGGGCTGTTACTATATCGAGCTTACGGTCGGCCTACCATCAACGATCCGTCTGGACATATCGTACTATGATACTTCCTACAAACAAAAAACTATTGAATTTTATACTACCCAAGGAAGCTATCTTTCAGCCTAGGGCATTCGGTTGGCCTTTCTAACGTTGCTGTAGAGGTCTCGCAGACATTAAAGCCCTTGATGCCGTTTCCCAGAGGGCACCATGTCCGATCGACGATGAACTGTAAAGTGGCAGCTCATAAGGCGGGTCAATGGCTAGGAGAGTGCACAGACTCCCATCAAGCGTGTTCCAAGAGAGAGAAGCCAGTTCTTCCCAAGCGGGTTGTTCGCCTCGCTTCTTATAATGTGAGCCCTGTACTGTACGAAACAGCCGATGGTGAAAGGGCAGATTATGTTGCGCTTAGCTATTGCTGGGGAGGTGAAGAGCATCTCCTGACTACTCAAAATACCATTCGGTCTCATCAGGCCGGTATATCATGGAGTCAAATTCCCCAAACTCTGAAGGATGCAATGCACTTGACTCTTGAGCTTTGTGTGGAGTTTATCTGAATTGATGCTCTCTGTATTGTACAAGACGACCCGATTGACTGGAAGGAGGCGGCCTCCAAGTTCGACTCCGTCTATAGGGATGCACTGATTACGGTCAGCGCAACTGCATCCCCAAATACAACCAGTGGTATATTCTGCGGCCAGCGGTCCCACAGGCACAAGCTGCGTACCCATGTCGCGTCTATGGACAACATCGACATCTACATGCGACAAGCATGCTCCACGACACACGTTGGTTTGTTTGAGCATCTTAACATAATCGGCAACGGCTACCAGGAAGAAGAAGTGTTACCAATCCTTGGAAGAGGGTGGACGTTTCAGGAACGAATCTTGTCCCGACGCCTTTTACATTGTAGCAGCGAGGAGCTAGCATGGGAATGTGTTAGTGGCGACATCCATTGCGAGTGTGCATCTATAGTGCCCTATACGCGTCCCAACGTTCCGCGAGAGATGCATGGTCATTTGAGAAGCATTCCTGATATCAAGAAGCTGGTAGAAGGTCGTCTCCAAAATGGTGTCTCCGAAGCCTGGGACCGAACCAACAGCCTTTTACGTGAATGGCAAGAACTAACTGTGGCCTATTCCTCTTGCCAGTTCACATACTCCAGAGACCGACTAGTTGCTCTGGAGGGTATCGCGCAAAAATTTCAACATTTTCGACTCGGTCCATATTTTTATGGTATGTGGGGAAGAATCTTCATTTTCAACTAGATTGGGCGATTGCGACATTGCGCGAGTCTCGAAGACTAGATCTTCCCACGTGGCCCTGGGCTTCAGTCTACCATAAATGCCATTATAACTATCATCATTTCTCCCCATCCTATCAGAGCGTGAGCATTTGTGACATCGTGAGGTCCCCGAGTGGCGTTTCACCCGACAGTGATTTTTCCTCTTGTGCCCTAGTGATTTCTTCGAAAGTAGTGGACGCCACTATTCGGTTGAAGGAGGACCGCTCAGGCAGTCCACTCGATGTGGAGGTCATCGTAAATGGCAAAATGTACATGATAATAGCAGACATTCGGCAGTGGCCGGAAGCATCGAACGAGTGGGGAAACATTCAAAAAGATGAGCGCCTGTATAACGGCTAGGCAGTACTATGCTTGGAGCTATCCACATATCACTTGCTGGATCATTCACGGTGTGTGAAGGTCTGCCTCGTTCTCAGCGAATCATCCAGCGCAAAAGATATATACAAGCGAGTGGGCATCATGTTCATCAACGAGTCTTGGAAACCAGGAGTCGGTGATACCCCTATTCATATCCAGCACATCGATCAGCATGCGAAGAAACGGACACTAGAGATTGTTTAGCTCGTGGTCATTCCCCCAGTCATTCAACACAATCGAATACTGATGTCTATTCGTCAAAACCCGTCATAACCTTTGGTCTTTTTCTTATCCTAATGGGAGTTGTTTCCTTGGTTTTCCGTCATCGCCGAATAAATCTATTCTCCTCATCTCCACGCCACTAGTTCAGTGATAGGTATTCTCCTGGGAAAATACAGGGAAAGGGTAGAGAGATCTTTGGGTGTCTTAATTTTCAAATCATTATCACGAGAATGCTTAAGGGACGATTGGTCAAGAGTTTTCCTAACTATGAACGGGTGATGGTAGAGACCAAACACCACGCTTAGTTACTTTGATAGCCGTTCTATAGAACCTTCATCTTGCTTATTGAATTGAATTGTCAATAAAGGAGGCAACTATTCTGCATAAGGCCATCGATTATGCTTCTGTTATCTACTTTCTGTATCCACCGTTTCCCAGAGCACCCACCAAATGAGATCAACTTCAGCGAACAACAATCTTAGCCCGGGTGGGGTTTAGGAGCGGTCAATATTCATGACGACAAGCTCAGCGACAAAGAGGGAAAGACGCAAAAACTACTGAACATGTAGATAATCTTTTTTTAATTGAAGGTGAGAATGTCGATCATGGGGCAGATACCCAGTTGCATCGCACCTTGGGTACACGTCATCTCACAATTGATCTCGTAGGGAGCTTCAAGAGGCATGGGGATCTGGCTTGGAATTGGTACCTCTCTTAACCATGGCGGCCCAGCCTCACTACTCATTGCCTTGCTTCTGACTGCCTCTGTGCTTTACGGCATGACTCAATTACTTGGTGAATTGGCCGTCATGTACCACTCCACACTGGGTATATTCAGTGAGTCCATAGCTATTGGCCCCGCCTCGTAACTGGATTACTGGTGCGAATGAGCTTCAAGTAAGGTTGTTGATTTTGTTTCTCCTCCCCTCGACATGAATTGTCAGGTCTTTGGGTGGTGAAGACAAATAACAAATAACATACTCGCGCTGGATAGAGTAATGTTCCGGTTCTCAGGTTCTAGATTGTGCAGTTCCAACAGCTAGTCTTACTACAATATTCTAGAGTGTCATTATTCTCGTCAATATTGGGGGATTCTGCTAATAGCGAACACCGATCTATTACCAAGATCCTGCACTACAGGAGCTCGGAGAAGAATTAACAAATCAAAGCCAAATGTACATAGACTGGGCTGAGTAGTGGTATTAAGATACAGTAAGTCAAAAGTCATCTACAGCTTAATCTTCGTCTTTTCACGTCCAACCTTTTCCCCAAATCCAAACAAATACGCCGCGACCTTGCGTATTTGGATCTCCTCTGCACCCTCGGTAATGCGATACCGACGGAAATGACGATAGATATGCTCGAACGGATAGTGGCGCGAGTAACCATCACCGCCATGAATCTGTCAAATCAGCCTCACCAATTTAACCAAGGAAAAGAAGCAGAGCACATACCTGAATCGCTCGATCAGCGGCCTGACAACACAGACGATTGGCCCAGAAATTGCACATAGCCACCTTATCACTCAACTGCCTCTCGATCGCAATCCATGCCTTATCCGTCGACTCCGCCACCGCCCGATCCATTTCCCAGCTCGTCTTGAGAATCAACAACCGCAACATCTCCACTTGCGTCATGAGCTCAACAACCGGAAACTGCACCGCCTGGTGATCCGCCAGCTTCTTCCCCTCTCCCCAGATCGTCCGACTCCGCGCACGCTCAATCGCCCGCTCCAGACAGAACTTGGCCGCACCACACGAGCTGGCTGCCTGTCGAATGCGATTCTCATGCACAAAGGTCTGCGCAATCGCTAACCCCTGGTCGACCACCCCCAGCACCGCCGAGTCAGGCACCCACACCCCATTTAGGGTCACCGTTGCGTGGTCCGTGGGCATATTGAACGTCCACTCGTAGCTCGCGATCTCCACCCCTTCCGTCTCGCGGGGAATCAGGAACGCGGTAATGCCCTTGGCGGATCCATCCTGGCCAGACGTCCTGGCAAAGATGATCATATGCGTGCAGTGATGGGCGCCCGTCTGCCACTTCTTTGCGCCGTGGATTTCGAAACCACCCCGGACGTGCGTCGCCGTCGTGGACATGAAGGTCGCATCGCTGCCATGGTCGGGCTCGGTGAGACCGAATGTGGTGCGGAATTCCCCGCGGAGTCGCGCGGGGATGAGGGTGCGCTTTTGTTCAGCTGTGCCAAAGTGGTGGAGCATGAGGACATCCGGGAAATTACCGATGACACTGTGTTCGTTCTGCAGGTCATTGGCGAGCCCTAGGCCGCCGCCGTACACTGGATGTGAGGCCATGTGGAAGCGCGTGGCCGACATCCATAGGTTGGTGTCTGGGTGACCTTGCCCACCGTAGACTTTGGGAAGGGCAAAGCGAAAGAAGCCGGCTTCGTCGGCGAGATGGCGGGCTTTGCCTGGCTCTTTGTTAATATCTTAAATCTGGATGAGAGCGATTGAGCTAGAAGAGGGCATTGGTACCTAGTAAATCCTCCCATTCTTGCGATGGAAGACCGCCCTTGGCCCAGTCCGTTCGGGCATATTCGCGGCGATGATCGAAGAAACGGTTATTATCTTCAGAATGTTGAAGAGGGAGGATGGTCGAGTGGATGAACTGGTCGAGGGAGTCAAGGTGGGTAACCAACGGGGGAGGCAGGTCGAAATTCATGTTTGTGCAAGAGGTTCTATCTGCTTTCTAATCTGTCTCGTACTCCTCATGGGTAGTTATCAACATGTCGTACTGGATATAAAGCTATATCTTGGTTCAACCCCGCAGCGCTACCTCGGTCTCGGCTCGGCTGCTCCACTTGGACTGAACCAAGCATATCAACTTTGGCATTACTTCAGTGTTGGTCAGTTCGACATCATCTGCGTTTACGACTGCTGCGCTAGATATGCTTATGGACTTTCCAATAAATTATGAAACTGCTCGCTAGACGGAAAGATGCTCCTTATATGAAGGGAACCGCTCGTTGCTTCATTAGACTCTAGACAGGAACCACCGTGGCATTTACAGCTTCTGCTCTTGGATATAACTCTGACGCAACTTCCTGACTGTTTCCCACATGATCTGTGCTCTTGAATCAAGGCTGTCCGCCCATTCCTTGGCGCCCGGACTCTTCGATTGGCCTGTCACGTATCTTGCTGCTATCCCTTGTGCGATGACACAGCCTCGAAAATGAGCGAATGCAATACCCCAGTCAAGGTCCGGTCGAGCCTCGTATCCTGATTCATTATACCACCTCAAAGACTCCTCTAGACCAGGAAGACCGGGGATAGAATGCCTACCGCCGTCACGGAGGACCGGTGCACCGGGTCCAGATTCTTGGAAGATTGGAGAAAGAAGGTGAACGACATCTGATAAAGGATGCCCGATGGTAGCCATCTCCCAGTCCAGAACACCAATGACCTTTGGTTCGGTTTTGTGAAAGACGATATTATCGATCTTAAAGTCCCCATGAACGATGCCAGAGCGATCCTTGGGCTGGTTGGTCTTGAAAAAGCTGGCAATTTCTTCCAGGTGTGGAAGTTCTCCAAGGGGGACATTCGTGTTGGCATTCACTGCCCTAGATTGACGTTTTGCTATTTCTGTAAAAGTTCGGATTTGACGATCATAGAACTTATTATGCTTGCCCAGTCCTCCCAAGCCGACTGCATTATAGTCGAGGGTGTGCAGTTTGACCAGAGTTCTTACTGCATCTCTCCACCTATTTTCGATCAGCCCGTGGGAGAAGATCGGAAGAACATTGATTTCTTACATCTCCTTACGATGTTCAGCTGCCACTCCCGGCATGTAGGGATCGGTAATGAATCGACCGTCCAAGAACTCCATAATGTAGAACGCGGTACCGATTACAGTCGGATCTTCGCATAAAATATAGACTTTGGGTACTGGGACTTCGGTATTCTCAAGTGCATGTAAAATACGATATTCCCGCTCCACCTGATGCGCTGTTTTGGACATGATTTCGCCTGGTGGCTTCTTTCGCATCACAAATCGTTGCGATTTTGCATCGGTGATTAGGTATGTTGGATTGGACTGGCCAAATCCGAACTATAGTGTGGGGGAAAGAAGAGATTCAATTTCTGCGTGCCCTCGTGGATGATCGTAGGGAGTAATTTGGGGATAAACTAGTTACCTGCTTCAGATCAAGTGGTGGCGATATTCCCAGGTCGTGTTGCCCAATATAGTTTTCTAGGGCAACCACGTCAACGGGCTGTCTCACAGGGCCGGCCATGATGCGATTCTCGGTGTTTAGCACTCCTGCATATATTCCAGATGCTCTGCAGTGCATATAAAGTTATATAAATCCTACACAAGGAGAGGCCCTTGGCCAAAAAGCCTGAGTTGTAAACCCCACTCGCGCCCCTCGGCTGGGCTGCTAGAACCTCGGCTTGTTGACGGTGGACCCTGTGACGACCATTCAATAGAGAATTCCATTGGCACTCTCTGTCTCAAATTAGAGGTATCAGGAAGAGAAACGAAAGACTTTCGTATCGCACAGCTGGATAGTCTCCAGTAATGGTATAGTCTCACTGTACACGTGATCACATCTGGATCACTGAGGTCAGCTGACCAGTTCTGCTATATGTTGGGGGACAGCTCATATTTGGCTGGCTCTTCAACTCTTAGTTCAGAAAATGGATGTTTACTAACGTACCTCTCTAGTAGGCCGTGATCCTTATTACGGTTCAGGCTTCATCGGTCATGGGTATTGCTTTTAGTGAGTGAGTGAATAGGTCCGTCCTCTCGTAGGCACCCTATGCCGAAGCTCCCTATGAAAATTCGTGCGCAGCTGTTTAATCGATATCAGAAACAAGGAAGCAACATTACCTTTAATGCATGTTCCATACGGACAGAATGTTCTTCGTCAGCAACGAGTGACAGATCGCGGAAGAAGTTTCTCATCTTTTTCGATGCTTCACGTGCGGAAACGAGTTATTTCTCTTCCCTCTCGCTCTTTCTATCGGAGTAATAGAGTCCATCAAGTCTTGTTAAAGTTTCCAACATCTTGGTACTTCCCGGTTGCATTTAAATTTGCGAGTACGATACCGATGAAGTTGTTCTTCCTTCGGGGTAGCTAAATACCCAAGACGGGTGCAGCCATCCTGCATACCATCCCTGTTTATACGAATGGAAAGATCAATCACCGAACAAACAAATACGAGTTGGACCTATCGATTACACGTAACTCATCACTTTTGTGCTACTTTGATAACTCGAGTACATAAAGTAAAGCGGAAACAGGACCAGACAGTACACAGAAGGCTCTTAAAGTTGAGAGTAATTCCCCCTATGCTGGAGGAGAAAGCGGAAACTTATTCGGATCAGTGGTGAAAAAGTCATTGGCGGGATTGGCGAGGTTGTTGAGGGCAACAAATGCGGCTGTCGCACTCGGCTCCACCGGTTGTTGGAAGTTTGCATTCCCATTGCCTGAGCTGTCCGTGATAAATGTGGCGCTGGGAATATTAAAGCAGGGCGCCGGCGTTGGAGCCTGAATCAGCCGGACCATATAGGTAGCGCTAGGCGTTGCACCCTGTAATACAACAGCTGCGACCACTTTGCCGGATGCCGGTTTAACGAGGTTGGCAAAGCCAAATTGTTCAGTTAATTCAGTAGAAGCACGCGAGCCATCGCAATTTCGGTTGGTGCGTGTTAAGGGAATCTTCTGCGCAGGTATCGCGGCGGCTGAGACGATCGCACCTGTCGTAGCCAACATAACAGACAAATGCAGTAGTTTCATAGTGAAGGTTACGGTCCGTGATTCAGTTGGTGGTATTCAAGTTAGGAATAGGGTTCTGTCGGATAGGCGAGGTAAAAGTGGCGGGGTAGTGGGTCCATTTATATCTTAACTCCACGGTTCTCTTATGTACTCCGACTGTAGCGACGACAGGCTAGAACATTCTTGCCAAATTTATTCGAGATTCAGGTCGATTTGCCATTTCATGGATAAAATTGCCACACCATTCGGGTTGAATGCCGCTGAGCATCTGATCATCTCGAAACACGGGAGCTAGAAACTTTCTTGCTACAACACCATAGTCAAAGCCCGCGTACGAAGATCTTGTCAAGCAACCTTGGGCCCCTTGATTGATATATAAGGGTCAACACCTCTTTGACTAGACTGGTGGGTGCAACATGCGGAACCGACATGGGAGATGAGAGACATGGACACTGAAATGAAGATGGATAATGGTGTAGAAGTGGTGAGAAAGGAGAAAACAAATAAATGAACGTTGCGATGGTCGAAGAGGAGACACCGCCTCAGGTGATCAGACATCTCGATTAGGCGACTCCGCCAAAGATAACGTGATCGGCAACTCCATATTGTATTCGTATATCTCTCAAGTCCAATCAAGTCATAATTTAAGAAGGTCGGATGTTGGAAGAGGATCCAAACAATAGGATTCGAATCGTCTTTAATTATCCGGGTGATATTTTGTCTGTAGAGCGGCTTATGTACATTTTCAAGTGAAACGCAATCTCGGTACAGCTAGCGTGCCCTGGATTGAAATATATATAGCTGTAGATTGAATCCTTTCCTGATCAACCATCGGCCAAGCTGATCAGTTCCCTGTCCGTAATGGACTAGGAGTCTCCGTGATACAAACTTATCAGCCTGGGAAGAGATTATTGTACCAGCCAATCATACAACATACCCATTTCTTTCCTCCGTTCTCCGTTTCTCCGTCGACGATTCTCCGCCTGTGTATCTTTCGCTTTGGAGCTCAGTACGGTGCTTGGCATTCCCAGTTCTGTGCCTCATTCGGGTCTCCTTCGCCTGTGTAAACAGCCCTTTGTGGATAAAGGCACAAAGGCCGTTGGCGGTAGACGTTCTCGTGGGAGGTGTCGTTTTCCCAGGTCGTGGCAATTATCGTTTCTGGTGCAATGCCCCGCTCAACCCAATCCATTAATGCCAGCAGAATATCATGTTTTGCGTCCGAAAAGCCAGGGACACTGTGCAGACTGGACGATAATGCTGGTCCCTGGTTGGGGCCAGCAAAATACCATGGCGCATGCATATTATCAGGGGTGCCGTGGCAATGTCTGGAATCTTTGTTAGCATATAATCAATGGAAAGCATTAATCGGGCGTAGAACTGACTGCATTCCAGGAACATAGAAAAACCGATAGAAACTATCCAGTTCGATTCCTTTCAGTGCGAGAGTATTGGTCACTTGGTTGTAGTAATATAAACTGCTATCTGTGGGAATGAACCCGTCCGCCATACCGTGATAAGTTAGCAGCTTGCCACCATTCTTCTGGAATGGTGAAATGTCGAAATCGTTCGCAGTCGCGTTGCCGGGATCGAGCTGGTCCGCTAGCTGGACGATGCTGTAATCAAACTGCTCTTGCGTCCACTGTGTTCCCAGACCGAGGAAATACCGTACATAATCTGTACCGAGCGGATTCACCGTGCCATTGCCGATTACGACCTCCCACTGAGACTCACTCCCGGGAAGAAGATGAGGAAAGACGAAAGTTTGATTCACATCGACGTAGTCACTGTAAATCAGGCGTAGAGTATCGAGCTGTGCGGGACTCAAACAATCTGTTTGTTGTGCTGGCCGACATAGCAAAGTCTCCAGATTAAGATTGCATTGTTGAGGCGCCGACACAACCGTATCACGAAGCCCATCCTGTGGATCGCACTGCCGGATGATTTCGTCGCCGATAACAGGGAACATACTTTCAGGAATTTGACTGGGCGGGTTGGCATTGTATGTTCCGGCCTTGACTGTCCAAGTTTGCAAATGCGACGTCCACCAAGCCGCTGAACCAGCAATTACCCCATCAAAGTCGTCCGGATAGAGTTCCACTGACCGTAGACCCTGACGACCACCAGTCGAGCAGCCGCTGTAATAGTTGTATGTCAGGTTCTGGGCGTAGTATGCCTCAATTAGCTTTTTCGAAAGTACGACGGAGCCATGCATTGCTCGGTAGCCCCAGTCGACCTGTTTTTCAGGAGCATCATATGCCCAGGTTCCGTCGGAGGAGGTGCTATTGTGACCAGTATCCGTAGACATAGAGGCAAACCCATATCGTGCGCCAACGCCCTGGCAGGTATTAGTGGCAACGTTCCGCTATTGATTGTTGTCGAGCAAGTTTGAGACAAACCACGTCCACCCAGTTAATTCCTCCAGCAAAACCACCGTTCCCAACGGCTCTGTTTTCATGCCTAGTGAGTATGACAACCATCCAAAGTTGTTTAACGTGAAGCTTACAAGAATCTATTATTCCACTCCGCTGGCAAAAATAGACCAAAAGAATAAGCCGAAGCTGGACTTGAGATCACTTTGATCTGGACAGCGCAGAGCTCTGGCAAACCCGTAGGAGACTCCGGGTATGCGATGTCACCATCGGGAACTTCGAACGTATCGCCACTTGCGATGTGATCGGCCTGTTCCACACTTGCATTATATTCTGGGTGTGATGTCAAGTACTCCGAGATTGACTCTGTAGTGCATGACAGTTGTGAGGTGGCTGGGAGGACAAAAGAGCCCCCCAGCGCGAGATAGAAAAGAAAACGAGAAGATTGCATAGTAGATATTCACACCCGTTACCTTTCCATAGTTGAGTCCTGTGAAACGAACAGAAGCTAGGATTGCTATGCAAGGACGACGGATAGACACTATTTATATTTCAAGCCCGCTGACGATCACTATTATTAACTCCATTCTTCAATGTCTCGGTACTTCAATTCAGTATACGCCGAGAATGAGATAACGACAATGCACGGACGGAAAGAAGATTTTGCATCATTTCCGCCCCCTCCCCTTTTTGTTTTTTATGGTGGAGCCTGTGCGGGGAAATTCTCCAGGTTCAGGGCAGCTAAGCCTTCGATTCAAACGGGTGTCTGCTTCGAGGTTTGCAATTCCCCGAACATGCTTTGATTCGGCCTATGGAAGAAATTGGAGGCGCTCAGAGCCCCACACGATTCCTGGTTATGATAGTTGTGGTTGGCTGCCGGATCGCAACGTTTCCACTAGTCGAGCTTGCAAATCCACACTAGCTCATCGCCACCAATGCCGATTTCATAGTGGCCATGCACCTGCCGAGTTTGACTGCCGGACACAGCGTTCCTGGGGAAGGGTCCCACATCAAGAGGGACACGGCTAGCGGGGCGCCTGAAACGGCTCCGATTGAACCGCCGCTCTGCCATCCACCACCGCCTGCTACAGAAGGGGCATCCTGCTGTCCTTCGCGGTATAGCGTCCACCTTTTCAGGGATAGCGCCACATCTCGCCGCTTTTGCCCATTTCTCCTGCCGCCTCGACACAACCCACTCCGTCTATATATGCCGTGCGGCCATCTGATATTTTGGACCATATTGTTCTGGCAGGCCACCGAAGGTGTAGCTCAATACGAGCAGATATATCCAGTCATTGCAGAAGCAGATCTGGCGATTGGACTACTTAGAAAAGCCTGCGAGACATTAACTAGAACCTATGGATCCTCCAAAATAAATAACTAGACCATAGCTATGAGATATGGAACTGATACTTAAGTCTGCAAGACGCATAATCGTGTCCCTCTCTCGAGTCTGTTCCGTACAGTATAGCAAAAAGACAAGTCACGCTTGATTCAACTAAACCTGTTCCTAATAAGTACGTGTCCGAATATCATACCCATCTCGAGGATCCACGCAAGGCCACATCCAGACTATTGTTAGGTGAGCCATCCCATGTAGATCATGTTGTCCTGTCCTTCCTAGGGAGCATATCGAGAGTTCTTCTAATCCCCAACCAACCTCGTCTCATTTCACCTCAATGCGTATTCCCAGTTAAAACTCGCCATCTTCTGATAACATCTTCCCGTTCTTCGAGTGAGGAGCGATGATATTCACTCACCCCTTGAGCAATGCGTGCGCACTTGATGTGATCTTGTTTCTCCTCAGCCAGGCTCCGTTTGAGGTGCTTATGCAGACCAGTCAAGGGATATGCTGCTATCCCGAAAAGTCCTATGCAAGTCTTAGCATACCATATATCTGCTTCCAGCGCTAATGACGTCCGAGTAGATAGGAACAGAGGGACTATGCACAAACCTGCTACTGGTTTCGACAGAAACCCTCCAACTCCATTGCCAACTCCGTGAATGAAACCTTTTGCTCCCGAGTCTTTCAGGCCCCGGCGAGGAAGGGTAACCAATCCGCTGACACCGTCATAGACACCAAATATAAGCTCCTGCATGATGATCAGTGTTGTTGAGAGCTGAAACCGTTACAAAAGGGGCTGAACAGAAGAATTGCTGATAAGTCATACTTTTCCTGCGGCTTTTAGTCCACTTCGTATTCCAGTCGCCCTCGGAATATCCCTCACGGAATTATCATGGAAAACCAGTGGCGCATTATGGAAACCTTTAGACAATGTAAGAGAGATCTCCATCGGGGGGATGACAATAATATCCAACACTTCCTGAGCCAGATGCTCTGTACGAGCAGCTGCTCTGGGAACCCATTGTGTAATCCCCGATGGAGACCGCTTCTCCTCTCGCATTCCAACGCGCCTATCAGACCGCTTTTTCCCTGGATCACAAGCAGCTGTAACTAGAGATGCGGTGTGAGCTAGTGCAGCACTGGGGTCCCCAGAAGATGCTGAGATTGCCCTTGCGATTGCCTCTGCTTCGATATCGGGGCTTCTTCTGCCAGAATATTTGCGACGGCGTTGGCCCGAAATCACGGCAAGGATCTCCAAAGAGACGTCGCCGACATCCGTCACGAATTTGGCTAAACTACCTAGTACCACCTGCACTAGTGCAATCAGTGGGGTTCCAGGGTCTCTAGCAGTGTCATATTCTTTAGAGCGGTATCTACACAATTTAATAAATTCAACGGTGAAGACGCGGGGATATGTGTTTCACCTACAGCTCAAGATGCCGTACTTTGATGAGCCCAGCCTCTGCTAATACAGCCATTGCAAAGGCGCTCAAGGGAACCTCACTGTCCTTCAGCCACCACACTGCTGCTCGAAATGGGCATAAAGCGCATCTTATTCGCGCATCCCGTAAGTGGTGGTGGAAACTAGAGATTGCTGCATTGGTTCCTGATTCTTGCTTTATAACCTCACTAATCTCGTGGGCTTTTTTGCGTGAAGATGGCTCTAGAGCCATCAGGATGGCGTCTGCAAGCCTGTCCACCGTGAGCTCTCTGTAGGGGATTGGAGATGGACCAACTCCATGCCGAGCAACTATAGATCCCCAGAATGGCTGGTCGCCGAAAAATGGTACAATAACAGTCGGACGTCCCAGTTTCAAGCCAGTAGCTGTAGTCCCAGCGCCCCCGTGGTGAACAACGCAGGACACATGCCTGAATAACCAGTCATGAGGACAGCTGTCAAGTAACAATATATTCTCAGGGACATCTACTTCACTTACTCCCAGTCCTCCCCACCCCTTGGAAATAATAGCGCGCTGACCCGTCTTTTGGATAGCTTCAAAAACAATAAGGCTCAATCTTTGCGGATCTTCCACAACAATGGACCCAAATCCTACGTATACTGGCGGTGAGCCTGCGCGTAGAAACGCAAGCAGATCCTCTGGGGGTGTATAGTGGCTTGCTGAAGAGAGAAAGGTAAACCCGCAGACATCAATATTACTGGACCAATCCCTTGGTTTTGGAAGTAGAGCAGGAGACCTGAATAATTATCTTAGTTTCAGCTTCGTTGATGGGAAGCAAGCGCCTTACCACAGATAGGAATGCGGAACATGTAGACGGTGCACAAGAGTCAGAGCTTGTGGAGTATCCAAAATATCTAGGCCTAGTGTTTTCCTGCGAAATCGGTTGATTATATCTCCTAGGCCCTGCCAAATGAGCAGATCTACAACAGCATAGGATATAAAATTCGCAACAGTTGGCTTGGTGCTATATCGTCGGATACGGGCAAGCGGGTGGGGGAATGCTTGAGTTGGTGACCATGGCATCCTGTCCAGAATACAGTAGATTTAGCATTCCATCGGGTGTTACCAATTGGTGCTTTTAATGAAAACTGACGTAAACATTATAGTAAGTGGTATACCTAGCTTCTCTGCACAATGGATATGAGCCAGACTTGGCGGATTGGCCACAATAGCATCAGCCACAAAGGGTGCCGTGAGATGATCAGCTCCATCAGTCGCAGAATCACCCGGGGCCTCACGCCCCTGAGTTCCATCTCCAGTCTCAACGCATGAACGCCAGCAGCCGCGGATAATGTCGCCCATGTCGCGTCGATGGTGTTGGATGGCTCCGCTTCGGAGGGTCTTGAATTCAGGTAACAGCCCTGCATTTTTCACCATAAACATCATCAATTCCTGCGGATTACCTCCAATGTTGAAGAACTCCAGTCCGTTCTCCTTGACCATGTCCCTAAAAGCCAGGTGGGTTGCTAGTCGTACGCGATGGCCGTATGCTTTCAACGTCTTGCCAATCACAATAAACGGTTGAATATCCCCACGGGACCCTATTACATGAATGACAATGTTGAGATGTACGGGAGCTGCCCCATCTTCCTCTAAATCCGGAGCTGGAGGCTTCTCTCTAGGTACACCAGCAGATGGGGGGTAATCAGAACTCCGGACGCGGGCAAACAATCTCGCAAGGTTCTGTTCGGCCAAGTTCAGATCTAAGGAGCCATATCCTGAAGATCGAAACCGCTCGGTATCACAGTTAGACCATCCACCTCAGAGATTAGAAGCTGGGGAGCTCAGATGCGCTCACCCGACAGTGTAGCAACTGAATCTAGGCTCTTTTTCCATGATTGTAACCTTGCAGGAATGGCCCTGTTGTCCGAAAGAGCATCAGCTGTTGGTTGTGTAGCGGCCATAGCTGTTGGCGATGGAGGTTGCGTGCTACAATGCGGAGAAATGCCATTACGGTTGCCGTGTGGACTGCATTAACTTTCGCTCCTGCCTACAATCCATGACCTTGAAAACTCCAGAAGTACGAAGAATGAATAGGCTTAGTGGCAGTCCGTCCGACCGTAGAGGTAGCAGGAAAAGAACAGACTGGGTGCGTAGAACGTATTTATTCCAGAACAATCGAAATAATATCAGTATCCTAGGATTGTTTGAACATGCGTTTCCATGGGTCTGGAAATGTGGATCGATGACGCTTGTAGCTTGAAGGAGCCCCGCACTGTGAACTATGTCCGTACCATGTTTCCTCAGAAGGCCAGACACTGCGAAAATATAGAGGAAGAGTCGTGTGATGTACATCCGGCAGGGAGACGCGCTCTAGGCTGGGTTCGGCCTAAACGTAGCTGCACTTCCGAATACGCAACAGATGACATCAACCAAATGTGGTTCAATCACACCACTATCATCAATGATGTGTTAGAATGGGAGGCAATCTCTCTCAGTTGTATTTGCCGCATGGTCATACTTAGAAAATGAAGATGAGTAAAAAGGGGGTATTTCATGTCCTTTTAATAACAGCTCCTGCCCTGTTTAATAGGCCAGGGATACAGTGTAACTGAGCATCTTCAAATTGTTTCTTTTATCTCGAGCATACAGCAATAATGAGATTTGAGAGACGGACTTCGATACATGATCTGGACAGGCTAAGCCTACAGGTGGCTAAGCCCAGCTGGCAAGGTCCGCCATTCAATGTGTGTTATTCAATCGCAAACCAAGACTTAGTCCACTTACTAACGGCGCAGGCCATTTATGATGGTATTGCGACTCATTTTCATATGTTTTCTTCTGGAGTGTCCTTTGCTATTGCCGTTCGCGACAGCTCATATTTACTCGACTTTGCACAGTATGACTTCCGCTCGGGCAATCGGTACCAGGGTGGGTCAGAATTTTCAAATTTCATCCTGGCCAAGTTGAGAGAGTACCAGGAAAAGCACTGCGAGAAGTTCATCGGCTTGGCGATGCAGGCGGAATTGGCTGAGAAATGTCCCGAGCTCTGTTCCCAGCTCTGGCTTGAGCTCGATATCATCCCCATCGTACTTCGCAAAGCGGAGGAGCATGTGAGTTGGGGCTTGTACGAGCAAGACATCTCGTATAGGTCATTGGATGAACAGGCTGAGTCAATCGCAAGAAAATGCATTAGGTACGGCTTCCCTTTCCTCCCTTCCCCGTGATCGAGGACCTCATTATTAGCCAGGTTTTTCGGTCCCAGCAAGGCTCCTATACCCGAGATAGGGCTTCGAGGCCTCGTCGAGGTTGATGCCGCATTCCATGTGAAACTCACCAGGCTTGCTGATTATGAGAAAACCGTCGGACTCCCAACGTGGAGGGCCGTTAATAAGTATGCTAGTGATCTGAAACAGCGCAGAGTGAAAATAGCATTCTTCAGTGCGACTCCGCAAGGCGGTGGTGTCGCGCTCATGCGCCATGCAATGGTTAGGTTCGCGAAAGCAATTGGAGTTGATATTAGGTGGTAAGACTTTTACCCTCGATCTCAATAGCAAACCGCTCGTTCCTTGTGGCTCATTAATTGTGGCAGGTATGTTCCAAAACCAAGACATGGGATCTTCCGCCTCACCAAGAACAACCACAATATCCTGCAAGGTGTAGCCGCTCCTGGGATACGATTCACCAAGGAGGACAGAGATGTCCTTTCTGGTTGGGTGCTTGAAAACGCAAAACGATATTGGCTTGGAGCAGAAGGAACTCAGGTCTCTGCATTGCTCGAGAGATTTGGCCCACAAGTCTACCCCTGGCTTACAAGGTACGGCCCGCCTCCTCCCTCCTGGTTCCAGAAGAATGGGCCATTGGTTCCGCCATGGGAGGGCGGCGCAGATGTGGTCATCATTGATGACCCGCAGCTGCCGTTCTTGATTCCCCTGATCAAGCAACAGACTCCGGATCGGCCAGTCATCTTTCGTAGTCACATACAGATCAGAAGTGATCTGACTGACACTCCTGGGACTCCCCAGGCTGAGGCATGGGGGTTGTTGTGGGAGGCGATCAAGCAGGCAGATCTGTTCATTAGTCACCCCGTGCGTGCATTTGTTCCAAAGGATGTCCCTCAAGAAAAGCTGGGATATCTCCCTGCATCAACAGACTGGCTGGATGGATTGAACAAACCAATGACAGACTGGACTGCCAGTTGCTATGGACGGGTCTTCAACTCCAAGTGCAGAGAGCAGTATATGACAAATATTGCATTCCCAGATGGTCAGTAGCCCTAATGCCTTGTTCTCGCCTCTTCTCGGGTCTAGGGACGACTGATATGTTGCTTTGCCTAGAGGAATATATCGTCCAGGTTGCTAGGTTTGATCCTTCGAAAGGGATACAAGATGTCCTCATCTCATACGGGGAATTCCACCGGCTACTTGTGGATTCCCGTCCAGACTTGAGGCCACCCAAACTTCTCATCTGTGGACACGGATCGGTGGATGACCCAGACGGTTCATTAGTCTGGGATAACACCTTAGATTTTATCGAGCAGCATGTGAAGCATTTGCGGTCACTCATCTGTGTCATGCGCATTGGCCCTAATGACCAGATGCTTCATACCCTCCTGTCCAGAGCAAAGATTGCCCTCCAGCTCTCTACTCGTGAGGGATTCGAGGTCAAGGTCTCAGAGGCACTCCACCTAGGCAAACCAGTAATTGGGACACAAGCTGGTGGGATTCCACTGCAGATCCAACATGGAAAAAATGGCTTCCTGGTGGACGTTGGTGACACCGATGCGGTAGCGGAACATTTGTTTGAGCTCTGGACAGATCGAGAGTTGTATGACCGTATGAGCAGCTACGCGGCCAAGAGCGTGAGTGATGAAGTAAGTACGGTGGGTAATATCTTATCATGGCTATACTTGGCCTCGAAGCTGTCAAAGGGCGAGAAAATTCAACCCAACGGAAGCTGGATAAACGACATGGCCCGTGAAGAAGCAAATGAGCCCTACCAGGCAAACGAGAACAGGCTCAAGCGGGGATTGACAACATAGTGGGATTCGGGATTGAGAATTTCTGAGTCGAAAATGGGATCAAGTTTCAACGCCAGGAGCAATACTGGTGATCATTACGCGGACAAAGATCCTACTTCCTCCTCACTGTCCCAAGGTGATCAACTGAAGTGCAGATAGGCGTCACATTCAAGTGTGTATGCTGCGAAGGATCACCTCGTATGTATGTTCCCGAAATTATGATACTTTAAGTCTACACCATACTAGGCACACTCAGTTTTACCAACCCTTTCACAGATGATCCGGATCACCCATAAACAACAACCGCTAAACCTTCCTGGAAGGCAAGAGCTTTGATTTTTATGGCTTTGAATAGTCCTAGGACCCTTAGCGTCACAGCGCAGTACTATTCCTGGCGTGTCATTATGAGTACAGAGACCGGGAAGTTCGTGGAGACAGTAAAGACAGTTCTATTTTTGATTGTAGTATGGAGTGCGAAGGCGTCTATAAAACTCATCAAAAAGCAATAAGTATCACTCTCATGGTTCAGAGCCAAGAGGCCGTTACCCAAGCATGTTCATCGCTCTGGATGTACCTAAAGTCCGGTCACATAATACTGTTGTGGAAGAAATACTGCACAGCAGTCGAACCGTAGATTCAGCACTGCCGTTCAAAGAACGCAGCAAGAGTTTCATGAGAACAAACAGGGTCTTGCCACAGCAAATGAAAGGAAAGATTGTACCCAAATAATGGAAAACTGTGGACCGCTCGCATAGGCAATACCATGCATTTGACATAATCGTCAAGCATTTGGAAGTCGGTGGTGTGAGGAAAATCTATCGACTATACTATTGCCCGCTTCTATACGGATCAGGTCGCCGGTGGCGTTCATCAGAAGAAAGGCCCAAATTGGGTAGATGGGCTCGAGCGGGTTGCTTGATGCCACCGGACATACTATCAAAGCTGAGCGACTGCGTAATATCTCCCGGAAATTGTCCTTTGACGGTTGTCGAATTGACCCTGGCTTCGGCTCCAGGTGCTTCTGCGTCGTGTCTCGACGCGAGCGATATTGGCCGGGGACTTTGGCCACATCCACATTGGCCTTCTTGGGACGCCGTCACTTCGATGGCGCCTTCCACCTCATACGGTGGAACATATATGTTTGCCGGGGTAGCTTTGCAGGACAGGATAGTAAAAGGTGACTCGATCATCAACTCCACAGGCCGAGGCTTGCTTGAGCCCATACTGCCCTGGTCTGCTAAGGAAAGACACAGAACAATCTGCTTGCGAGTCAGCAGTCAGGGTCAAGAATATAAATTGTGCTTGTCATCGCATCATAAGAGGGAGTCTCGCCATTTCCTACCTGGATCCAATGATTCACCTCAGGACTGCCACCCTTGGTACTGAAGTAAAGCCATTGTGTTTTTTCTTTGATCCTCATTTCCGGGCATCGAGGCAGTTGTACCTCCAATTTAATGTCAGTGGTTTCTGATTCCTCTCCTAGCAGATTCGTGGTTTGAATGCCGGGGGTTCTTGGTATGCCTTCGTCAGTCGTGATTCGCAGGGTGCTGCCTGGGTACGAGCTGTAACTTGCAAGCCCAGCCTGCTTTTCAAACAGAAGCACCTTTTTCGTTGGCAGCTGCAAAAAGCGATTTGTTTTTCCCTTTGTGTGATGCTGTACATGCTGAGACACGTATACCCTGATCCAGTGACATTGTAGGTTGACTAGCGGAGTCAATTTCACCCTCATTGGTATCTGCGAGCCAAGAGGGAAACATTTTCCGAAAATGCAAAACTCGTAGTCGAGCTGCTCACGCCAGTTGCGGGAGAAGATGATCGGCTCAATCAGCTCCAAGGAGTTTTCGGCTGGCAGTCGAATGACCGGGACATCAAGCCGAGAAACCACCTTTGAACAAAATGGTCCAGACGGTTCAATCAGAGCTTCCAGGTAGTATCGGGTAGATATCAGCTCAGTCTTGATGGTCTCTGGAAGCGAGTTGTGCAGGAGGAATTCAAAGCTATATAGATAACCACCCACGGGAAATACAGCGCTTTTGCTGACGGACCCCAAGGTTCTAGGCTGCTGTGAGCTGCCAATATTATATTCAGGAAGGGATTGACCCCTCAATAACGTTTGAGCAGTCTGTTTGCCACCTTGGCCTCTCTCTGTATCTGTGCCAGATTGGTCCAATATGTGACATAAGTCGGCTCCATAGACATTTCCTATTCGAGCTGTCTGCCCGCGGTCGAAGTAGGTGATACCGGACGTGATCAGATCTCTATTTCCCACAAACTCAACTGGTCCAGCAGAGGAAATATGTCAGCATATGTAAAAATCCTGGCGAGCTTCAACCATACGTTGGAACAACGGCGTACATTCCGATACCTCTAACTGAACGAGACCTCGAAAGCAGACGCAAATCCGCTTGATTTTGATCGGTTCAGTGACTCTCATATGTAGATACCCCCGGATGACGACCGCCTTGTCTTTGCAAGCACTGCTGCGTGTGCTGTGCCCTTGCAAAAATACAACGGGCTCAAGTAGTGCAAAATTGAGCTGAATCCCTTTTCGAGCCCCAACAATGTGCCTCCCAGAATGGCAAGGAATGTCTGGCGGGAGTAACGTCTCCATTATACCTCAGTCACAAAATCATTCCTAAAAAAAGTCAGATACCTGCCAGCATATAGGATCAGAACACATATAATAGTGAGATTTGACGGACAGCCTTTATCAAATGAGGTAGATACACAAGGCAGGCGGCCTTCCTGAGCTTGGCGCCAGGGGCATCTCGCAGCAGCTTTAAAATATTAACACAGACGCCCATCAGCGAGCTGTCATCCGCAACGCCTCATGCTTGAACCCACGATGCGGGACGGGGACAAGCACACCACTGACAACGGGCTCTGTGAGCTTAAACATACCATCTCCCAAACGCTGTTAGCTTATCTCTCATAATCCTGGATAAGCCCCGCAGGATCACCCGATACGCGCTGCTAGCCATGGTTCATTCAACGTGACTGACCTGTCATCCGGAGTCCCAGAGAGGAACAAGAGGTTCCGTTACTCTGGGAGGGTCTGGACCTGGCTTGACTCTGGCACCACAACGTGATGCGAGAACTCTTAGCGTTTTATGTTATTGGGATTACGCCACTTAATCATGATTTTCGGAGTGGCACAACTAAACAGCCAGGCGGTCTGTGGTGTCTATCCTATGAGCGTAGTAAACCTATCGCAATGTCTGGTCTAGTGTCCCCGTCTCCGCATAATGGGGCATATCCGGGGCTGTCTATCGCGTAGCAGCGAACTTCGGATGCGGGGTCCAACTCCGGAAGTGAGTTGTTAACTCTTGTGTCCATGACAAATATATACCAATGTCACTACATCCACAGATGTCTGACAACCAGAATTTCATGTCTTTATTCCAGATATAGATTTCTTACTTAGCTCAGTATTAGATCCACATACGCTTGAGCTGGTAGATATTGAATACTCTGTCAACGCCGATTGATAGGGATGCAGGGTTATATACACCTACCTTCTGCAGCAACCCCGGGAATCTCGTGCAGATAGCCAATACTAAGGTTTTCGCGTCTATATTCAGGCATCATAAATAGCTGCCAGGTATTGAATTGCTGACATTGTGGGCGACCGTTCTAGTACTCAATAGTCTGGTAAGTGTAAGGTACTCTTTACTGTGCTTAATCAATATGCGGGCATTGTCTACTACTGGTGGGGACAGGCAAGAAAAGGTACTGTTCCGGCAATCACTGACTAAATAGCTTTACCTAAGTCCAGGTGCATAAATGTCGTCATGCACATTCTGTGGCCGTCGTGTTCCATGTAGAGCAAGTCGGTTGGAACTATGTTGAAATAGGAGGTGTATAATGACAGGAGCTCCTCGAAGCATTACGTGAAATAGTCAGAGTGGCCCAACCAACAGTAGCAGGTACTATCAGCACGGAAAGAAGAGCATTTCAAACAGAAAATGGACGTCGACTGACTTTATGTACCGCAACGGGGCCAGGATTAAAGCGATTAAACTGACGGTGCCTCTGCTTCTCGTTCGGGTAGTTGAGTTTCAATTTCTCTATAGGAGCTGCAGAGGCATCTTCACGTCTTTCACCATCCGACCTACTCCCGGGGCTCCAGATAGGTCTTGGACTGGAAATGCTCCGGGTATTTTGGCAGCCTTATGAAGGAATTAGCATTATCTTCCAGGATCCTGGCAATGAATTGTCTTACATCTCAAATTCGTCTTTCGAGTCGACTGTGAATGCGCCTCCCAAGAACCTCTTTAGTCCTTTCGTTACATAGTAGACAAATTGGTCGATTCCGTAGCCCCGGAACCAGATTTCATTCACTGTCTTTCTTGCTATCACCATTCCAAAATCTCGAAAGGTTAGTTTGCATTCGGCATAGAAGTTTGAGACAAACCCGGTATAAAATTGGGTAATGCATCCGAGTCTGGATGCTGATAACGCATATGAGAGAGCCTGGACAACTGAACGCGGTCTTTGACCTTGACGCCCCTGGATTGATGCCATGTAGCTTGAGATATTTGCTCCAAAGAGGCACTCGTATCGGGAACGGAGGCCCCGTGGTTGGGCTTGATGGATGATTCTGTGATTACCATAGAGAGGATGAGGATAGTGCCGGGTTGCCAATATGAGAAACCCGAGAGAGCAAAACGGTGATGTGAACTGTTGCGTTAAAACAATATGAACTGACCAGTAGACATGATTTGGAACTGTTTATATTCCGTACTCCTAGTAGGTAGTCAGGAAAAGGCCCCACATCTTCAACATGGCGGTGTGGTGGGACCTATCTTGTTGGCTTGTACCTCCTGATTTAGGGTATAAATTCAACGCCGAGTAGTGACACCCAGTTTGCTTTCTCAGGAAACATCAAAGTCCAGTGTTCACATTTGATTGCACTTTCAGAGTACTAACTATACCGTCATACACTCCCCTGACAAATTCGAAATGTCCTTCAAGCGATTGGGTTGTTTTGCCATTGGAGACCGCGTCTCCTTCGGCGATCTACTCAGCGTCAACGGGGGTACATACAATGTTAGAAGATTGACTATTGATCCTTTCACTAAACTACAGCCCACTGAACATATCATCCAAGTTGAGAAGGTGGGGTTCGCACCCATTGGCAATCCTGTCTCTTGTTCTGACGAGTACCGCTCCGACAGCTCCTATGCCCTATAGAACGTACACCAATCATCATACTTGTCGGCCTCAATTATCAGAGCCATGTAAATGAAACCAAGGTATATACTTGGGAAATGTCTAGCAGTCGTACATGACTTATTGACAGAAAATAATAGCTGAATGTCCCGAAATACCCTCCTATATTCGTCAAGCCAGCTGATGCACTAGCTGGCCCGTTTTACACCATGGCATTCACCCCGACGCGCGTGAAATGCTGGAATATGAGGGCGAGATGACTGTAGTTAGGGGACAATATGCAAAGAACTTTTGGAAGAGGACGCATTGGACTATGTCCTGGGCTACACGGCCGGAAATTACCTGTCCGCACGGAATTTCCAGCTCCCTGAAGCGTCCAGGACCCAATTTGGCTATTCCAAATCCTTTGATCAGTTTGGTACGATTGGATATACTATTACTACGGCTAGTGAAATACCAGACGCCGAGGATCCCCTTCTGGTGGCCCGGGTCAATGGGGCCGTCAAACAACAGACCAGTACAATCGATATGATCTGGAGTGTTCGGCAGATTATTAGCCACCTCTCATGGGGTATGACACTTGGCACAGGAACGATAATCACGGCTGGTACCCCAGCTCGCGTAGGATTCATTACCAAGGAGTTTCTGAAAGCTGGAGACGTGGTAGAGGTGGACATAGAAGGCGTGGCATCGGTGAAAAATGGGACCCGCTACACTTGGTATTCTAGGGACAGCCGTTGTACACTACTCGACAAAAAGATATATTTCTGGTTGTTAGATGCTGCGTATAAGGAAGAGAACATTATGTCGAAAGTAAATACAATATCGTATAGTAGACGCTGTCAGTCATTGGTAACTGTTCACAGGACTATATAGAGCAACCCTCTACTCCGGTTTGGTGCTCTAAATGGTCTAAAGGATATTCATAATCAGAGGCCTTCTGTGTGTCTGTAGCGTACTCTCCACGAACCCATATTCGCCTGACTAGGACAGTGTGTTTGACCTTACACAGTGCTCTCTCGCCAGCCCCTCCCTTAAATGCGAGCAGGCCTTTTCCGTCAAGAACCTGAGCATCCACAGGATTTCCTTGTTCACGTCTGTGGTCGATCTGTCCATGTCTAAGGATCTGGTATGGCCATAGAGCGTTGCAAGAGAAGTGGTTTCCGACAAGTCACACCCATCGCCTTCAGGATGGAGCAGTGGAAGGATCCTGTCCCACTCGCTGTACAGGTCTAGTTGGGTAGTAGACGAACTTTGCAGTGTTAATATGAGCTTGTGGGTTTCCTCGCAGAGAGCAAGGGAGCGCTGAGCAGCCTGGACTAGCAATTTACCAGACTCCTTTTTTCCATATATTGAGCTGCTTTGCACACCGGTGGATGGTTGCATGGCGTTCGTGGGTTCTGAGGCACGACTATTGCTGTCGGTGGCTATGCCTGGGCCGGGGATTGATTTCTTTCTTTCTCTTTCGCGGTGAGCGTCAGGGTTCATCCTGGCTAGTCTGGAAACATGGAGCCTCCAAAGATAGCGCAACAAATAGGTCAATTTCTCAAAGCCCAATTGCCCCATGGCAGCAATAAGATTAGTCAACACAGGGACAGCCAGAAGCGACCAGAACACGAAAAATGCCTTCCCAAAATTGCTAGTGGGGTAAAGATCTCCGTAGCCGATGGTTGTCAGAGACGTGTATGTGAAATAGAGCGCCTGAAAATAAGTCCACTGCTGGCTTCTCTCCGAGCGGCGGAAAATAATAGCACTGACTAACCAGAGGAGGAAGAGTGCTAGCCCGGACCAGATCAAAGTCATCCATCGATGTCTTCTATAGAAGTCACGCTTCATGCGTTGGAGCTTCAAGAGGTCAGCTTTGTTTGGGTACTGAGGATCAGCTGGCATCTGCAGTGGTTGCTTTTCTTTGTCATTGCGACTGTTGCCAGCACATCCGCGGCTTGCCTGGCGCCCCTGGATACCGCTGTGCACTTCCTCGATCTTGAATTTGATGTTTAGTTGTCGCAAGTCCTCTGTGAATGACGTCATCGAGCTGATGACTAGACCCGTATTCATGATGCCTGCAGATGCATAAGGAAATAACAAGCTTCGTCCAAGGTGCGTCTTCGGGGCCAGATTTCCGATGCCTATTGTTAGAAGAGTGTAGTCGGCCCAATATAATGCATCCATGAACAGCCAACCTTCAATAGTCGCGTAGACGGCAGCGCCACCGAGCAGAAAGACAAAGAAAGCAGCCACTCGCAGGATGATGCTCGTGCATTCGATAGTTCGCCTTTCCTCACGATTCAGATGGACTGAGTGTACACTGCCTGCATAGATTGCCAAAAACACAGCAATCAGTAGGTAGTGGCCCGCAGCAAATGTCCCATAGAAGTAATTTTGCGTATACTGAAGTGTCTGCTGAGAGTTCACAATTGTATGTTCCTGGGCTACAACACCGATGACACTAAGCAGTATTGCTGCCGAAGCACACCAGCACAGTATTGTCACGATAAATCCCTTGACCGGATCACGTTTGGATCGCATCGTTAGCAGAAGCACGAAGTAACCAACGACGGCCAATGCCAACGACACGGCCTTGAGCGCGATAGTCCTGGGTGGTTTGATGATTAACCCGATCAGAAGCAGAATAAAGAGTGCTGAACGTACCAAGCCGGCTGAGCTATAATGCTTACGCTACCGTCGGGCTCTATTATCTCTCTCCATCCTTGGGACACAGCGCAAATATTGAACATTATGGACATTGAACATAGTACTCCCTGGAGGGCCCGTTGGTCAGATTACCCTCTAACCTGGGAGCGTTAGGAGAAATACCGTAACGACAGGGAAGCTTGCCGACGCAAGCCACCAGTGTGTGACCATCCTGTGGAGAATGAGAACTTCCGCTTTATTGATTCCGGCGCTTGATACGTCATGGCATGCAGCCTTGCAACGGGAGAGCTGCCAGCGAGGGATTCCGTCAGCTGCCTTTTTTGTCGAAATATAAAGCCTATGGTCGCTATAAATATATTATTATATTGTGATCGGGCCAACACATTACGCGGAAGCAGATGGTGGCAGGCTGGGTGAGCCCTGCTCATCTGTGTGAGGAGAGAAGCTTCCTCTCGCTTACTGATGTTTAGGTCCAGTAAAGATAATACCTGCATCTCACCTGACAACGGACGGAAATCGTCACACCACTGACATTGGAATGAAACTTTCAAGTATGATGCGGGGAGCATTGCAAAGATAGCCTTAAAAGACGATCAACCGCAGGCCGCGAAACTTTATTTCAAGTTGTGCGCAGCGCACCAGAGACCGACGGTATATGGCAGTCTTGATGTCATCTGTACTGTCTATCGAGAAAAGAACACCAGCCGATCCGTCTAGACCAATCAACATACCACTCTCACAGGGAACACCAAAGGACCCGACATATTGCGAGAACGGAAAATTTGTTTTACTGCGCTGTTCAGGGCAAAGAAAGAGTCAAAGACCAGGATGAAAGGACCTGCTCACCTTCAGTGGAGCGGAATTCTCTTGCCATAGATGAAGAAACACTGTGTGTTCTCAGTTACACCGTTGCACTGGGGAGAACTCCGATTGTACCTCATAAGTCACCACCCTCTCTCAGTAAAATCAGATATTGTTTGTGGCTTTTTGGCCACATGTGACATTGGTTTTATAGGAGAAAACTTTCAGCAGCGAGATAATGGACCGTGTGGCGCCACCATTTATTTTTTTTATTAGATATTCATAAGAACATGACGTCTGTACTTTACTTGGAAGAACACCTTCTCCAGGAATTAAAATAGCTGCATTTAACGAACCCCAAATCCTCACTCGCTGGTTTGATCACTTTGACAAAGTAGCCTCGAGGATAAATGTACTAATGGAGACAATCCGCGACTCAGCATTCGGCAAGTTAGTTCGTTTCTTTAGCGGCTACAGGCTTTTACTGTACCCGGAAGAAATTGATGACGTTGCTTGGCGGAAATACCTAGGAAGGCCCGAGGCCTCTCAGGAAGAATCCATGGCGCCTGGTAGCGAAGAGTTTTATGAGCTGCATGCCTTGTACACGGTCGTGTCGCAAGCCTCTCGCCGGGGGCGGCGACGGCCCCCTCTGAAAAGTGTTTTGGCAGGTCCATGGCGTGGGATACATGATGGATCACCCGAGGTAATCGGCTGGAGTGACGCCGGTGATAGTGAGGTAGGACACCATTAAGAATACTTGGACAAGTTTTCAGGCTGACAAGATCGGGTATTTTGCTGATATTGTTAGAATCCGCAAAATTGGAGTATCCGCAAGAAAGTCTTAGTCACCTTACTTATCTGCCTTCTTACATTCTCTATCTATATTGGATCCGCTATCTACACACCCGGAATCCCGGGTGTGGCTCAGCAGTTCGGTGTGAGTAAAGAGGTTGGAATCCTTGGTTTAACACTATTTGTGCTTGGATACGGACTGGGTGAGCTGCCTTGCTTCCAAAATGATTCAACATCGACCTTAGCCGATGCTAAATGATCATCAGGGCCCATGGTCTGGGCACCAATATCAGAGCTCCCCGCAGTGGGACGAAGTCCGGTATATGTTGCAACACTAGTAGTCTTTGTTTTCTTTCAGTTCGGTGTTATCTACGCGAAGAACATTGGCATGCTTCTAGCATTTCGATTCATAACCGGCTTCATGGGCTCGCCTGTCCTCGCGACAGGGGGAGCCTCGATTGGGGATATGTGGGACCCCACAATCCGCGACTATATGATTGCAATATGGGCAAGCTTCGCCATTGCCGCTCCCGTGCTGGGCCCTCTCGTGGGAGGGTTTGCCGCCTCCGCCAAGGGGTGGACGTGGACTATCTGGGAGCTGCTTTGGATATCCGGCTTTGCTCTTGTCCTTCTCTTCTTCTTCCTACCCGAGACATTTGCCCCCAACATCCTCAGTCGTCGAGCACGGCGTATTCGCCGCATCAAAGGCGATCAGAGATATGCGTCCGAGGCTGAGATTGAGATTGCTCGGGTGGCTCCCAGGGTAAGCCTGCGTGCACACCCCTTTTTTGCTACCATGTGATAACTGGCAGATGGAAATAGGATGTCCTCTTTGAAGCGCTGGTCCGTCCATTTGCGCTTTGCTTCCTCGAACCTATTGTCCTTCTGATGAACCTCTACATCGCCCTTATCTACGGAATTCTGTATATCTGGTTCGAAGCCTTTCCAATCGTCTTTGAAGAAAAACATGGGTTTAATCCAGGAGAAACCGGCCTGGCATTCCTGGGTATCATGATAGGGGCAGTATTCATTGCCCTTCCAGCCTACTTCTATTGGAAGTATCGCTGGCAATCCAAACACATCAACCCAGACGGCCACCTTTCACCGGAGGAACACCTCCCTCCAGCATGCCTTGGGGCGATCTGTCTCCCAATATCCCTTTTCTGGTTTGGCTGGACTGGGAACTTTGCTAGCGTCCATTGGATTGTGCCTATAATAGCTTCTATGCTATTTTCATTTGGGGGATACCTTATCTTTAATGGCATTTTTTGCTACGAGGCACAGGCGTATCCGAAATATGCAGCCTCCGTCCTTGCCGGAAACGACTTCTTACGATCGACTTTCGGCGGCGGCTTCCCCCTATTCGCGACGCAAATGTTCCATAATCTCAGTGTTGGTTGGGCTTGTACGTTGCTGGGTTGCCTGACCGTGCTATTCGCGCCATATCCTTTCTTATTGTACATATACGGGGAGCGCATCCGGATGAGGAGCAAATACGCTCAGCATGGTAACTAGTGAGGATGATATACGTAGAGGGATCCGGGGGATGGGATTGGAGGAAGGAAAAACATATGATCATTGCCCCTGGTCCATCTGTTTCTTTCTTCTAACTGAGCTGCATATCCTAGGACATCCTTGACGTCAAGGAAAAAGCCTTAGGCCAAGTATTAGTCGGGCATAGGACCCTATACCCTAGTACCTGAGACTTGTACTGCTAAGTATAGTTTCTCAGCTTCTAATTAGCTGAACTTTAGTATTTCTAACTGTAACAGCGGTTGCCTTAGACAACTATATCCTGCTGTAAGCAAGCCGCTGGCAGGCCACCAGCTTATATAATATATAAATATATTCATATTAGAATTATATAAAGAGTTCTAATTCTTAAATAATTTATTCTATTATACTTTATAAAATAATTACTATAATAAACTAGCAGAGGCAGAAGGACTGCCCGAAATGGCCGTAAGTGAGGCCGTTTTAAGCCGTCAATCTGCCAAACCTCCTGCCATGCACCACGACATCCGCCCACGCCCACCCATCTGACCCCCTCCTGCCCCCTCCCAAAGGCGGAAGTCCCAAGTGTCTACGGAGGCTGCCGCCCCTACGCCCTCGTCTCCACTCACACCAGCCCTGTCCGCAGCCTGCGGCCTCAGGGAGCGGCACGACATGGCCAGGTCTGATTCCCACATCGACTCCCGTGCGAGAATTTTCATTCCGGCCAAGAGGCGTGTTTTCCGAGAAGGGATTATTTAAATGGACGTTGATTTCCTGGCTTCCGTTATTACCCACGCTGGCTACCAACCACTTTTGCCTTTCACTCTCACCTCAGTAGTTCTCTCCATTCCACCGCAACATGGCCCGTTCTCAGCGACAGGCGAGGTCAGAGTCGTATGACGATAATTCACAGATTGGGGAAGATAGCTCTGAGGACAGCAACGATGAGCAGCATGACACCGATCCGACAGAGCCTGATCTCGATGAGGATCAGCTCAAAGATGCTGGTGATGTTGCGCAACTTTTTGCAGACAACGAACACTCTCCCGACTATTATCTACAGCAGCTCGCAGAGTTTGACGAGTCGGTATATACACAGGAAGATTATAGCAAAGGCACCACTGCTCTTCTTGACCAGGTCGAGGCTCGTTGGAAACAGTACGTCCCATTCCTCCATAGAGCTCTTGTCTTCGTTTATCATTTATCTAAAGTCCTGTCGGATTTTGCGCATGTCTCCGTAAGGATCCTGAACAAGAATTTCAGAAGCTATCTATTGCCATCCAGCATACATTTCTTGGCTGGGCCTTGAATCTGCGACGGGGCAAGATTGGAAGACGGTTGCCTGGAATTAGACGAAAAAGCTCACTGGAGACGTTCGGGAAGGCTTTTCGGCTGGTCTTCGAAAGAGCAACCTCAGAAAAGATCGGAAAACAGATGAATCGTCCGATGCGCCGAGTAAGCAAAGAAATTGGCCCTCGCCCTCCAGGGCTTCTCCTGCTCTGTTATATACAGTTCTGATTGATGTCAAAGGTGATCCGCAAGTTAGCTCGGAAACATAAATTGTCTTGGAAGGGCCGCGAAAAGTCCACTATGTTTGTGGAAAACCTGACCATGGTCGTGGAAACGGCCATCAGCACTACGAAGAAAAAGTTTGGACATGGTCGGCATCGTACTGAGCTGTGCCTTTTCTTACAATTGGCTGGGCTCACAGCCAACCGCCCTGGGGCAGTGCTGAGCCTGCAGTATCCACTTCTCTTCAAGGTCGACAAAATATTGAGTATCTTGCGGGCTCAAACGTTCTTGGGCCAGGCGAAGTCTGTGCACCGGTTGGACTATTGACATACTCTGGGTCCAGTTGTAGGCAGCATCCACTCTGGCGAGAAACCAAGACACGTCCTTGTACACGTCGGTCCACCTCGCAGTGGTGAATTCCTTTTCGTAGTTTGGATCGTGAATTTCGGTGAGGAAGCTCTCATACCACTCGCGATGCCTTTTATCCCGATCGACGTCTCGCGCTAGTTGATCTTCGTACTGTTAGGCCTGCTCCGATCGCAGTTTTTCCCGTTGTTTTTCAATATACTTGCACGTGGCTTCTTCCTGCTGTACTCTCTCCCAGTACAGCTGATTATCACGAGCTGCCGCCTGAATCATGTCCCATTCATCATCACTCATCGTCTGGATCTTCCTTCCCGGCTGTTGAATGTCATCGTTTAGCTTGTCGGCTGCGTCCTGTGCACTCTCACTAGGAGTCTCCCCGAAGCCATCCCATTTACCAGCCAGGTGCGTCATAAGAATCGCTTGTATTGCCAATCTAGGTAGCTTCCAATGTTTCGAATACTGAATGCTTAGAAGCTCACTTCGTAGGTAGCAACGAAAAAGATAACTTGAAGATTGACGAGATGGCCCGAAATGAAAGAAGTTCGGTGATAGGCTAATTGAGAGATGACGTTGATCCCTTTTATGTTTTCCTGGCAAATACTTAGCAAATGATGACTACTTATGAGCATGGGTCGCTTTCGCCCGCAATCTCCGCTCGCTAAGGCGGCAGTACTTTAGCTTTATTTGCCCCTAGGAAATTCCATCAGCCGTACGCCACAACTTCAGGATGAATGTTTACTATGTGTCACTTCTTAAGCGAACTTAGAGCCTTGTTGGGGCCTGCCGTGGCCTTGTGGCCGTTATTTTGCATTGCTACCCTCATGGCGCGCGACTTTGGAACCGTTGTGACGCTTCTGCAAAGTCCAAGATAGCCTCTACCGTTTTGGCTCGCGGAGCAGTATCGCCTCCTCTAGGTCCTCCTCCTCCCAGGAGGGTTGATATGTTGTTGAGTGCGTCTCCGACCCTATCCCGAAGTTCTCTGCGCAGGTGCCTCAGCGCGGGGCAGTCTAGGAGGACGTGGATCACTCTTTCCTGCGCCCCGCAGACACACCGGTCATCATCGCGGTAACGGAACAACTTGGCGCATGTTAATAACCAGCAATGTCCTGTACGTAACTGCGTCAGGAGGTACGCTCGGTTTCGAGGTAAGTTTCCATAGGGCTGTCTCGTGTCTTGGGCTGGCAGTGCGTTGTCGATCTTGCGAATGTGGATGCCACTACGGGATTCTTTCCATTCGGTCTGCCATTGGGCGTAGATACCATTCTTGATGTGGGCCCTCTCTCCTTTTCTACAGTAGTTTTCGAATTCAGCTTGACCTCTCGCTCTTTAGACTTGATTACCGGAAAAGAAATCCCAAATATGCGAGTCCTGATTAGATATTATTTTAAGCACTATGATCTAGACCGCTTTCTTCAATAGTTCACGTATTTAGCAAAACATGCAGTATTCAGTATCATGGTCTGTGTATTTTATACGAAATTAGCAGACACCCAGTACCTCCTCTCCCCTAACAGCTTTAGGCCGCCCCGCTCACACACCGGCATACAGCATATATAGTCTCAATGAGGACAATACTCGCTGCACAGGATATGAATGGTCACTCATTCTGTCGGGACATATCTTCCCGTCAGGATAAGCAAAGACATGATGTCTTCGGTTGACTTATTCTGACACAAGGATATATCCCGACACACGGTTCCTAGCTAGTGATACCAACACATTCATATTGCATTCAGTACATCACTCCACCCATTATCTATACACATTTCGAACCTCAAACACCCTCTGGTAACTCCCTACTTATAACATTCGACTCCCCCAACTTACCCTTCACAACAAGCACAAGCTCATCAACTGCAGCGAGGAATTTCAAATAAGAGCCCACTGCCACGCAGAACTTCCGATACTTCTCACCCCAAAGCATTTCTTTGCTGGATATGATCTCCACACAACTATTCTGCCAATGCTTATGGCATTGTTTCAGTAACGGAGTCGGAAGCACCTCTGGCAGAGCACTGCTAGTTTTGAGCGCTTGCTCAACCATGCTCAGTATAGCCATGATATCTCCAATGTTTTGATGGTCAAGGATACCTGTACGGCGTGTGAGTCGGTCTTGCAGTTCGACGGGTAATGAAACGGACAGGAAAAGTAATCGCCCGAGCGCCCAATTTATTTCTTGACATATGGCTTTCACCTGAGCCAGGCTCTCGCTGTCGAATGGTGTACTGGAAAATTCAAGCCGTAGCACGGCAATAGAGTCGTCAAGCGACATGAGCCGCTCGTCGACTTCGATCGAGATTTTCCCAGCAATTAACCCGATATTAGTGTCTGACTGATTCCAACATGAGAGAACGAGCGCGTAGTGATTAGAGAGAGTCCGAAGGGCATTTGATAGAGATTTGCAGATATGGCGTGATGCAGTTGGTGGCAGAGGGAATACCTGCACGATGAGAGCAGCTGCAAAGCCAATCAGTACGAGGACAAGGCGATGCCAGAAGACGTTATAGCCAACCCCTGGACTGCCGTACTGTGCAATATGCCTAGTAATGCGGTGTCAGTGCGTAGCTGGAGGCCACGATGAAACATAATCACTTACGTGTCATCAAAGCTATATCCGACGACGAGAATGCATGTTGCTGCACACATTATGAGGGCTTGCAAAAGAGCTGGGTTGAAGAACAAACGACCCCACATAAGAATGGCTAGAACAGCAGCAGAAATGGCCGCAAGTCCATATGGATTGCCTGGCCCACTAGCAGAGCCGATATACCAGACCAGGAGCCCCAGCACTCCTCCAATCACTGTACCAAGGGTGCGACTGATCATAGAGAAAGAAAAGTCCGCCATATAGACCAACAAAGATGTCTGACCCATTATGAGGCCCCAGACACCCTTTTCGCGATAATAGAAACCTGCGCTAGACGGTATAACCGCAGGTATAGCCAGAGCAATTGTAAGAACGACCATTTTCAAAGCATATATACCATCTGGGTTGAACAACCACAGATGGGTAGCAGTAATAAATTTAGCGATTCCTCTCTGACGTTTGACTGCAGATCCACGACTGATTAGAAGCCGTCTCTGGGCTTCATTAGATAGTTTCTCATCTATGTCGGGATCTACGACAGTTGATCGGCCTGGAACTGGAGCTGCAACATTGCCGTTGAAAGCCCACGCAGCTGCATATCTGATTCCGCCGGGGAACCAGAGCTTATCTTTCGTCCGTTCCTGGCATAGCTGGATGATTCGTTCCAGAAGCTTCTCCAACGTATCAGTCACAAGCAATACCTGTGTCTCGAATACCATTCCAAACATGATGCCTCGAAAGGGATGAATAGCAAAGTTGCTGAAAGACTGTAGATGACCGGTCTCATCAAACATATTGGCATGTAATTGGAGCAATAGCTCTGTAGTCTCATCCGTGAATGCGGAACGATTCGACTTAAGTGCCTCAAGCGATGTCTGACATCTATGTAGAACTCGATCATATTTGTCATTGTGTGGCTGAGCAAACCATCCCCCGGAAATTTGCGTATGTATACACTCGGACACAGCCGTAATAGCATCTAGACAAGCAGGGAGAATATTTGTAATTGATTTTCGCTGCACCTCAACGGCCTCCGAGCGAAGAGCTTCACTCTCAGGACTTCGTAATGCTTGGAGGAATGGGGCGCTTTGCATCCATTGAGTGTGACCTGTCTCGCAGGTCCGCTGCTCTGTTGTATAATTTTGTGTGCCTTCTGTAACAGAGCTGACTGGGAAGGCTTTCAGTCTCTTTAGTCCCATGAGCCGTGTAGCCTGGTATTCAAGTAGCGACAAGCACGATATCATGTTTTGACGTATTGGATCTCTCAAACTTTTGATATCGTCGGCATCCCAGAGACCTATTGAGAAGTCCAGGGGTAGAAAAGCGATTGCCAGTTCCATTTCTTTGTATGCTGCAACAATTTTGGCTTTTATCTGTTGAGCCTGGAGATCCAGCTCATCCGCATCTTTCTCTAAGCTGGATATAGTAAATTCAAGTGGCTGCTTTTCGAGTTCAAGTAGCTTTTCAAAGGCGGCCAAGAAGGTAAAGGAGGTGGATTGGGGGAAGAACAATACGGATGCAGCAAGACCAAGCCCAACACCAATAGCTGCCGGTTTGATCAGGGAGATAGGGAGAGTTCCGTAGAATGAGGGTTGAGATGGGCCGAGGGTGAGGAAAAGATCCGAGATAATGGTTGCGTAGATCTGTAACAGAACAAGTTTCGGATTGCTTGTTCGCAGTCTTGCCTATTGAGCACCAAATTCAATTGACTGTCCTGGATAGCAAAGAAAGCGATAGGACTAATCCGGGGCCATATCTTGCCTACCATGAAATATATGAATAAACAAATCAAGACGAAGAAGACCGCAGTTACTGGAGCATATAACATGAACCCATTCAATATGAGCACGTGCATTTCGCTCGCAATACTTTGACCAGAGGCGTTGGCCTGAACAGACGCCTGCTGGTGTAGCGCGGTCAATTGAGCCTGTGTCTCTGATGTTGAGCGAGCCGCTAGAGCTGCCTTCATGACGATGATCCCCCATGCCCAGGCAAGATTCATGCCAATAAGAAGGGTCAATTCTCCCAGAAAGAAGATAAGCAGGATACCAGAGGGAGGTAGAATGAAGAGTACAATGGAAGCAAAAAAAGTCTCTGTTCCAATCGCGTGTAGCGTGGGGTCGATAAATATAAACAGGACAGCCACCCATGCAGCGGCCCAACAACGAAACAACACCTTCAAATCGTGGGAATTAAAATGATCGACCCAGAGGGGAAGTCGTCTCTTTCCCTTGGCGAACTTCATATTTACTTCAGACGTATTCTAGCTGATACATCAGTGCATACAATCTAGGTCTAGGGCTAGGGAAGCGTTTGACTGGCATGTAGATTCTGAGAGGACGCACCAGTCGATACCAGTGAGTGTAGCAGCTGTAAGCAGCGACGACTAGAGGACGACAAGGAGTTCTAAAAGTCGGCGAACGGTAAATGTACGCATTTCTGGGCATGATGTCATGACTTGGAGGTCTTTCAGATCAAATGAGTTTTGGGGCGAGAAGGGCCGGTTTTACCGTAGGCTGGAGCTCCCGAACAAAGGGAAAGACTGCGTTTGATTCACGACATACAAGAGAAAATAAGTGCCTACCGTGAGAACAACTTCGTATACTTAGTGAATAGACATTAACTAATTCTATGTTAGGCGAAGCATTACTGCAAGAGACTACAATCATAAAGCTGGATGCACCATCTCAGCAAACGGTCAAAGGGATCCAGGCGAACATTGAGGCTGAAAACACATTTCCCATAGATATAAGGGCACTTTATATGGAAACTAATGATTTAGTATCGCTCAGAAGCCCTATACACAAAGATAGCATAACTACATATCTGGAGGAGAACTTCTCGTCTTAGTTCAAGGCAAGTTACACTTATAAAATAAAGTCTATCCAAAGCTTACCGTGGTTAGATCCGTGACAGTGATAATCCGTCTACTTTTTATTATGAGCACGACAAAGCTGTTCATTGTGCAACAAGTATCTGTGGGTGTTTGGCTGTTGCCAGCTTGGCTGCACCTGTCTGGGGTCTGTATGCAGTCGGCCGTTATGTCAAACCTCGTTATGCGCTGTGGATATAGCTTATGATAATGACGGCTTCCACATTTATTTTCTTCTTCGCTATAATCCGCCTAGTAAAAATCAGTCGCTCAGAATCATTTACTGCGGCAACAACGTACGTGTAAAAACAAGTAACAAGCCTAATTTTTAACCGAAAGCTAACCAAAGGGATTGCCCAGGCACTTTGCGGTTTTAATCATGTTCCTAGGCGTGAATTTAGGACATTGAATGGCTCAGTTACTCGGCTATGTGCGTCGGGACCTAGACTACCGCATGTCTCGCGTGCTAGAGGACTTCTGCAGCACGGGGACCGGAGTCGTCCAGAAAGAACTGATCAAATGCCCGCTCAATGTTGGCAGGGAAGGCTATGGCACAGTATGATGGAGGTAAGGCGAAAGGATTGCATAGAGTCTAGCCAAACCAAAAGCCAAGGAGTGGAAGCCCTGGTAGGTAATTGGCGTGGGATACGCAAAGTCATTGACTTGAGAGGATTCTACCAAGTCAGCAATGGCGCCAACGATTTCGAGTGGCAGACGAAGAGAGAAAGATAGCATGATGCTATGTATTGTCAGACCTTTTCTGGTCTTTTCCATTAATTCTATGCGGGGGGTGCAGGTGGTATGATCCTCAGCTGACCTTGTCACTAACCATGGTTCACACCTTTCTCTAGGTCAGGCAGTCTCAACTTACGGGTGAGAGGTCTAAAAGATTCATTCATATGATTAATTGTCAACTTTCTTCTCAATTTGCCTTGTTGGTCTAACACCAGCGGACATTTTGCCTTCAATCCATGACGCAGCAGATCCTTTTTTAGCGATAAACATATCGCAATCCTAAGTAACTAAAAACCCCCTTACGCTTTACTCTATAGGGCCAAATAAGGGTAAATTTAATAGCTGTATTTAACTGCATTTTGTAAAACAAAATCACCTTCTTAGAACCCTCCCACTTCCCTGCAACTTTACAAGGAGAGCATGTCATTGGATCCACTCTTCCGCCTCATCACTCCACCACCAGCCAACGAATTTAGTAATAAAATGATGCATTTCGATCATTTCTGATTTATGCCAACTCCAATGCTGACTCACTTGGATATGTCTCTAACTCGGGCACAATCTCGCACCGCAGCGCAACGCATAAAATCGAAGCCAACCCCAGCGGTATCAGAATCGGACCAAGTCACACCAAGGAAGCGTAAGGCACAAGAAGAGGAAGAACTATATAGGAAAGGGAGAGAACAGAAACGCCGGGTGCCTTCAAAGAGTATTTCGATTCCCTGAAGTGGTATTGCTAGAAAGAAGCCAGCAAAGGAACAGGCCAAGGCTCTGGAGGCAGAAATAAGCAAACACAGAGCTAGGACTAATTCTACGCCTATGATCCAGAAGATTGATAAACCTCGAGCAGCCAGGATCACTCCAGGAGCAGACCATGAGCACCCTGGAGTTTCTCTGGGTGATTAAATATGTACCACCCGAGATATTCAGTGTCAACATTAATGTACTCAAACTACCGGGTATCTGTGTGGTGATTACATGGGATTCTCTAAATATACGAACACTCGTCCGGTCCGTCGATACATATAGTTAAATTGAGATGTGTACTGTAGATCCGTCAGATACCTCTATCGCCTGATGTCTGTCAACTCGGAAAGCTGCCCTTTTCATTTCACATGAACATTTGCCTGCTATATTGCGGCACCTTTAGTCTGTAACCTAGAGTCTTCGTTGATTTAAACACCCCCATAATTTCAGTATTTTAGTTAATCAGGGTCAATATCCTTTTCATCCTATCTTCGCATGGCCCTTTTTTATTTCGTTGCTCTTATTCAGCGGTAAAGCCGTAGTACTTCATTTCCGTACAAGCTATTCCAGTTAATACAGTATTCGTCCTACTCAGATCCGTTATGAGAGGAACGGGTCGGCGATATAAGGAGAGCTAGCCCGAAACCTTAAGTAGGAACAGAAATGGCAAGTAAACACGCAAAAGGCGGCTGCTCAAAAGCCCAGGGCAGAAAGGAAAGCCCGAGCGAAGAAGAACAAGGCCAGAACTATACAGTAGAGGCAAAAAGAAAGCGAAGGGGAAGATACAAGAGTGGGCTAGAAATAGGCTCATTGAATACAGTATGTGTGTGTGTGTAGTTCATTTACCCACCGTAATAAGGATTATGGTTGGGTGGGTTCTTGAACTGCTAACCCCAAATCAGCGGGCTTGTCTCAATAGGCGCCGGCAGTACTTATGAATCGACCTATAAACTCAACTCAATCAGCCAATTTTTCGGCCTGACGACTCGCCGATTGAAAAGTACGACTTCTGTGGCGCACGAATTGTTGCAAATTGCTGACGAGGTTTTCTTGTCCTTTCCCTGCATTTGGCTGCACCGGCCATTCGAGATATTTTAAGGGGTGTATTTCGGCGAGATAATGTGCAGATGATTAGCAGTCCTCGGGATAAGCGATGCCGGTGTCGTCGCTTGGTTTGTGTTTAGTGCGATCGCTTATTGTCACCACGATAACAATGTTATCGGGTCTCACCCGTCGGTAGCGGGCAATTTCTTGTTTAAGAGCTTTCTCTAACTGTTTTTCTAATGGCAAGCTGATGTCAAATACCAGGATTAGCACGTTGCGAGGATGCCTTGCTGCTTGCCCAGGTAAGCCTCTCAAGTATGTGGACAGCGGACTGGAAGGGTGGTTCGAACTTACTCATTTACTTGCACCTGACATGCAGGAAAGGTGGTGCGCCTTGCTCGGACACCCATCGCTGATTTTCTGCCCCGCTGCTGCCCCGCTACCACTATGACACGTGATGACTAGACGATTCGCCATTGCGAATTCAAGCCATAACCGGAAGCCACTTCCTTGAGCAAATATTCCTTTTGGAAGACGGTCCAGAAGACTGACAGACTCTTTTTTTGTCTATAGTGCCGACCGTTAATGCCTTCTATATGCAGAAACAGAGATACTCATTCAAACCCTAGTCACGGGATACGCTAAACCTAATAAGGTAATCCGTGAATAAGGATTTGTTCCAGGAACGTATGGTAACAAGAATGAAAGTACAAAACTGTATAGTCATGTACTATTACATGTCCAAAAATAACCACCCCCTAAACACCAAAACCCCTAACCCGCCATAGGGTCGTTCGTTCTTACTCTTGACCTCGTGACTAGAGTTTCGCAAACCGCTTACAAGTTGGCTAGAAACATCGATTTCTGGAATCATAAGATGATTATATATATGATATATAGCAAGAACAGACTCACAACAAAATAAACGGCGAAGGTGGTAGCGCTAGATCTCTTCCAGTTTCGGTCGGTCAACAACCAAGTTATCACCCCTATGTAAGTGAACTATGTGATTCCGACGCAACTCATGTGATCTGAGAATTTCCTCGATAGGTGTCAATAGAGCACCTACGGTCTTGAAGGCGTCATGGAAGTGGAGGAAAGACTTCACAGTCGCAAAAGCAACGGAGATTTAAGAAGTATAAAGTTTGAGGCTGTTTACGGAAGTCACAGGAAATTCAACTGGGACACAAGAAAATCTAACTCTCTTTGACTGGCATGTCCAGACCGTCTGGATTGGACAGAACCTAACGGCGCGAATATTAGCTGCGACTACGCAAACCACATCCTTACGGAAGAACCAGCCGTCCAAAACAGAAACTTTGGATAGCATTTGTCTACTAGTAGCTGAGGATATCAATAGGTGCGGGAATAGTGAATCTGCACCGACTGAAAATGCAAAGTTGTGTGGTGGCTTAACTATAATAAGAAGCTTGTCCGTTCATATATTCCAGATAATTGTCTAACCAAGACCTAGACTCCCCAGAGATTCTAGAACCGCCTAGATTCAACTAGACTCAGACTCTAGTTGCGAATTACTTAGTTATATCAATGTCTAGAATTGTTGTGGGTATAGCCATCATAGAATAGATAACATTCACCTTTGAGCAAGTACCTACGAACCAATTATCAATACTAGTATTGACACGCACGCTACCGCCCATTTGAATTTTTTCAACTGATATTATGCCGAAACAATACAGGTTAATTTGTTAACATAGCTTAAGCTTAACTTATCACTTCGGAGGCTTACCAATCACCGCAATAATGGCTATGAAGCCCTAATGTTGACCCTAGCAGATTGGTTTTGCTGAAAGAAAAAAGCTTATCGACGAGGCATTATCGAAGGTCGGATACAATACAGATAGACGTAACTTCAGACAAAGTTTCAAATAGTGTATAAATAGCGATATAACAATATTATTGCAAGTTTATTGTAATGGCCTGTCTAGTCCAATATGCTGGCATTCCAAAGTATCTCGATTGCGAGCAGGAACGGTAGCGCCACTATGCACGTTCACCGTGTATCGCATTATTACGTACCCAAAAATGATCACCCCCACAAGGCTATTCTATCCCCATCCCTGCCGCAATCCTTCCCACGCTTACGCCAACTAAACCACTGACAAACAATCCGACTCTTGCAATATGGCAAGGATTACCGAAGGCATTATCCATATGATATAGTAATATAAGAGGATTGGCCGGTCACCGCTCGGCGTGATCCCGGTCCGAGCGTCTTGATTTCATCATGGCTAATTAATACCAGCATAATGGTCAAGGTAGTCGTATCATGTCTCGTATTCTCAAAGGTTCAACTGATGCTCGAGTCATATATTGAGCAGCATCTGCAGCACTGTGGGAAATGGACGGAGGCGAATTTCGTGCTTATTATGAATGAAGCATCGTTCCCTCGTTCGGACCAAATTAAACAGTTGTGTTCTGATGTTGGAGTCTGATGCTGGAGTCAAAGTTACTATCCTTAGTGAAGTAGAACAATAATCCAGTCATCACTTTAAGACGTCATTTGGCGACACATGCTTCGAAACGTCCGTCCCGCTCTTAGGGTAAGTCGACACGTTTCCAGCATCATCGATATTCGCCGGTCCTTGAGTCGTATTCACATCTTGGGAGGACCCAAAACAGACTTGGCCATCGCCACTGGAGTGTGTTACTGTCGCGTCGGACGCGTCTATTGCATCTGTCCCGTCGGCTGCGTCCACTACATCAGTTACGTTGGCTGCGTCCACTGCATCAGTCACGTCCATAACGTCAAAAAAATCCATTAAATCCCCTACTACCCCAGCAACGTTGCCAATACCGGGTGCAACAAGGGCAATTGCTGCATGGCGCGCGATAGAGCGGGCAACAAAGTCACCAATATCTTCGGGCATGTCAAAACTTGGCGAGTTTAAGAGTTGGAAAGCCTTTGTCGATCACTGTTGAGAATGTAAGAATATTATCGCGAAAGCCATGGAGCATAGACGTAATTTTTTATACTTTGCTTCTAATTTAGAGGATTTCATCTCAGTGTATATTCAGCCTCCACCTCACGTCATGACTTATGTCGAAAGCCAGGGTAACATGTAACTCATATTCCACGCCACGATCCAGAAAAAGGATAGATGGCCAGATCAGATGCCCAAGGCCCGTTACAGGCTCCAAAACTCAACCCATAGCATACTGTGGGTTCTAGAACCCGCTTCAAAGTATAATTCATCCGTGGGTTAGTTGACGTCGGCCCCGATGAAGCCTACTAGCCTGGAGTGGTCGTGGTCGCGGCGTAACTGTAACTACTGAAGTGGCTGGGAGTGTGGGCATTTTCGTCCCATAGGTCAACCGTCCGGGGTTGAAAATGTTGGTCATCGTGATTCATCCGGGGTTAATCAGTGACGTTATCGTCACCAAAAGAGCTATAGTCGTCGCTAGTATCTTAGGAGGCCAGCCTAGAGCTATGAGGGGTTAGCTAGAATACCTGATGCCTACGTGGTAATACGTGTCGCGCATCCGCTCCGCTTCCGCCCCGCCCGCCGCTATGCGTGTCATGTATCATGACATGGCCCCATGCGCTCTCCGCGCCTCTGATTGGTCTATTACGCCGTCCCCTCACCCGTCCCCCAGTTAACAGCCCCCAGGTCGCCACGGTAGCGCCAACAGTGACCAATTCCTCGAAAATCTGTTTTTCTCCTGGATTGGCAGGTCTGCATGTGTATTATCCTCTTCTGCTCTTCGATCTGCTTTCCTTTTATTATTATACTGAGTGCTGAGTGATGAGTTACCCGTGGGTTCGGATCGCTCCGCGACCATCGCCGGGCTCGATTGAGA